>VZTM01004447.1:38476-54397 GCA_013400555.1 Jacana jacana | reverse complement strand
CTTTCTCTCCCCCTCCTTGGTTTCCTTGCAAGAAAAGACCCGTTTTACATAGAATACAGTAATCAGGGCTTGACAGAAATAGGCAAATGCTGCTGCCCGCGGTGGGAATCGCACCTGCGGGGAAGAGCAGTGAGTGATCAGCCCGTTACGCACCGGAGCCGATCGTTGGTGCAAGGAAGTACAACCATGTTCCTCGCTGTCTTCTTGTGCGAGTCTTTGGCTCAGCGGCCACCAACGCGCCGACAGATGTGCCACCGTCTCCTTTGCCGTCTGTCCTCGCCCCGGGAGCCTGAGCAGCCTCCGTTCCTGCAGCTGCAGCCAGCTCCCTCCTGGAGGGGTAGAGAAGACCAAGATGTTCAGCCGAGAGATGTGCTGGCTGCGTTACAAAGCCAACCATCCTCCTCCTCCTTCATGAGCCCTGGGGCTGTGCTTTGCGGGCAGGAGGGTCCTGCTTGCAGGATGCGAGTGATGGATGGAGGGAGGAAGGGAGGGAGGGAGGGATGGATGGATGGATGCTGGGATGCGCAGAGCATGTGGCTCCTGTTTCTGGACCTTGTTGCAGGAAAAGTGGCAGCTCAGCAGGTAGGAGCAGCAGCACTTTGGAGCAAAGGGACTTATCCCTGCCTGGGGTAGGGGAGGCTGGAACTCAATGGTCTTTAAAGTCCCTTCCATCTCTAACCTTCTAGGTCTGCATTGCAACCATTGCAAGACTGGCTCAGCTATAGGCAGCTTGTGTGGAATCCAGGCTTCCAGCACAGTAAGATTTCTCCAATAATAATAAATAGAGGCTGTCTTGTTGCTGTTGGAGTCTGTACCCCAGCCAAAACCAGCACAGCTCAGCTGGGCTAACGTGGCTCCAGCAGCTCTGAACTGCTGCACCCATGGCTTAGTGAGGGGTGGAAGAGGTGCGGTGCACAGAGAGGGGACGGGACACCACACACACACTCTTTGTGGAGTGAAAAAAGATGAGCACAAATCCCGTGGGAATGCCAAGCTGTGCAGGCTGCTGCGTGTGCAGGTATTTCTGCTGGGCCAGCATGGAGGGGCAGGGAGGACATTGAGCTGAAGAGCATCAGCATTCGAGCAGGAGCTTCGCTTGCTGAGCTAAGGGAAAACGCTTGCCCGCTCCTTGGTAGAAACTGCTGTTTATTAGAAAAAAAAAATAATAAATTCATAAATAAAATAATTTCATGTTGTGATTTACATTTTGCAGCTTAAGAGCAGGGGAGGGCAGGGGGTAGAAAGAAAAGAAAACCAACCCAAACCCGCTAGGAGTTGTGTGGGAAATTGCTCTAAGCCTTTCCCAGCGGGTTTGCTTGCCACACGACTGCAGATCTGGGGCTGTAGACTTGCCCTCCTCCTTTCACTCCCCAGCTCCCACCCCCAAAATCCAGCCCAGCTGCTGCCCAAGTAACTTCCCAAGGAACGGGGGGCACAGAAATTGGACTGAAAATTGGAGGTGGGAGGGGAAAACCACAAACAAACAGAGGAAGATTAACAGCAGGATGCGTGCTCTCTGTCACTGATATGGGGAAAATCCCTCCGTGCTGTATCCTCCCCTGGCAACGATCCTGCCCAGAGCCCCCAGAGCCTCTCCATCCCCACCACTGTCACCTGGGGAGGGGGGGCTCAGCTCCCCCCTGGTTTCCCACAGGTCAGACAAAGCCCAGAGCTGGTAAATAGCGAGGAGTTGGGAGGAACAGAGAGTTCCCAATAAGCGCATTCCTACCACCACCAGTCACGGTCTGGTTCCCTAATACAGACCCCGATAAGGAAGCTGGAATCCCTTTTAACTTCTGATCCGTTCAAAGATAAGTCAGTTTAGACATAAACAAGCGTTTCTGTCACCGGCAGCTCTCAGAAATGCAGCTGCGAGACCCCGCGTTCGCCCCAAGTGGGACCTCACTGCTCCTCCCCAGGGAGGTTCTCAGACAGCTGCATCCCCAGCTGGAGGGGGAAGAGGATGACTTACTCTTCCTCCCGCCTAAAGGCCTTCTGCACAATTCCATAGGCTTCTCTGGGAGAAGATGTAAAAATAAGGAATGAGGTCTTTCAAGCGTTACCAGGTTTTGAGGTGAAGCGAAGTCACCTTCCTGGGCTGGTTTTCTCCACGGGGCCCTTCCAGATCATGGGGTTTTTTTTACTCAAATTGGGAGAAACTAGAGCAGAACCGTGCTGAGAAAAGCATTTCTCTCAGGCCACAGCGCTGCTTGGAGGTAAGGGGAGGGCGAGAGCGGCTGGCCCATCCCACAGCCCTGCTCCCCTCCCTGGTGTCCCCTGGCACAGGCACCACAGTGGGACACTGGCATCGAGACACCAGCAGCGGGGCAGCAAAGCCCAAGGCTGCTCAGCCCAGTCCCTGACACCAGTAGAAGCTGGCACTATTTGATTTAACCTTTCCCTGGGCTATTGCAACTTCCCTTCGAGACTGGCTTTTCAGGTAGAGTTCCTGAATGAGCCCAGGTGGCCTCAGCCTTGAGACAGCTCCCATTTGCCTGGGTTTAAACCTCTCCAGTGTCACTGTCCCCCTCGGACATCTCCTACAGCTCCTCATCCGACAGGATCAGGACTCTCTTCTCGATGTTTTTGCTCTTTCTGCCGCTGGATCCCTCCGCCGTGGAGGCCACGTGCCCGTTCTCCCCCGGCGCTTTGCGCTCTGCCTCCTGCATGGACTGCTGGGTGTACTGCTGGTACGCGGGCGAGAAGTTGTGGATCGCGTCCTGCACGATGTCCTGGGGGCTTATGGTCTCCTTCAGTCCGCTGGAGATGCTCTGCATTGGGGCGAGGTTTGCTGAAAAACAGGGAGAACGATGGGACCTCAGAGAGTCCACGAGGCTGGAGTGACCCTTCTCCTTAGAAATTCATGATCAGGGTCTCATGGTGGGCCACGTTGCCACACAGTGGTGAGCACCAAGGAGAAAGGCAACCCCAGCTCCACGTTTCAGAGGATGGAAACTCCCAAGCAGCACATGCCACAATACCATAATCCCCTAATTCTGCCCACCCGCACCAAGGTCTCTCCTATCTATCATGACACCAAGTTGGGTGGATGACACCAAGTTGGGTGGATGACACCAAGTTGGGTGGGAGTGTTGATCTGGTTGAGGGCGGGGATGCTCTACAGAGGGACTTGGATAGACTGGATNGAAGAGGAGGCTGAGGGGAGACCTCATCACTCTCTACAACTGCTTGAAAGGGCATTGCAGAGAGGTTGGTGCTAGTCTCTTCTCACAGGCAATGAGCGATAGAAGGAGAGGGAATGGCTGCAAGCTGCAGCAGGGTAGGGTTAGGCTGTCCATGAGGAAAAAGTTTTTCACAGAGAGAGTGGTCAGTCAGTGGAATCAGCTGCCCAGGGAGGTGGTGGAGTCCCCATCCCTGACTGTGTTTCAGAGTAGATTGGATGTGGTGTTGAGGGATCTGGTGTAGGGGAGAACTTGCAGAGTGGGGCTGATGGTTGGACTTGGTGATCCCAAGGGTCTCTTCCAACCTATAGGATTCTCTCTGCTCCCCATGGCTCATGGGCATCGTGAGGGAAGAGGGAGATGGAGCTCATGGAGCACAGAAGGAAACTCCTCTGGTGGCTTTTAGCATCCCATTGATAATGCTATAAAGGGGGATGTCTCCTCTTTCCTTATTCACTGATGAAGGAGGGAAGAAGAGAGAAAAAGTTACCTGTTGAGCTTTCTTTCTTTTCTCTGTACACCTGGCAGGTGAACGCATAGCGCAGGGCGATGGAAGCAAAGAACATCTCAATGCAGATGATGAAGTTCTGGTAGCCAGCAGCCACCGTCCCAGCTCCCACCTCCTTCCCATCGATGATCTGAACTTCAGGGATCACCCCACATTTCTCCAGGATGGCAAGCAGGGTCCCTGTGCAGGGGAAGGAAGAAGGGTCAGCTCTGGTCCTGTGTCCCCAGGTCAGGTGAGACCACGGGAGGAGAAGCACTGAGTGTCTGTGGTGGGACCCACCTTGCCAGAAGGAGAGGAAGATGACTGCCTTGATGGTGATGAACTTCAGGACCGGCTCAAACGGGCGCAGCAGGTCCATGGTAGCAAAGTAGAATAGGAAGAGGGCATAAAGTGCCAGGCTGACAGAGAAGTTGTAGATGATGGTGATGTAGAGGTACCCACTGTGGACACTGCGGGAAGAGAGAGAGAGGAGAGCTGCTGCCCTGGGCTATGGGAAGTGAAGAGTGGGCAACCAGAGGCAAGGGAGGAAGAAATAGTGGGGGGGAGAAGTGCATGGCTTTGCCATGTGGGAGAGCACAGCCCAGGAGGGGGAGGAGAGGCAGGCAGAAAATGGGGAGTGAGGGGTCACACTCAGCTTTGGCTTTGATGGTGACACCTCTTCTATTACGGCTCACAGGAGTTTCATCCCTTTTTTTATCTGGGGGCAGTAAGTCTCCATTCCCCAGCACTTTGGGCTCCCTGTACTCTCAGTGCCCATGGAGCAGCTCCCCAGGGAGGGCTGGCAGGACCACCTCATCCCTTGTGATGGAGCAGGGACCCATTCTGTCCCCTTCACCCAACCCAGCATCCTCACTTGAAGTCCCCGTCATGGTACTTCCCGAACGCCTGCAGGATGATGGTGACGATGGCCATGAGGGGTTTCACGATGCAGAACTGCAGCGTTGCCTGCACAGGGGAGAGAGATGGTGCACCCTGGGCAGCAGGGATGTCCCACTGCCCTCTCTGCAGCTCCTGCCACCCTCAGCCCCTCCCAGGACAGTGACACAGAGAGGGCAGTTCTCCATCACAGCAGTGACCAATGCTGCAGGGTGAAACATGAACCAGCTCGAGGTCTGCAGAAGGGAGGGAGCAAGGCTCCTAAAAGCCAGCTCCTGAAAGACAGTGTGGCTACTCCGAGGGAGGGGGGGACTGGGTGGCTTGGGGACGGCCTGGTGCCAGGATTCAGCCCGCAGCGCAGCCCTGGAGGGTTGGCGAGCCGTCCAGGCCAACCTGGGACTGGACAGAGATGGCAATCTCAGCTCTGCAGTGGGAGGAGAGCCTGACTCAGCAGTGAGTCAGAGGCAAGGACAGGGAGCTCAGTGCCCTGCTGCTGGCCAGGTGCCGGCAAGGTGGGGGGAGCTGCCTCCCTCAGAGGGAAAATAAACCAAAAAGAGCATCTCAGGAGAGAGGGGAAGCAGAACCCTCTTGGTAGGGCAGTTGGGAAGGGGCCTGCTGCCCGGAGAGCCCTTGGAGCAGAGCCGATGCACCCCGTTGGATACTCACCTGCTTGCAGAAGCGCAGGAACCCGATGGAGTAGGACATGCCCTGAAGGCAGCAGGTCCCATAAAGGCAGCTGGACCTGGAAGCAGAAGCCAAGGAGATGCTGTTGTAGCTGCTGGATGGGGAAAGTGGATGGAGAATCGAGGAAATCGCAGTGTGATGGGACTTACGCAATGGGCTTCCCTCGGATCTCTGTCATGATGGTGCTCTCCCCTCCGAGGTACTCAAAGCACAGGCTCAGGAAGCTGTAAATCACGAAAGCTGGCAAGGCAAGGGCAGACACGGTCAGTGGGGCTGATGGAGGTGCAGGCAGGGTTTGCTCCATTTCACATTCCTTCCTGCTCAGGTGTTTTATCCACCCCGGCACTGCACTGGGATTCGGGACACTTGGTGGGTGGGAGCCCAGTCAGAGGAGCAGCAGGTCAAATCCATCCGACTTCCAAGCGGAGTCAGACACACATCACCATGTGGAGAGGGTTTGTTGCAGAGGCAGCAGCTCCTCTGGGAACACAGCCCACGGCAGCAGTTGGGACATCCCAGCAGTGCCCGTGGGGCCAGCCTCCATGCACACCCAGGCAGGAGTGCAATGGTTGGGGAGCACCTGCATGGGAAGGACCCTGAAATAGCTAAGGGGCAGCCCAAGCGGAGGGTGGCCAGCAAGGAACAAGTCCTGAACAGTTTTCTTGGACATCCCCATCACTTATTTTCCACAGACTTGAAACCCAAAGTAATACACATGCCCACACCCCCCTGTTCCCCAGGGGGAGAGCAACCAGGTGGAAGAGCAACCTCAAATTCGACCCCGATGAGCTTTCCCTGCACCTCAAAACATCCCAACTCCCAAATCTCTTAAGTACATCCATCTTCTCCTTTAAAGAAGCTGCTTTTCTACCCCAAAGGCAGCCAGAAATACTCTTTCCCCAGGAGCATGACACTGGGGTCACTCTGAGCCTGCAGGGCTGATGATCCACCTCCATCCCTGCTGCTGATGGAGAAGGAACAGAAAAACCTCTGCATGGAGGAAGAGTGGGAAGTGAAAGAGATGGAGATTTGCCACTTTGTGCAATCCAGGACACTCCAGAGACAGAGGCCAGTGAGACAAGAGCCCTGCTTTGCCATCAGCCCCCCTGCTAAGGAGAGGCCGTGCTCACCTTCATAGCAGTCGCGCACCGAGTCGAAGTAGACGTAGTACTGGTGGCTGCCGAGGAGGAGGAGGCTGAGCCAGGAGTCGAAGGCGTAGACTGGCACGATGAAGAGGATGCGGATGATGTAGCGCTGCTCCTTGGGGATGGTGTAATTCCTCAGGTGTGTGTAGATCTGCAAAGTGCCCGTTGTGCAAAGCTGTAGCTGCCATCGGCCAGGAGGGCAACTGGAGATGCCAGCTTGCCCCAGGAATGCAGGCAGCACCATGCCCACCAGCAGCACATTTTGAGCAGTGCATACTTCCAGGGCACAGACCCAGGTGAAAAACCCCATGAGTTGTCACCTCTGGGCAGTGACCATACCCTGTAGCCTCTCCCAGCTCCGGCAGCCACCCAGAGAACGGGTGGACAAAGTCCACCCTCCCCAGCTGCCAGCACTGGCCTCCTGACAGTGGAGATATCCCCTCCAGGCAGCAACGGGAGGAAATATTTATCCAGACGTGAGTTATTTGCAATGAACTCAGGGACAATCAATAGGTTTGCTCTTGCATCAGTCCCAGCACTGAGCCCCGTCCTCTGCTCCATGCTGTACCTGGTGGAAGGTGACGATGAGCGCTGACCACACGAAGATGCCGGAGATGACCTGCGCCGCTGCCGTGGTCAGGAAAAGCTGCTGGCCATCCTCAGAGTTGTTGTGGGTGGCTGTGAGCAGGACAAGGGCTGGGGATGGCGGAGCCGAGGCCAGTCTGGCCACCATGCTGGGCCCCGTGGTTCTGGGTGCCACAGGAGAAGGCATGGCACGTGTGACATTACTCATCTGCAGGGAGGGAGAGGCAAGAGGAGTGGTGCAGGAAGGCAGGAGCAAGGTAAACTGGTGAAGGGGAAGGTCCTAGAAGATTTCCCAGCCCACACAGTGTGGACAAACCTCCTGTGAGGTTTACCACCTCCCCAGGGTTTTTCCAGAGTGTCCCTCACCCAAACCACCCCATTCACCATGGCTGGGGCTGCCTCTCCCAGTGGGAAAATGCAAATGTCCCTCAAGAGCAGACCCTCTTTTCTCCAAGGACATGTACAGGGACTATGTGTCCCTCAAAACAGATGCTTCTTCTCCTCCCCAGCCTTGCTCCTTGTTTTCTCAGAGCTCACTATCCCTCCTGGAAGTGAAAGACCTGCCTGCGCTTTTTCTCCTGGGAGTTCACACTTGTGGCTTTTTCCATCAGGAATTAGAGACTTAAGAGTAAAACAGATCCCTCACCCATGATAACAATGAGCCCCTTATCAAGAGTCATCAGGACACCCGTGTCCTCCTTGGGAGCCCAGAAAACACTGGGATCCCTTCAGGTGTGTGTCCGTCCATGTCCGTCCCCCAGATTTTCTTCCTTTCTTTGTGCATGGCCTGCTGAGGGCAAACCCCAGGGCTGCCCAACAAGGTTTGGCATCACCCAGGGCATTCGGCCAACCTTGGCCATTTCAGGATCATGAGGGTCTCTGTGCCAGCAAAGCCAAACAGCAACCAGTGGTTTCCAGAATTAAGCCCAAGGGAACCATCCTGCCATGCTGCGGGCACAGCTGCTGCCCTTTGGGGACCCTGAACCGCTCCAGTATCTCCCCCTCAGGTCTGTCTTCACAGAATCATCGAATCATTCAGGTTGGAAGAGACCCTTGGGATCATCGAGTCCAAACATCAACTCTTCTGTACAAAGTTCTCCCCTACACCAGATCCCTCAACACCACATCTCATTGACTCTGAAACACTGTCAGGGATGGGGACTTCACCCCCTCCCTGGGCAGCCCATTCCACTGACTGACCACTCTTTCTGGGAAGAATTCACACCTTCCTGATGTTCATCAAGCTATTTCCTCTTGTTCTATCACTGATTACCTGTGAGAAGAGACCAGCACCAACCTCTGTACAATGTCCTTTCAAGCAGTTGTAGAGAGGGATGAATTTTCCCCTCAGCCTCCTCTTCCTCAAACCAAACAGTCCCAGCTCCTTCAATCGCTCTTCATAAGAATCGCTCTTCTTCTTCCTCCAAGCTGGTCGCCCAGCTCCATTCCCAGCCCAGAGGGTGGCTGGGGAGTATGGGCACTGTGTACCCAGAGGCTCCAGACAGCAAGGACCAACCTAATAATACGCTCTTATTTATAGAGCAGCTTCGTATCTCAAGGCCAACAGATGCACAAACTGCCACGTTCGGCCTCTCTTTCTGCTACTCTACAGCAAGCTGCTTCCCCCCCTCCCCGAGTACAACCATAAAAAATCCCAACCCAACCACCCAAGCACCCACCTGTGAGCAGAGCTCTAACCAGAGAGCTGCTTCCCTGCACACTGTAAACAAATAAAGATTTTAGCTGCCGGCAGCCTATCGCCTGGGGGTAGAACCAGAACCGTGTGAGCCAGCGAGAGGCGAGGAAATATCTGCCACAGATAAGAGCCGGCAGGGAACGACCTCAGTGCAGTTAAACACAGCAAACACACCAAAGCAGAAGCTCGCCCCGCGGCTTCCTCTCCTGCCCTCTCCCCGAACCCCAACCTTGCAGGAGAGGAAACTCAGCCGGTGTCAGATCAACAACCCTAAAAATACCTTCCCCCATCCCCTCCCCGTTCCGCCTGGCAGGAGCCGCCTGTAAGCGGAGATGCTGGCGAGGTCCCAGGAGCTCACCCCGTTGTACCTGCGCCCGGAGCGGGGAAGCGGAGCCGGAGGTGGCTGCCCAGGGCCGATAGTGTTACGGAGGCAGCGGGGAGACGGGTTTTTCCTCCCCGTGTCACCCTCCGGCCGCCCTGCCCCAGCCAGCAGGAAGCAGGATCCTGGAGAGAGCCAGGAAAGGATCTGGTCTTTGGACAGACGGCGACCTGGACCTGCCTTGTAAACATTAACAGGAGGCCAGAGGTAGCTCAGGGAGAGGGCAGGGAGGCAAGAACCTGGCTGTGCCCCATCTCCTGCAGCTCCTTGGTCTTTCTCAAGGGGGGTTAGGGGGGTGCCCTGCCGCAGGTTGGGGCCGTAGAGCCAGAATGGGCCTCGCTTTCCCTCTGCCACAGCACCCCAGTAGGGAAGGAGGCGACCCAGCACGCTCCCTAGAACATGGTAAAGAGCCATGCTCATCACCAGACCCATTTATTCAGTTTTGGACCCAACACCGTGGCACGGATGCTTGGCCCAAGATACCCCGACTCCTATCAGCTCTCCCAGCCGGGCTGTGGCCATGGTGGTATGACCATGGTGGCACCAGCAGCCGGTCCTGGCAGCCTCCCTGGCATTGTCACACTCTGAATGCGGCGGAGCAAGTCATTAAAACCAAAATCCACGGTGCTGCTCGGAGACAGGGCTCCCAGCTCCAGAGGTAATTAGATCCCGGCTGTGCGAGGTAACCGGGCAATTCAATGCAGCCAGAAAGCCATTTGCTTCCAAAACAAAGGCAGTGAGAAGCTGGAGAGAGTAATACTGGCTGTAAAGCAGCTCCTCCATGGGACTGTACTGGTGCCACATCCAGTCTGGCTGTTTTGGGACACCTTGCCTCACACAGGTGTGTGCCTGTTACACTCGCTCCCCAGGGATATTAGAGGTGGTGAGTGAGCAACGAGCAGAAAATAAACTGAGCGGTGACACCCGTGTTCAAGCCTCCCACAAACGGGGGCTTTTCACCTGGCCAGGGATTCCCCTCGCTGGATGCCACAGCCTGGACTCCCAGACCATGTCTCTCCTTGTGTCCCCGAGCATGTGGGACAAATCTGGGGTGGTGGGAAAGGAACAGCAACCCCCCCCCTGCTGTCTCCCACCAGTGCCTCGGTGGTAAAGGGGGAGGAATCCAATCCATCCCAACACAGGGAGTGGTGCACCCAGGCTCTGCCCCAGCAGCAATCAGGAGGAAACACATGCCTCCTGCGCTGCTGGGACACAGGGGCAGGGGGGTGGGTGTTATTTACCTGATCCCCAGCTCTGTGCCACCCCCACAGCACCCAGGAGGAAGGACCTATAGCACACGGCTGTAAATTAAGGCAAGGCAGCATCAAGGCCTCCTTAAAACCCACGTGAGGAGTGGGTGACACAGAGGCTTCTGTCCCATTCCCCCCACCACCCCAGCAGCTCCCATGGGTGCTGGTGGCCGATGGCTGGGACAACCTCTGCTCCATGCACGGGCACGCACATCAACCAACTCCCCCCCCTGCTTCCTCCCAGGGCTCCCACTCACCCCGCGGGGCTCCTCCGGGCTGCTGGACATCCCCTGCGCCCTCCTCCGCCTGCACCCAGGGGTGAAACTCCTCCTCCGGGCACTGTGCCACCCGGGCTGTGCCCCAGGAGAGCTGGAGCAGCAGGTCGAGCTTCGCCTCCTGCGGGGAGGAAAGAAAAAACACCCACAAAGCTGCCCGACTTACCTTTCCAGTCCCCTGCCTTCCACACCCACACAGCCCAGAAAGCAAACAGGGATGGAAAAGCCACCAGGCAGCCCCACGCCTCTGTCCCTCAGCCCCAGGGTGACAAAGGTGGTGGTGGTGGTGGGGGTTTAGCAGTTGGGAATTAATCCCAACCTGGAGGATGGCGGCAGCTAAAAGCTGGTGGTGCTGGCGGATGGATTTTGGGGCAGGGCTCCCCCCTGGCTTACAGCAAAGCAAAGTCCAAGGGCCAATTGCTTGTGGTGCTTATCACCCATGGAAAGGCAAGGAGATAAGTCTGTCCTGGCTCTGGGTATCAAACAGGAGGGATCTTCACATCCTTCCTTTATCCACCGCCCCGTGGCAGCTGGGGGCACACAGAGCCTGGAAACAAAGGTGGTGAAGTTGTGGTGGGCTTTTAGGGAGCAACAGTTGGGTTTTCAGGGTGTAGCAGGGGTATGGAACCCCATCACCACCAGAGATGTGCTTTATGTTCCATCTGCTTATTAACACCCGCTTCCCACAATTTGGTGAAGCTTCAGACAGCGTGAGAGCACCAGGATTGGGGAATTGTGTGTCAGGAAAGAACCCCTACTCGCAAACCAGCATCGACACTAACAGATTCTACGTGCCTCTCTCAGCCCTCCCAGATTAAAAAAAAAAATAAATTAAAAGGTGTAAAAGAGGGAAAATTTGGAGGCTCTGACAGATGCAAATTTTTGATTCTGGGAAGCAGAGTTTGGAAATTATTTTTAGATGAAATTTCTTGTCAAGGGCAGCTGCAAGCCTGCAGCCTTCCAACGTACTTTATGGAAAAAAACAACAACAACAACTTTCATTTCTCATAATCCCTTAAAACCTGTAAATAACCCTTACTTCAGAGAAAAGGCTCCTTTCGAAATGCTCTTTCCCCTTTTCTACTTGCAGGGGATTTTGGGGTTTTTAGCGTCAGAAATGACCTGGCAACTGGATCTATGTGGGGCGGGTGCGGGCTCTGAGCCGGCTCCGCTGACAGCGACGGGCCTGAGCGCAGCGTGGGGCACCCCTGCCCGGAGTCTCAGTGCGAGACCCGGCCTCCCTCCCCTCCCTCAGGTCCCTGGGTGACAAAAGCGTGGAACAGCTCGCTTCAAAAATGTACTACTTGCCGTTATTTGTTACAAAAAGGGGCAAAAACCAAACGTGCTCTCCAAGGCAATGGCGCAAGTTTGGCTGCTAAGCATTGCGTCGACTCAGTGACTCCATCAACGCTCTTTTCCAATGGATTTGGGAAAAACAGCCCCCTGTAACCGCCCCGCAGACCCTTCTGTGCCCACATCTCCTGTGACAGGTCCTGAGGAGAGGGACAACTCTGCAGGTGGCCCAAATACCCGCTGCCTCAATGTGCTGGCACCAAGTAATCCCTGAGCAGCTGTTACTGTGCCTTTTTCTCACCACTAATTTGGGTTTCTGTCTCCCACCCCGACGTCAGCTTCCACGGAACTCGTGGTACATAATTATCTGCCTTTCTGTGGAAAAATGGGTCCAGACTACACCAGGAAAGGGACTGACATAAGGACAAAAGCACTCATTAGAGGACTCATTTCCTTAAAAAACAGGCAAGAAAACCTTTCCTATTATGCAATTGCTGCTGATTTGTCACCGAGGCTCGTATTTCAATTGATGTGATTTGCACAGAGCAAAAAAAAAACCACCCCAGAAAACAGGTAAAATTAGGTTTGTCAATGTTTCTTTTATTCACCCTGCGCTGGGTGTCGCCCCTTTGTGGTACAAGGTCGCTGCCCAGGAGAGGAGCGCCGAGCCGTGCCGTTTCCCAAACACACAGCCCACCCAAGGGGATAAAAACAATCCTTCTCTGGTCCGTCCAGGCAATGGTTCCTCCTCTCCCCACCGACCGTACTGGCTGCAAACCTGTCCCAGTACCAAAACCCCCAGAGAGTTCTACACAGCAGAGAACAGACCCATGCAATTCCTCAGTAGGTCCAAAACCAAGCACAGAGGCATTCCATTTCTCGTCCTTTTAAACGAGTGGCGATGAGTCACGGACTCGGGATCATTTCCTTGAATCCAGATGGCACAACTTCACCACACTTGGCACCTTCGGATCACTTCCCGGAGAGCTTGTATTCCCTCCACAGACTTGTCCTTTAAAGCCATGGCCAGAAGAACAGGTTTGTTCCCAGCTTCCTGAGACACGAACGCCACCAGGTTTTTGGCACAAACGTGGACGAGAGGCTGAAAAGCAAAGTATACAGATGTGGCTCTCACAGCTGGCGGAGCTCTCCCACCCGAGTTAGGAGAGGAAGAGCCCTGCAACAGCACAGAGTGCGCCTGGCAGAAAAGGACCTGGGGGTGCTGGTTGAGGGGCAGCTGAACATGAGCCAGCAGTGTGCCCAGGTGGCCAAGAAGGCCAAGGGCATCCTGGCTTGTATTAGAAATAGTGTGACCAGCAGAAGCAGGGAGGGGATTGTCCCCCTGTGCTCAGCACTGGAGAAGCCACACCTTGAGTCTGGTGTCCAGTTCTGGGCACCTCAGCACAAGAGAGATATCGAGGTGCTAGAGCCAGTAAAGAGGAGGGACACGAAACTGGTGAGAGGCCTGGAGAATAAGGCTTATAAGGATTGATTGAGGGAGTTGGGATTGTTTAGTTTGAGGAAGAGGAGGCTGAGGGGAGACCTCATCCCTCTCTACAACTGCTTGAAAGGGCACTGTAGGGAGGTTGGTGCTGGTCTCNGACACGAGCTCAGCCAAAGCCGAGCCGCGGCTCCGGGAACTTGAGAAAGCTCTTTCTCAACCAACTCAGAAGGGAAGAGTTTGGACCCACGAGCGACAACCACACAAACCGCCCTGAAATGACTTAACTGGAGCTGCCCTCGAAACAGAGTTTTGCATCAGTGAATCCCTCCCACCCAAACTATTACCAAACATCAAATTGTATGAAAAGCCGTGGTTCAAAATGCCTCTACTTCATCACAGCCAGATTTCTGAAGAAGTCTCTAAATACACTTGTCTTTTAAGAACTTGCTGCTGAAGCGGGCACATTCCGCTGACAAGCTCTGAAAAATACCCTGTTACTGTTTGTGATTCCTAAAGGCCCCAAAATAGTGTTATGTACAGTCTTGGCACACCCTGTGTAAAGAACACGTTGGTTTTGATTTTAACAGAATAATGAAAACCAGAAATAAGGAGTGAGGCTGAAGGAAGAAAAGAAAAAAAAAAGGATATAATATTCTTACTGAGGTTTCTTTAACAAGAACACCCAGCTTGTTTAGGTTTTATTTACACCCCCAGTTATGTGTTTATCAGATTTTGCTCGATTTTAGCTACCAGTGTGGTTTGGAACTGTGCACCATCCCAAACGGGGATGTTAATGGTTATTAGCAGGAAGGCAGCCAAGTAGTGAAAGCCTTTTCCTAAAGTTTAGATCAATTAGGTTGATAAAATGGTTTAAAAATACGAGGTAAGAAAGCAAACAAAGGCACATCCCATTTGCAAATAAAGCACAAACCCAGTGTGGGGGTGGAGGTGGTCAGAATTAGCAGAGTGGCTCCAGGGAAAGCAAAGCATCTCCCATCCAGAGAAGGAAGGCTACTGCTGGAGAACAAGACCTCCAGAGGGGGATGATATCAATGGAATTGGAAAGGTGTGCTGCTAGAGCGTTTCTGTTCGGGTGAGCAAGGAATATTTGATAGCTCCAACCCCGATGGAAAGCCGTGTGATCTCGTAGCTCTGCAACTTTCTGTTTTAATGCTTGACTAGTTGACACTCTGCGAAACACATTTTCTTCTGCTTTCTCTCCTGCCTCGTGAAAGGGTCGATAAAAACTCATTTTGTTGAAGCAAAACAAATTAAACTTTATCAAGGGTAGGTGCTGGCAGGCACACTTGGAAGAGGGCAACTAAAGTCCATTTCGGGGCTGGCATAGACTGGGATGGGGTGAGGGTGAGAAAAGGGACTTCAAAAGGAAAACAAACTTGCTAGAACAGAAACCCCAAAAAAGTTATCAAAAGCTGCATGTTTGATCTCGCAACCCTTAAATCAACAGAAGTTTTATCAAACCTTCCATAAACACAGTGAAGCAATCCGTATCATGCAGGACACACAGCAGCAGGTCTCCAAACCACTGACAATTGGTTAAACTTTTGTTATGTCAAAGTGCAGAGGAGCACTCATACTTTTCTAATGAAGACTTCTTTCCACAGAAAAGATTTAAAAATTAATCTTACTGCTGTGCAAACACTGCTGAACTGCTGTGATTCACTAACTCCCTGGCAGATCACACAGCTCCACCTCCTACATTTTCCCCTTATCGTAGAATCACAGAATTGTCTGGGTCGGAAAGAACCTTTCAGATTGAGTCCAACCGTCAACCCAACACTGACAAAACCCACCACTAAACCACATCTGCCCACCTTTTAAATACCTCTGGGTGACAATTCCACCACCTCCCTCAACAGCAGCCTATTCCAATGCTTGACAACCCTTTCCACGTAGAAATTTTTTCCTAATATCCATTTCTCCTCGCTGCCTGCGCACCCGCTCTCACCTCATCCTTGCCCAGCAGCACCTTTGTGGTCAGCGAGGGCCGGCCCACGTTATCCCCGATGGTGTTGGGGTCCACGTAGACGATGGTGCCCATCTTGCCGTACTGCGTGACCACCACGAGGACGGAGTTGGAGAAGGCCGTGCAGACCACCTCCGTCGGGACCCCGTGTACCACCTCCTCCCGCTGTTTGGACGTCACGATGGGACTCGCTTCCATCGCTACGGCAGAAGAACAATAAAGCAACAGCAACGATAAAACAACATGAGATTAAAAACGCAGCCCGCAGGCTATACACAGCCCAAATCCTTCCCTTCGCTTGAAATACCCGGGTTAAGTTGATTTCAGAGCACAACATCATCCCTAGGTGTGTGTCTGTGATAGGAACAGTGGTCAACATCCCTGACCGGGAAGGGACCTTTAACCACCCGGCAGCCATGGCCTGCGCTCCCCCACACGGTCGAGTTGCCATGTGTAGGGTTCCGTGCTANCTGGCTACCGCGCTACCCTCCCCTCAGCGCCGCGCCGCCATTACCCGCCGCCGCCCGCCTGCCGCCATGTCCAGCTCCCCACCGCCTCGCCCGCTCTCCTCAGGGACACCGGCCGGCTCCGGGCGCGGGTCCCCTTCCCCCGACTCC
>VZTM01004447.1:21895-38150 GCA_013400555.1 Jacana jacana | reverse complement strand
GCTTTTCCCCCCTCCACCGGCACCGACCGCTTCCCCATGGAGACGCCCGCCCTCAGGCCGGGCCAAGGGTAGAGGAAAGGCCGCGGCCGCCCCTACCCGCTCCAGGCCCCGCCGCTCTCCGCCCGGGCCCGCCCCGCAGAGGCGGAAGCGGCGTCTTTCTCCTCCCTCCGTCTGCCGGCGGCNACTCCGGGCGCGGGTCCCCTTCCCCCGACTCCGGCTTCCTCGGCCGATTTGTGCCCGTTGTACACCGGTTCCCCTCGTGTGGGGATGTCACACGGCAGGAGCTCACCCATGGCGGTGAGGGAGCGGCCTGTGACCCTCCTCAGGCCGGTGAAGTGACACGGGCAACCTGCACACTGCAGGGAGGCTGCCGATTTTGGTTTCCCCCCACTTTTTCACCCCGTTTCCACACGGGATGGGACTGTTCCCACCCTTGGGGCGATGTCGGGCCACGCTTGTGCTGAGCCACCATAAAAAGGCTGGTTTGGGGGCTGTGGGAGTGGGCCCCTGTCACAGGGGCCTGGCTGCCATGTTGGGGGCTGACACGCTGTGAGCGTGGTCCCATCAGCTGTATGTGCAAGCATTACTTTCTGTCAGTTGCACATTGAGTACTAATTCGTGTTTGTCTTTGAAATACTGGTACTCATGAATAACTATGTAAAAGTTCTGCAAAGCTCTGAAAATGGGGCTTTCTCAAAGGTTTGCAGCTTCCCAGCGCTCCGCAATTCCTGCACCTAAACTACGCTCCAGACCTTGGTTTCTAAATGTTGGCTCTCCTTTACCGGCATTTCCACCAAAACTGTCACTGTGGCTGCAGCAAGAGCACCTTGGGTTATCTGTTCAGCCAACCTCTCTTAAGAACCTCGTATTTTTCGTTTATTTTTGAAATTAAAAGGCTTGACAAAACCTGATTACAGGAAGAGCACCTGAACCTTGTGCTGAGAATCCTGTAAGGCACCATTAGAGAGCAGCAGAGATCCACGGAAAAGCTTTACATTCAGCAGGTTATTCTTGTGGTTAATTCAAACCAAGAGGTCTGACACCTCTCTGGCCCTCCCTGCCGTCTGGCAAGTGGTCTGTTTTCCAGCACTGCGAAAAAACCTAACATTCCTCTTTCCTGCTTACCACAACCACTGGAGGTTTTGCCTGTTTGAGGGAGATAATGGCAGCTCTTGTCAGTAAAGCCTCCTGATTCATAAAGAAGTTTATTCCTGCTCTGCCTTCTCCAGAGAGTAATTTTACTTGGGGAAACACAAAGGAACGGATTCTTTCTGCCATCCTTGCTGGCTTCCATGTTACTTTGTACACGACAGGAGAACAGAGAGAGTCCACTCTAGTTCAGATTTACATGGAAACACTGTACTTTGCTGTTTTGCATCAGTTTGGGATGGAAAAGTTACCTTTTAACAGTTTCAACCTGTCAGATATCTCATTTTGGCATGGAGCTGAGGTGGGATACAGCAAACTGGAGAAGGAGGGGGCAGGAGGTGACTGAGCACTGGATCTTCATCACTGAAAGCAAACACATTTTAAACAGTGAACTAAGAAGAAGGTTTCTGATGTCCATGTGGCTGAGGCAGAGGAATATTTGAGAGTGCACACAGTGTCAGGTAATGGGACCTTTCCCGATGGGTCCCTCTGCCTCCCACCTGCTTCCCAGCTTTTTCTAGTTGAGAAGGACATGTATCCGTACTTACACTCCCGTTATCTCTAGCAGTTTTCCTCCAAAGATCCCTTATCACATTGCCAACATTATTCCAGTTAGCTTCATAAACTCTCTTTTGACCTAAGAGATTATTAATATACCCCATTTTATGGTCCAAGGGAAATAAAGAATGGAGACAGACAGCGGTTCAGAGCCACCAGATCCTGGGCTGGAGATTCTGCAGGATTTCAGGGTTCCTCCTTCCATTCCCATTGCCCTCCCTGCTGAAGAAACATAAGTTGTGCATGTCACTGTCTCAATTACCAGAGAAAATCAATGGCTGTGCAGCCCTGTGCTTTGACAAGAAAAAACTACCCATAATATTGCAGCTTTGTACCTTTATTATTATTTATTTAAGCAGTTTCTGACTACTCTCCTTTTTAAACTGCTTAAGTGCCTCTGTGTGTGTAGACTGGAAGGAGGCTGCTTTTTATAATAATCTTTGCATTTATCTGAACTGCTTTTACAGAGTGAATGCGTAAGATCCACAGAGCATCAGAAATGTTTCCCACTTCTCTTGGAAACTAGACACACAGCGTTTCAAGACATCCATTAATAATCCCCACTCTTGGGAGCACCTTGCTATCAAAGTGCTGGGTTGGTTTATTAGTTTACAGGTTATTACTTCTCCCGTTTAGATTTCTCTCTTGTATCTTTTATGATGCAGAGTATAGACTGTGAGCTGGAACCTCAGGTGCAGCTGGGCTCTGGGCTGCGCAGCCGAGGAGAGAGGAAAGGAATTAGTTTGCTCCCCGATGTGGCAGCTGCTTGGGAATTGTCCTGACCCTTGTTATAAATCAGGTACGTGAAGCAGAGCTGCCTTTTAAGCGCGTTCCTCTGGTCATACAGTACCAGAGTGCTCCTCTTCTCCTTATTCCTGTCACAGCGAGGTTGGGAGGATGTGGGTGGTGCATGTTGTGTGAGCAGTCTCTCCAGGGGGGCTGTTGTGGGTAGGAGGGACATCAGAAATCCTCCTCCTGGGGCTTTCCAGTCTGTCCCACTCCATTTAGATAGGGTCTGGCAGAGGTAGTGTTCAGAGAAGTATTCCTGAGCCGATTCCCTTGGGGAAGCAGGTAGAGGAATACGTCTGGGGCTGGTCTCAAAGCTTTAGAAGTCTGGTCTCCCTGGCTGAGCTCTCCCTGCCATCAGTGGAGAGGGGCTTTGTCACTGCTTGGTGCAAAGTAGAAACAGAGCTTTCACCCCAGCTCTCTGCAGGCAGGAGTGAAGCCTCCTGTGGCTGACACTGGCTTTTTTTGTCTCCTGGTTTCTAGACCTGAGCCTGACGTAGGCATGGGCCTGCTGAAGATGACCCAAACCCAACCGCTTCTGCACGTGGACAGAACCAGGACTTCAGGTTGGCAGGGAAGCCTGGGGTTGGAGCCTGAGCAGCTGAAGGAGTTCAGACCTGTCCAGGACTAGGTGACAGCTGAACAGCATTCTTAGAGATAAAGCCCTGGGGCTCTCACTTTATGGGCTCATATATTGAAGGAAGGTGAGGAGATTCTGGTTCTTCTGTGCGTTGATCCCTTTACTATGTTCCCTAGAATAATGAGTAGTATAATTTCTTACTCTGAGAGACAAGTCTAAGAGGTTTGCTTTGTTCTTGTTGTCCACATGGCTCTTACTGTGAGGGCCAGCTCTTATTTCATTCTTTGCATAAGTAAGAGGAAAGCTAAGTCAATCAATCAGGTGTTGCAGAACCACTCTAAGCTGTTTAGCTGTTAATTAAACCTTGGTTTGTGGTTTGGTTGGGTTTTTTTTTTCAGTGTAGAATTCAGCTGGAAAAAAACACAGCCTTTTGAGAAAAAATAAACATAAAGCTCTCTCTCTCTCTGTGTGTGAGCTGCGCTCAGCTGCACATCTGAAATGGAAATGCTGGATGTCTTTGCGTGCCTGAGACTGTCGGGTCCTGCTATTGTTTTGTTTTCTTGCATTTGCAACTTAGTCAGGCAACAATATGGGAACGTTCATCAGTGTTTGTGTAAATAGTAACTGCCCACGTATGAGCACTGGCATATTTTCCTGCGAAAGCTCAGCGTGCCGGGTAGGATTTAAAAACATGGCAGGAAGCCAGCACGCTCTGGCTGGGCCTGGAAACATCTAGGTAGCAATTTGACTGGAGCTCTTTGGAATCCTTTTTTTTTTTTGTAAGTCAGATTTAGCAATCTATAAATAGAGGAGTACTCCAGCCCTTGTAGGACTTTGTTATGCTGTGTCATTTGTGCTTTCTGAGTTGCTGTGCAGGTTGGGGAAGGAGAACTTCAGATCCCTGGGGCTGGGATGAGACAGGAGAGCGTTTCAGAAGGGGGGCTGCTGCTGCGATCGCAGTGCCTGGTGAAAGTACAAGGCACAGCTGCAGAAGGATGTTGCTGAAAACAACTTTCTTGGGTGCTTGATCTTGAAGAGCCGTAGCTTTCGTATATTCGGTATCTTTAAAACCAGCAGATCCTACATTTCTTTGCAAAAAATATCCAGAAATTATTTCGATGACTGAAATGAAATTTAAGGTTTTGCAATGTGTGAAATGTGTCTCCAGAATAGCTCCAGACAACCTAAGAGGGCTAAAAGAGCCCCAGTCACCTCAAAGAGTCGGCATTATGTCGTGCAGTCAACCTGGTGCTGCCTAATGCTGATTTTGTCCTCGGTACTTTTCACGAGAGAGCAGTTGGCTGTACTGGACACTGCAGCCAGGGGGTATGGAGCAGCAGAGTCATCACCAGGCAAGATTGAGTTTGAGTAGCGTTTACATAATTTTCATTTGTCAAATAACAGCCCTACATAGATCATGAGGATGACAGGGCCTGTGGATGGTGTCATCCATCAGTGGCTCCACCCTGTGAACAGCAGAAGCTGTGCGTTACTGGAATGGCTGGAGAAATTATTTCCATGGATCAGTAAAGACAGCAGTAATTGCCATAAAGCTCGCTGTGGTTTATGCAGGACTTTTGCAGCTGCTCGTGGTGGTCTGTCAGATGAGAGACAAATGGAGTGGCTTGTAAAAATAACAGCAGCATGGCTTCTCAGAACAAACCCCGTACCACTCCCTTCCAAAAAGGTGCGAAAGCGCGGAAAATAACTACGTGGCGCGTGCAGGAGAAGCAAAAGCACGTCAGAGCTTGAGGATGATACTAATACCATAGTCAGTTGCATGAATCACTTAATTGTGACAGCAGATTAAATAGTGGTGTTGTCTAGAATTCACCCATAGTTAAAGTGATATGTGCTGATGAGACAAATGCCCTGTGTGCCGCCAGTAATAAATTAGCTCCTCTTTCAAGTGAGAAAACAATTAAAAACTTGGTTGAAAAGGGCATATTTTGTCTGTGGCCACTGATCCCTCAAACTCTGGAAATAATAAAGTGTTTCTAATAGTTGTTCATTACTACACAGTTGAAAGAGGAAAAATCCATTGTCTCATTATGTTCCAGACAGTTATGAAGTTGCAGTGGGAATATTTGAAAACGTAAGAGGCATGGAACCAAACGGCATCAACTGGGAGAGCCTTTCAGCATTTGCAGTTGGTAATGCTGCCGTTAACTTTGGGAGATAGCAGTGAGTGCACACAGCGGAAAATGAGAATAAATATTTGCTTCTTGTTTATGTGCTGCATAAGTAACAGCAAGGTGCAGAGCAGACAGGTCGGGATCCAAGGTGGAGGGCCTGCAACAAAACTTTCACAATTGCAGGAGGTGTGAATTTTGCAGAACTTAAGTGTGTGGAAGGGTGGAGGCATTTCCCAACCAAGTGGGCAACCCTGCGCCTTGCCAACGAAGCAGTAACAAAATCACTTCTGGGTATTTCGAATTACTCTGGGATATTGGGTGAAGATTTGCCTCATCTGGTTCTGAAGTTCCTTATAGATGTTGAAGATGGAGCTGGTGGAAACGCCTGGTGTCTGAATGCTTCCTCTTTCTCAGGAGATTACATTTTTTTTGCCATCTGGTCAGAATTGAAATGCTCTCTGGTGCTGAGGTATAGCACTTACAACATTTTGTGCTGTAGATCACAATAAAGAATCAAAGTCAGCCCTTCATAAAGCCATACCATGACGAGGCAAAAGAATGTCGGCAGATGCCCTCAGTGGGATGTCGAGGCTCTGAGAGCTCAGCCTTCCTCTGCCAACACTAACCCGATTCACGGGCTGCCTCTGAGAAAAAGGGAGATTTTAGGAAACTGGAAGCTGTATTGAAGAACTTATCTATGACAGAAGATCAGAAATGCATTTATGAGGAATATTGTGATCTGAAAGATTTTGTGAGGCACGTGCATACGCAGCAGGAATTGGTATTTAGAAGTGCTTCAGGCCCTGGTTATCTCCACCCCAGAAAACCTGGCGAGTTTACATCCTCTCCTGTCTCTGGAGAGTGACAGAATAAATATTTTCTCTGGGAAGCAGATTTAATACTTCAGAAACCTGCAAAATGTTGAGTCTGTTAAAGCTGAAGTTTGAAGTGAGTTTGAACTGACCACATAAAGAGTTTTATGAACCAACATTAAAAGAAATAAGTATCGAAGCTGTTTGTTAGTGCTGCTCTAAGTAATGAACCGAAGTTTGGGATAATTGGATCGAGCATTCTATGGAGGGTACAAATGTACTCTTAGGAGGAAAATACAACTATAAACTAAGGAAAATTGCATTAAAATAAAATATTGTCCCTTATTTCACAGGTGCTTATCTGCTGTTTCTGTCCAAGAGACATGATAATCAAGAAAAGCAGATGCACTATCAACTTTTCAAGTTTCATCCTGGTAATGAGGTTGGAATATTCCATAAGGAAATCAATGTCATTTTCCTACTCTCTCTCCTGTCTCAGTAAGAAATGCTCTGCCTGTGCCTTTCTCTGCTCTCTACTTGGAATTCTTCTTCTGGGCGACTCCAGGCTGAGCTCGTGTTTTCACTCTTAATTTCATGTGAGCCTCCTTCCCTATCTCTTCTGAGAGCATTTTGGAACCAGTTTGCCCTGAAACCCTGAGATCAGAGAACGCTGGGGGATTAGTTTTAAACTTGTTAAACTGAATTAACACTCCTGCCACATGATTCTGGCCTGTGCCAGTCCTTCTAATCTTGCTCGGAGTTTAGGATAATTTGTTTAGTAGTGCTGATCAGCTGGAGGTTAATTCAATTGGACTTTGGTTATTTATTCATGCCCGGATTTGCTAAGTGTCACAGCAGATACATGAGGTCTCTGTTACAGTTATGAGACGGCTTCATTAGTGTGACGGAGAGTCCATCTGGATGACTTCCTTTTCCTCACTGCAATAACTGGCTGTCAGGGCTCTCTCTGGTGGGAAAAAAAAAATCTTTATATAACATCTCCCTTTTATTTGTGTCATAAGTGTATTGATTACATCTTAAAATGCACTCCTCCGCTCCGATTGCTGGGATTGCCAATAATCTTTCTCGAGGATCTCAGTAGTTTTCCAGCTCTGCGTTTTAAACGAAGACCAGAATTTAAAAGAAAAGTACAAATGCGTTTTAAAAGCCATTTATTATTAATAATGTTCTTTTTTTCTTTTTTTTTTCATGTGGAATTTGGGTCCTGCTCACTTCAAGTTCCGCTTTCCCCGTTGGTGAAACGCGACCAGTGCTGGGGTGGAACGTGGTCACTCTTTTAGGCTGCCCGGAGTTAACTACCTAGAAATGGAAGACAAAAAGGAAGAAGAAAATCGTGTCCTGCTGAAAGCGCTGAAGGAATTTATGCTGGCAGAACGTTGTTACTTGAACTGGAATGTGGCCAGGACACCAGGATTAATGTTAGCACAAAATGCCACTTGATTGCAAGTGTTCGGATAACCTTGGATGAAAGTCTTATCTGAAAAGAGGCTCTTCTGACAGAATAGGGCTCCCTGATATTGGCTGGGACTTTGGTTTGGGGTTGATTCAGAGAATTTTTGCTATTTGCTTCAGCAGTTTTTGAATGGGGCGGCTCTTGAGTGGTAACAGATCTCCCCTTCACAGCCTGCAGCATAGCAGATAATTTCCCGGAGAGGATTCCATGCCATAGACTGATGTCTCTTTTTGGAGACGTTTCCTGATACATCATGCAAACATTACAAATAGGAGCCCGAAGAGATGCTTGCTGGGGAAAGGTCTTAAAGATTAGAAGGCAGGAGAAATGTTCAGTAACAAGAAGGTACTGGGACGAGCTTCTGTGGCCACATAAATGTGGAATAGCTACTGGTGTCGTGGAGTTACCCCTGAGCAAGCAGGACCAGCATTTGCCTTGTTTTTCTTCTACTCTCCTCTCTGAATGTTTCTACTGTCAGTCCTCTGATACATGCTATGGCTTGTGCTGGTGGAACCAGGTGGTGCCCAGTGAAAGCCTCGATGATTAAGAGCCACGTTAATCACAATTTCTTCTCTTGCTCTCAATTTTTCAATTAAATTGTAACTCTGTGCTGAGGAACAACCATTAACTTCCAGGGAGTGAAAAATGTTCCCACATGTTTGGCCTTCTTCAGAAAGCCCTGTCACATTTACATACCGTGAAATATGGTTTCCAACAGAACAATGTTCCTAAAACCAGCTGGGACTCACATTACAACTCCTCATTCTTTGCAGAAGTTTATTTGCTGTTGACTTGGAAGCCAAGTTCGAGCTTTTGAGAGGAGTTTCTACTCATCTACACGACAAGGCAACATGGGTCCCGCAGCATCGGCTCCCACAGAGGAGCAGGGGAGAGCAGGGCCAAGAGAAAAAGATCTCAGTACCCATCTTTGGCACCAGATGAGTGACCTGCTGCAGGGTTTGGTGTTTCTTGCCCTAGTCCTGGGTCCTGTGTGCCTCCGTGGGTGAAAGGAAAGCATCAGGGGAACCGAGGCAGCCTGCCGCAGGTTTGAAGAGGGCAAGATCCAGAAAAGCCAGTGTGTGTTCTCAAGAGATGGAAGCCCCGTCTGGAGGAGAAAGAACATCTCTGTGGGTGCTGCCTTGCCATTGCAGCCCCTTCTTTACGATGGGGCAGGAGGTCCATGTGAAGGGAACAACCCTTACCGGGCTGTACGTCAGCTGCATGCGTGGTTGAGCTGTCTGTGAACACGGGACTTGCTTTGCTATTGCTTTCTTGAGGGCAAACCCCATCCCTGCTGTTACGTGGGATGAATCTGACCGTTTTGCAAGTGGAGCTGTTTTCCATCCTACCTGAGCCGCCCCGTTGAGGTTTCCCCTTGTCTTCCATGGGAGGACACTGGTTGTCCCCTCTCCTCCAGCCCAGCCTTCCCAATCCTCTTCTGCAGCAGCTCAGACTTGTGTATGAGCTGAGATAGGATTCCCATAAGAATTTGCTTCATTTAATATTCCTCTTCCCTGTCTTCATGATTTTTCATTTATAGGTTAACCAGCACTTGAGGTGCTCAGTGCTGGTTCCCTAACTTTCCTTTGACTAGCTAAACTTTTAAATTAAACATTTTCATTCCCCCCTTTCCTTCTGTTTGAGGGTCACTGTATAACTCCGTATTTGAAGAAAAAAACCAACCCAGCAAACGGATGAGTAATCACAGCTGCATTCTGCTGAGGAGAGATAGATGGCCTGACATAAAGGATTGAACATACTATTCCACAGATATCCCTGCATCTGACAAAATAGGCCAAACTCGTTCCTTCTGTAGCTCCACCAGGGACGAACAAGACCCAGGGGCTGTGAGGGAGACCACGTGCTGACATTTGGTTTCATCGAGTCCCTGGAACACTGAATATGCTCTTGATATGCAAGAGCAGGCTGAAATCTGCAATCAGCTCCACGAGTGTAATTGAATCTGAGTCAGGAGAAGTGACACCTGCGTGATGAAGAAGGGCATTCATTATGCTCTGTTCAGGTCTGTACCATCCTGCTGGTGTGGACTGGAGTTCAGCGTGTACTATCTCGAGCTGAGGGATCACACAATCATGCTCCAACTATCATTTCCTATATATATATTTCTAGGACGTGCTGGACATCTCAATGGGCTGCTGACGCCTGCGTGAGCACACACCATGCTAGCTCAACACCGCTCTGTGCGTCTGCATCAGCTGAAAGATGCTCATCGGCCTCATGAATATGAATGGGGCAGAACGTGTAGCGCGACCTTCACGTCAGGCTCGCTTTCCTTCATGGGCCCGCGCTCCCCATAAATCCCTGCTGTCCCGGGGACATCTGTGTCAGTTCAGGCCAATCCCCTGTTATTGCTGGCAAATAGGACACAGCTGTGAAGTCTGTGGAGTTATCACGTTGGGTGTCTTCACACACGTGCTCCCCACGGCCAACAGTAAGGACGAGACCTTCGGACGGAAGAGCGGATGTCTCGAAGACAGTGCAGGAAGGGAGAAGAAGAGGCCAAGGCACCTTTCCACTGCCTGAAAAGAAAGCAGAAGAGGAGGAAATTCCTGGATGATCTCTCCGTTCCGTCGCCAGGAGCGGCCCTTTTGGGAATGGTGCAATGAAGAGCTTTTGAGAAAAAACGTTGTCAAAGCAATTTTTGTTGGAAATGTTATTTTGACACATCAGGCCATATTGTTTTGATCACTCCCTTTTCAAAAGGAACTTTTAGGTTACAGTGTTCTGCTTTGATGATTTTTCAAACGAAGTTGCAGTCATTTCACTTCGTGTCAATTTTTCATCCACATTTTATCTTACACGGGAAAAGAGAACAAAAAGAAAACATTTGATTGACCCAAACTACCCCCTGGACACGTTTTTTGCGGTTTTCCTTTAGAGGAGGGAAGCACGATGCTCTAACCAGGTAGAAGGGTCAGACCCACGGCAGCCCCTTTGGCCCTGCACTCAAAGTTGGAGTTCCATGTTCCCTCCGTGTGTTAACTGGGAGACACCCACTGTTTCTCCATACTTTGAGGAATTCTTACCAAAATCCCCTCTGCATAACGCATCTATACACGTATATACACACCTGTACAAGATCAGTTACTGAAAGCAAAAGAACAAAAATACTGTGGCAGTCAGCTGGATCCTCCAGAGAGAGGGATGCAAAATATGTATCCAATAAAGCTTTTCTGATGATACCCATAAATACAGAGCTGAAGTGCTGGCCCTGCTGTCCTCTCCAGTACCATTCCACCACAAATGTGTAGCTCACATCCTGAGTCATCCCCAAGGAGAGCAATAGATGTTATACGCTTGAAATAGTTTAATTTCCAACTGGCCCAAGCACAGTTCATCCCTCCTTCATCAGGCAAGAGGAAGATGGAGAATTTTAATATCTTCTGGTGAGATCATGGGACCTCTGAGTCCCCAGCCTTATTCAACGCCGTCAGTGCATTTTGCCAGTTCCGTGCAAGGTGTGAGAGAAGGTTGGGCCCCCAGATTGCACTGCAAGGACAGGAGAGTGATGATGCCCGTGTAGAAAGTTGGACCTTTCTGGTTGTTGAGCTGCAGGACCTTGAAATCTCAGTTTTCAGCTGCAAGAGACCCTCTATGGGCTCATAAGTTTACAGCAAGGTATTGTAACGGTTTTATTTCCAGAGGCAGAGGTGAATTCCCACTTGAAGAACCAGTTCTGCAGGCAGATGCATTCAGGGAGGATCTAACTCTTTATTTTTCCTGGAAGACCTTTGCTTGCTACGTCCATTCCTTGCTTAGGGCCAGCCTATGTTTTTTGTGTGTAAACTGAGGTAAGGGGCTCCCAGGCTCCCCTGTCCCCTCCGAAAGGGGTGTCCCAGCATACAGAGAGGACTTGGCTCCCAGGAACCTGCCCTCACCACAGGCCAATGCCCTGAGGGGGACAAGGTTCCCTGGGAAGGAGATCAGTGACTGCTATGGCTGCTATTACAGGAGGAGTTAGAATCAGCGAATCATAGAATCATTCAGGTTGGAAGAGACCCTTGGGATCATCGAGTCCAACCATCAGCCCTACTCTACAAGTTCTCCCCTACACCAGATCCCTCAACACCACATCCAATCTACTCTGAAACACAGTCAGGGATGGGGACTCCACCACCTCCCTGGGCAGCTGATTCCACTGACTGACCACTCTCTCTGGGAAAAACTTTTTCCTCATGTCCAGCCTAACCCTACCCTGCTGCAGCTTGCAGCCATTCCCTCTTGTTCTGTGAGAAGAGACCAGCACCAGCCTCTCTGCAATGCCCTTTCAAGCAGTTGTAGAGAGGGATGAGGTCTCCCCTCAGCCTCCTCTTCCTCAAACTAAACAATCCCAACTCCCTCAATCCATCCTCATAAGCCTTGTTCTCCAGGCCTCTCACCAGTCTCGTGTCCCTCCTCTGCACTCGCTCCAGCAGTACAGAGAGGAGAGTTCTTCAGAACAGATCTGGCTGCCTCTGTGGTGGCGTAGAAGGGCAAGAAAAATCTTTCAGGCAGCCTGCTGCTGCGAGGTGGCTTTGCTTTGAACACAAACAAGAAATACATTTCCAGAGAGAGTGGAATCCACAAGCAAAAAGGAAAAGAAAAAAAATAAATGAGGGAATCAGATGGCTGAATGAGTAACTCATCGGAGGCCAGTGGGGACTGCGGTAATACAAGTGATATTATAATGTCAATTTGTATTGTACATTTGGAACAACAGCAATCACATCGTTTTGAAATTAAGAATAACCTGGAGGGGGCGAATAAACTAACAGCGTGTCACGTAGTTGAGCGAGAGAGAACTTGTACTTGGCAATAATCAATACTCCTGTGTGTCTTCTAATTGAGTCAGCTCAGCCTTCCTCTGGGATGCGACAGTGACAACTGAACCCCTCTTCTCGTTTGATGGATTTGATTCTGCTGCAGCTGTAAATAGAGAATGCACCAAAAATGGCTTTGCTTTGTCTTCAGCGCCTGAGCACCAACCCAGAGCATCAGTCAGCCTGGCAGGATGTCACCACCGGCGCTGGCTGGCCTGGGACAGTTGGAGGGCACAGCCAAGCATTTGCATCTCAGGACCTTTCCTAGAGGAGCTCCTCTTCTCCCCAGCGTTCAGCTCCCTTGCCAACACGTGGAACAAGCACCTTCTAAAGGATCAAATGACCCATTCTGGTGACTGTCTCAATAATTTGGCCCTTGTCCTATCTCCTAAAATAGTCTTTTAAAAATACCTTGCTGCCAGAGGCACTGAGTGGGGGGGTTGATAACCGTGACCCGGTGCCTGGGGATCCACAGCCGAAGTGTGTGTTGTTCCTTTTCGGGCTGAGGTCCTTGCTCACATGCACAAGTTTGCAGTGGTCGTATTCAGGGATTAGAAAAGAATTGGCTGTGGGGATGCAGGGCTTTCATCTGGCCCATGTCCAGGGCAGACCACAGGCCCTCTCGGGTCATGTTTCCACACCTTGACATTTCCTAACTTGTATTTCTTCCTCTGTCCCCCTGCTCTGGCTGGAGGCACAGGCAGACAGAAGTGAAAGGCTTTCCTTTCTCCCTCCTCACGTGGCTCAAGCTCTTCACTTGGTTTGTGTTGGGGGATGAGTCAAAACCTCTTCATATTTCACATCATGTGCACACTAATTGGTGCTGTACATCCCAGGGACTTCCTAAGGAAGCACCAGTTTGGTCCCTTAACAGTTTTACTACAAACACGTTTTTCCTCCCTTTCCTTTTCCCTTTCTGTCCTAGGTAAGAGTCTTTTGTTGTTTTGTTTTTTTTTCCTGGACATGAATCCATGGCATGAGGTGTCCCAGATCTCTGCTCTGGGACACTGAAATCTTATTGCTGGGGCAGAGCAGGGCAGAGCAGTACACCGGGAGAACTGTGACTCGTGCAGAAAGTGCAATGATGAAGCGGGAGCTGCTGTTACGAAGACCCAGAGGTGTTCAAAGACCGGCTGGTGGAAAGGCAAAAGCTTGGGCTTTTTGGCCTTGAAAGGTTTCTGCATATTGAAGCGTTGAGCACCAGATGAGGGCTGCAGCCTGGTGAGCTCTCTGCTTGCAGAGCCCCTTCCACAGCAGCAGCAGCAGCAGCAGCGCAGTGGACTTATGCCTGATCCATAGAAGATCTGTTAAAACTTGAAACGGTGCTGCCTTCTGCCCCACAACAGAAACTGTAATGTTTATTATTTATTCCCACCCCCCTCTCTTCTCCCCCACGCCACCCCTAGGGGCTGAATCTGAATGAAAGAAAATGAGGAAGAGAAGGAGTGTCTGTCATCCTGAAAAGCTCCTTGTTTTGATGGAGCCTTAATGGATTTTTTCAAAAGACTCTTTGAATGCCTCGCCCAGCTCTATTGGAAACAGTTATGTTTTGAAGCTGGCACCTTGCCATGTCTATTTATGTTCAATATTGCCTTCGAAAATGGTATCACTTCTGTCTATCCCCAATGTTTCGAGCCGTGTTAGCTCACAGGACCATGAGCTGGCCTGGCCTCCTCTGTGCTGGGGAAAAGGCTTCAGAGGGACCCACACCAGCTCTTCTCCTCCAGGATGGGTACAATTCCCAAATTCCTCTTGCCACACAGATGGCTTTTTTGGCATCACAGGAGGGAGAAAAGACCTCCACTAAGAGGAGAGAAAACTTCACAGCTGTCATGCTATTTAGTCCCTCGACACGGAGACTTCCCAGCACCCCAAGGTTATCTGCTCTGGAGGCCCCGTTAGTCCTCCATGTCCAACCCGATTTGCTGTTACTGCAGTTTAAACCCATGACATCTTCTCCTGTCTGCCACAGCTGCGGGGAACAGACCCATCCCTTCCTCCTGAAGGTTATCTTTTAAAGGCCTTAAGGACTTAGCAGTTAAGCTAGGGGAGAGACAAGGCTAACATCCCTCCTCGGCTTCTTCTTAGCAAGGAGGGGGACCATTCCTCTCATGGTACAGAGCTGGAGAACTCTGTGCCTTCTCACAACAGACCCTTGCCTTGTGTCTGCCATTATCCCAGCTCCTTTCTGGAAGAAAGGCCATGTTCATTCCCACCCTGGATGTGAGCCCTCTGTACCTTCTGCTGAAGTGCTGTGCTTTTCTGTTGTCCCCGGTTTGTGTTTTACCTCAGCATTAAGGGCCATTTCATCTGACTCGTCTAAATCATTTTGAATTCTAGCCTTGTCCCCACAGTGTCCTTGCCATCCCTGCCTGATCACTTTTGTCTGCATGCATAGTAAACCTCCTCCTTCATCCCTCACCCATGTCTTCGGCGCGAATGCAGGATGGAGCGGGAGCCAGGAGAACGTCTGCCCAACCATCCACATGGAGACAGAACCACTGAAAAAAGCAGCTCCCCTGGGATCTGCCATCTCCTTGTGTGTGTGCCCGGGGCCACAGCCCTTTCACCACATGCTCTTTAACCAGAGAGCCCTGAAACAAAGCAGGAGAGTCTTATGACCCCAAAGTTCTCACTGTGATGAGCACCATTACAGCACATGGCTGAGAAGGTGGCAAGTGGAGGGCTCTTTCCCAGGGAGATCTCCCCTTCTCTGTGAGCATCTGGCTGAGTAAGGTGCCCAGTTGTGTCCTGACTCCTGAAAAATCCATTATCACCATCCATTTTTCCCTTTGAAGTATCCTGAACTCGGTGAGCATGCAGCCTTATCTCTCCTGGTGCCAAATTCTCCCTAATGAGGTTTATCCAGCTTTTCCAGCGTGGCTTAACGTTGTCCATCCAGTCTGGCCAGAAAGGATCCTTTCTTTTGCTGACACAATTAATAGCAATAAGCTGCCCGTGGCGTGTGGTGATAATGGTGTTGATGCTGTAATGCCCCGCAGACAGAGCTTGGGATTTAGAGAAAGTTCCATCCTGTGTGCAGCGCTAGCAATTTCTCCAGCTCCCTTCCTGAACGATTTCTCTTTCTGTTTCACATCCTATGCTGGAATTATGCCTCCCGCTGTTTACATTAAAAATGCATTATACATGTGTTGAAAACATTGAGTTCTGTGTTGCTGGCAAGGAAGGAAGCTGTTATGTTTAAGAAGAACTCTCTTCCATTATTATCACTTTTGTTTAATTTAGTAGGATTATTTTCTTCAATTCCAAAGCTGGGAGAAGACTCCTGTAAATATTCTTCCCACTAGCCAATTTCTTTATCTTCCAAACCCATGTATAAGCTGACTCGCTTATGAACTGCCACATCACCCAGTTAAAATGCTGATTTCCTTCTGTTAGCTTTCTCCCATCCTTTGGATCACAACTATACATTTAAAAGTGCTCTGAATGGCAGGTTGAGGCACGGGGAGCTAGGATTTCTGGTAGCAGTGCAGCAGGGCCGGGCTGGGGAGGTACTGAGGTTTCTAAACTCTGCAGAAGAGCCCCACGCACCAGGAAAAGGTGGGATTGAGCAAGTCTGCACCTGTAGGGACTGGACGGCCAAATGCACCGTAGCATCCTCTATGAATAATCCTAGGAAGGATTTTCTGTGGCACTCTCTGCTGTCATATCTAAGCACCTTACTGTGCAAACAGAGTGTGGCAGGGCTGGGAGTTAAACCCGTATCTCTCAGACCCAGAGCTTTAACTACATGGACATTTTAATTCTTGATAATGTAACCTGATCCGGGTAAATTAGAGGCCTAAAGTGACATGTAGTAAAGTAGGGGGAGAGCAAGAGGACAGAAATGGTGCCTGTGGGTTGAAACCAGAGCATTCAAAGAAAATTAGGTATGAGAGAAAAAGGGAAGGGAAGGGAAGGGAAGGGAAGGGAAGGGAAGG
>VZTM01004447.1:0-21614 GCA_013400555.1 Jacana jacana | reverse complement strand
AAGGAAGGAAGGAAGGAGAAAGAGAAAAGATCCTGTGGCAGGTGATGTGCCACCTGGAGGTTCTGTATGTAAGAACCTGGAGCTGTTTTGCACTGGGGAGATCTCAGGGGAATTCCACCAGCTTGGGGCACGGCAGTAAGGCCCCAGAGTGGGAAGTTGGAGTGAGGATTTACAGGATGAAAAATTAAGGAAATTAGATGTGTGGAGGAAAGCAGAGGAGATTCAGGCTAATCTAGCATGGTGTAAGAAGCCTTGCCTAAAGGAAGGAAATTATTTGCCTTAATTAGTGACTAACAAAACTGTACCTCGTGGGCATGAGCTGGAAGAGAAAAAAAATTAATTTACATGACTGAAACCCACTTTTTAGGAGTGAGAGGGACTGGGGTTTGGGACCCCCAGTGGAAGTGGGCAGCAGATTGCTCAGTGCCCAGCACTCGGTGTGCTCAGGGGGTCTCCAGTGCTGGGGCCAGGGGGTTGCTGCAGGCCATCGGTGGATGCTGTGGGTAGCTTTTGTGTTGATTCCCTCAGCACAGCATGAGGTGGTGGAGGATTTGATGCCGACATGAGGAAAAAGACCTCTCAGGGGCGCAAAGTGGCGTCTGTTCAGTGGCAGCTGGCAACGGCGCATTGGAAAGCCCAGCAGAGCCGCGTGTCCGCAGGTGAGCTGGGAAAGGAATGCCAAATATCCAGGGCTGGCCAGGGAATAGGGTCCCTTTCCTCCCTGGGGCAAATGCAGGGCTTGGGGTGATTTCCCTCAGCTGAGACTTCTGGTTTCTCTCCTCCAAACCTAACGTGCCCAGCAGCACAGAGGCAATTAGAGACCAGCACGGGTTGTTGGTGATCCTTCAGCCTTCAGGAATGCAATAACATGTCTGTTAGATCTTCTTAAGCATTTGCCAAGTCACCGCTCTATCCTAGAGGGAAATAACCTTGTGCTGAACAGTTTGATTGTCTAGTGCTAATATAACAGGAGAAAGCCTATTAAATGTTGTGCTGGAAGGGTCCTTTGGGTCTGCAATAGCTTTTCTCTTTTTTTTCTTTCCTTTTTCCCCTTCATTTTTCTTCCTTTTTTTTCTTTTTGTTCCTTTCCCTCCCTCTTTTCCTTTTCTTCTCCCTTCTTTCCCTTCCCCACAGACCAGAAATGAGCAACAGCAGCAAACTGAAGGCAGGGAGGACAGCATCTGTATGAAATGAGATTGCAAACCACCTGGCAGTGTTGCCTGCAGCCATTCACCCTTTTACTGCTGGGGTCAGACCCAAGTCCTGCCTCCCTGCTCTTGCACCGTGCTCCACACTCGTGAAGGCTGGCTGTCCCTCATGTGTCCCCCAGAAGAAATCCCTACCAAGCACTTGAGGAGTTTTTTCCTGCACTCGTGCAAAAATCTCTTTCTGCTGCTCCTCGCTGGAGAAACCTCTGCAGCAGGGCTGGTCCTGGATTGCCTTCTCTCAACCTACTAGCTGCTGGCCAAGAAGAGCTGGCTAGGATCACCAGGCTCCTGAGCCTGGGCAGCATCTGGCCAAGGTTCTGTGAAGCCAAAGGTGTCCCATCCAGTTGGTGTGTTAGCCAAGATAATGCCTAAGATCAGCTGTGGTCGGTCTGTCCCTCACTTCAGCAGAGGTTTCCTAGTCCCACCAGTACATGGCACTTCAAGGGGAGATGCTTCTCCTCTTCTGGCATCACTGAAACACTGGTGACCTGTCAGAGACAGCCAGAGAGAGACACATTGGCATCTACAGTGCATCTCCAATGCCAATGTGACTCTGAGCACTAATTTTAAGAGCAGAAAAGAACAAGAAGTCTGTTCATTCATCACCTGAGTGAAACACCCAGTGAAGAAGCACCACATTGGCAGAGTCCCTTTCCCTCAGGAGCTGGAGAGAGGCAGTTTTGAGGCTGGTACAACTGTTAAACCATGGACTTGCTTTGATAACAGCAATGGCAGGAGGAACTTTCCCCCTGCAGTTGTGTTTGGGTGCTGGGCATCAGCAATGATCCTCTCTGAGGAGTGAGGAGTGTGAGCAAGGCCATCACAGCAACCATCTGGCTGAAGTGAAGGTACCTGAGCACTTGCAGGCTGTGTTAGAAACTGTGGCAGTCAGTGCTGGGGAAACATATGCCACTGTGGAGAGCACAGATCATGTAATAAGGTGGTGACCTTGCTGTGAAGGTGGTTTTTAAAAGAGGTGATTCCTTAAATCAACTAATCTTCTGGGTCCCTGACTGTTCATGGGTCTTTGCACATCTTCCAAGGCAGTGAGAGATGCCTGTTGACACTCTGCAGTTAGTACCCCTGGCTGAATCGACTTTAGCATTCTCCTGGGCTCCTTGGAGATGAATGACTCCATCTGCTAATCCAGGGCAGAGGCAGCCCCTCCTGGGATGCAGTTACAGCTGAGATGAGAAGCGGACGGGGAGCAAACCTCACCCTGTTATCACAGCACATGCGAGGGAGAGCTTTGTGGCTGCTGCCAAGGGGTGAGAGGCTCCTGAGACCATGCCATGACCACAGCCTGCGCCCACATGGATCCCACTCATCCAGCCCCCATAGGCAGCGATGCCGGGTGCCAGAGCCCGTGTGGTGGGTGCAATCCCCCATGGGATGCTTGGCTGCAGCCAGCAGCGGTGGCAGCAGGGTCTCAGCCGTCCCCTCTGCCAGCTCAGCTGGGGCAGAGGCACTAGCACTCGCTGCTCCGCTTGCGTAACTGTATTCTTCACGTCTCAGTGACTCGCTGAGGGTCTGGGCAGGCGCATGTGAGCCAAGCTGCCTTTGCTGCTGGAGCCTGGAGGGGAACCGGGGACATCCATGCATGTAAAGCCATCAGCTCCGGAGTGAAACCTCCGCCTGACCCAGTAATCATTGGCAGGGGTGAGTGGAGAAACCGCTCCTGACAGGCTTTGCCAACCCAGCTTTCTGCAAGGGACACATTCAGAGACCTTAAAGACCCAACAGCTGGGCTCTGGCTTCAAATAAATCATTCTCCTGCCTTTGCTGTCATCAGGGGATGTGACGAAGTTGCCGTGGTGGCTGAGTCCCGGACGCTGAGTCTTGTTTCATCCCACGTAAATCCCGCTGAAATTTTGTGCCTCAGCTCCCCAAAGGGTGTTGTCCCAACCCCTGGTTTAGGCAAAAGGGATGAGAACTCCCTGTGTCTTGCCAAAGAGATGCTGCTTGGGTTTTTCTGGGTTGGCTTTGAGCCTGACCTTGCAGGAGGAGGGCTGCCAAGAGGATCTCCAGCCGCTGCTTCTGCAAATGCCACACACACGGCTTGGCTGGGACTGATGGAGGGACAGCATGGCTGGGAGGAGATACTGGATCCAGACCATCCCCGCAACACCAGGGAGATGTGCTCCAGCGCACCGTGCAGACAAAGGTGCTTCTCCTGTGGTGAGGTTGCTGGAGTTGAGATGTGCCCCAGGCATTGTCCCCTTCCTCATGGTGTATGTGCCTGGGGAACTCTGCCGGGGAAACTGCTGAGAAAGCTGTGTGTCACAGCAGTTGGTGTCACCCTTGGTGTGGGCACAGCAACACGCCACCGAGTTGGACGGTGTTGGCACGCTGTTGTGGTGTCCCAGTGCTTATGGGCTCCCTGGTTTCCCTGGGCACAGAAGGAGCTCTGTCTGACCTCCAGTGTCTCAGCTTTTGTCACTTAGTGCCACAAACTGTGTCAGTGTATAGCGCCCACTCTGCCCAACTTGCTTTTGTAGGTTGGTGTTCACTATGTGTGCTCCTCCAGAAGCCCGGGGTTCGCCTAGGGCAGCCAGAAGCAGCAGAGTTCTTGGCTCTCATTCCTCTCCCTCCCTGAAATCAAGAGACTTTTAACTTCAAAAGAAGCAGGCTTGGGGCTTGCTGGGGAGGATTGAGCAGGAGGGCGTCCTGGGAGCGGGTTCTGTAGCTGCTGGAGGAGCTGCAGGGCTCAACGTGGTGCCGTTCCTTCCAGGTGTGGGAGAAGCTTGGAGTGCCCTGCAAACAGCTCTGTCTGCTCCAGTCTGTCCCACTGTAACCCCCTCGAACAGGGACAGGATGGGGGATGCTCGCACACGATTCCCCTTGAGGACTAAGCTAACCAGCCACTGGATGTCATTATTGCTCCAAACAAACACATCCAAGAAGCTATTCCAGACCTCCAAAAAAAAAATGTGACTTTTCAGTTCGGAAAGCTTAAACTGTGCTTCCTGAGGACACAAAGCTGTTCACCTCTCCTCCTGGAGCTCTTGCCTTCCCCAGCACATCTCTCCAGGCCTGGGGATGGGTACCTGGGGTCTGGCACGGGGAGGACACAGTCCCATGTGACTTCTCTGCCCTTCCTGGGTGCTCCTGCGCTACCTCCTCTTTGGTGGGGATGACATCATGGCTGTTTCTGCAGCGACACAAAGGGGCACTGGAGCAGGAGGGAGCCTTTCCTCCAGCAGCAGCCCTTGGGATGGGTACCTGGGGTCTGGCATGGGGAGGACACAGCCCCGTGTGACTTCTCTGCCCTTCCTGGGTGCTCCTGCGCTACCTCCTCTTTGGTGGGGATGACATCATGGCTGTTTCTGCAGCGACACAAAGGGGCACTGGAGCAGGAGGGAGCCTTTCCCCCAGCAGCAGCCCTTGGGTGCTTCTGGGCTGGAGAGCAGAGCTGTCGTGTCAGAGAGCTTTTGGCTGGTTTCTGATACAATAAATCAGGGGGAAGAATATTGGTTCAGCTCCTCCCTCCCTCTTCTCTCCCTTCATCTTTCAGCTGGGGACCCCAGCTGGCTCACTGCACCTGAATGGAAATGTTGGGCTTTAGGTTATTTGACCTGTCAAAAACTTCTCCTGCCTTCTCCCTGCTTTGCTTTAAAAACGAGGTTTGGTCTTAAAGAAAACTGCCCTTTGAAACCACAGAAAAATGTTTTACTTACAAAAGTAAGTACAAAACCATCTTCCTTCTGCCTCCTTCCCCCAGGGATTTTCATTACAATTTTCCCCAACTCAGCCATATTTCACCAATGATTTTGCTTCTTGGATTGTCCATTTACTGACTGACTTGACACTCAAACCATTGTGCCTGGTTTGATGGGAGAGCTGACAGAATTAGGGGAGCAGGGGTTCAGCCTGACCCTGCTCAGGGCTTCTCCCAGCACTCCCGATGTAGCTGGGCTGTCACCGCCTCCCAGGAGCTCTGCCTGTATCCCACTTTTTCCATCCTGCTGGGAAGTCTTGGGCGTCCCGTTTGCTGCCTGTGTGATCAAGACTTTATGGAGGAGCGGAGAGCGACTGTGGGGGAGGACAGGCCTCAGCACGGCAGCGCAGGGTGGAGAGCAGCGGACAATCCCCGGGGGAATGCTGGCCCAGTGCTTGCTGGGGAGAGCTTCCACAGAGCCCCGCTGATCTGCGCTCTTTCATCTTTGTGTGCCTGCTTCTGCCTTGCCCTATTTTGGTTATATCCCTTTCACTGGCTTTTCTTCTTCCACCACAGCCATAAAACAAGCTGGGGAAACACCGGCTGCTGCCAGCCCGGATGGAAAGAAATAATCCTCAAGCAGCGGAGCCGGATGAGCACGGGATGTGCCTCGTCTCTAGCACTACCTGGGGTCCCACAAACAGCTCTGGCCGGTGTCAGCATCTTCTGCTGCCAACCATTGCAAGGAGGTACAGCCCAAGGGGGGATAAAAAAAAAAAATTAAAAAAAAAAAAAAGAAGAAAAGAAGAAAATCATTCTGCTCAGCCTTGCTCTTGAGCTGTTGCAAAGGAGAGCTCGGGAGAGGCCTTGGGCAGCTCTCGGCAGGAGGGAAGCCGTCTCGCAGCCCTGGTGATAGCTCCCAGCGTATGCCTGCGCTCCCTGCTTGATTTGACTTGCGTGGGGATCCGTGCAATCCGAGCTATAGGACAATTCCAGTGGCTGTCGATGGCTCTAGGCAGGTGTAATTCAGGCTCTGGCTGCAGACGGTTGGCATTTAATTAACAAGGGAAGAGCCAAAATCCGGCGCGAGGCTGGGGAAGGCGAAGAGAAGAGCCTAAGGGGGAACTTGTGATAATGGAGCGCGGAGGATGCCAGCAGACTTACTCAGAGTTTAGCTGTTCACACAACCGGGTAACGCCGACATTAGTCCCTGCGTCACAGGCAGGGACATGTGCTCGGCAAGCTGTGGTAGGCAACACAATTATCCACTTATTTCAGTCCAAATCGTGGGGAATGACTTGAGGACAACACAGAGGGAAGCCCTGCGCAAATCTCTTCTTGGTATTGTAACCAGCTCCAGGAACTCACAGGCTCTTAACCCTCTTATCTCTTCTCTTGCTGTTTTCCTGCTTTGATTTCATTCCTGGCCCAAGCAGCACTAGCTTTCGGCCCCCCGGGGCCAAGCTCAGCTGGGGTACAGAGGGCTGCAGCTCCCTTCGCTGGGTAGAGTGGTGCTGGCCCTCCCACAGTGCAGAATTTGTCCCCTTTGCAGCTGCTGACTTGCAGAGAGTGGTATTTCTTTGCAGTGGGCTGTGTACCGTGTGGGCCTCTGCTTTCCCCGCTCCCGACCCAGATTTCAGTTTTCTCCCCCTAAAATAAAATTAATAGATCCTGGTACTGCAGCATGGGAAGTGGTGGGCAGTGAAGGAAGCGCTTCAGCCCTGCTTTTCGTGGGCAAACTTGAACATGATTTGAAACCATTTTTGGGAACTCATGTCCTGATGTTGCAGTGCTTCACTTTCTGCAGTGCCCGCTGGGCAAGGCTCTCCCTCTTCTTGGTCACCAAGAGCTGTCAGCGCTCGGCTGTGGGGTGTGTGTCCAGAGCTCTCTTTCAGGGAAGGGAAACTGAGGCACACACCTGGTAAGTACCACATGCGAGGTGACGGGATGGAGTTGAGCTCAGAGCTCAGTTCTGAGCCCTCACACCATCTCCTTATGGAATTACTAAGACAAAGGGAAAAGTCAGTCTGTAAATATGTAGGTAAGGAGGTCACCTGGAGAGATATCAGAGGAGTTTTGTGTTCCTGCTGCAGGAACTGTGGCAACATCTCTTCTCTCATGCTGCCACGCTCAAGTGAGGGATCAAGAGAAACATCTCCTGTGCTGGGACATGTTGAGCTGATAGAGGGATTTCCAGTTGCAGAGATGGCAAAAAAATGTCACTCAGTTGTCCCTTGGCCCTTGTGAGTGCCTCTATGCATTGGTACAACCTTGTACATGTGTGATCCATCATGCAGGACCTAATCCAGCTCAACGAAGCCACCCTTGGTGTCCCACTTGGTGCCCCGGTTGATGTTTTGATGTCCCTGAGCTGCCAGCGTGGCAGGACCTTGTAGTCTTTTAATTTAGTCCTGTCTCAGCAAATGGCTGAGATACTAAGAACCAAATTTTGGAGAGAAGGGAGATGAAAATCCAGAGGAGATTGCTGGCTTCCTGCAGTGCTGACTCTGAGCTGTTTGATATTCTCTCTTTTTTAAGGTTTGCTTGTTTTAAAGCAACATTAATTGGAAAGATGCTGGAGTGTCAAATAGAAACCACTCCCTGAATAACCTCGCTAATGAGCATGTTATTAAAGCAGGGTTAGGAGCTCCCTAGAGGGCTCTCTCTGGATAGGATTAAATTAAAAAAAAAATCATCTAAACTAGAAAGAAAATCTCTGTTAGTCTGCAGTGATGAATATAGAAAAGTCCAATGAAAAATGGCTTTGAAAGGTTTAAGTGTATGTCTTTCTATCTGGGACTAGTCTTCATCCCTCAGAGCTCTCCCAGACAGGGAAGAAGGTTTTCCTGAAGCAGAGGGTGGAAGAAGTGGCAGCTCAGAGCCTGGCAAGTCACATCTCCGTGTCCCCGGCCCATGTTGGTCAGCAAAGGCAGGTGCTTCATGCCACCAGGATGGACAACGTCTCTGCCCAAGCGACATGGCTTGTAGCAGGCAAGAGCCAGCGGGGACGGGGCTGCTGAGGCATTGTGTCAGAAGATGATAGGGTGCCTGTCCTCTCTGAGACAGTGGTAGTTGTGGGGCAGATGGGGCTGTGGGATGAGGTCACCCATCCACCCTCCCCTGATGGCAGCGTGAGGTTGCTGGTCCCCACCCCGTCTCCACCTTTGGGAGACCAGCCACCAGCCACGAGTGCTGGTCTCAGAATTAGCTTTGGGGACAGATAGAGAAGGAGAGGCTTCATGGTTCCCAGCCCCTTCCCTCCTGCTGGAAAGGACGTAGGAGGATTTAGGGCAGGAAAGCTGTTCTCATACCATCTGAAGACAGGCATGAAATGCTTTAGCAAAGCTTCTGTGCAGGCAACCACGACTTCCAGAGCAACTCCAGCTTTTTATTTTTGCTGCTTGCCCTTCCTTCCCATGGCTGGTGGGCAGGTCAGCCCTGCCCCAGCCTCGGCAGGGGGCTGGCTGGGGGACTGACTTACTGCACCTGCAGCCAAGGAGCTTCCTAGCTTAAGGCCATTCTTTGCTTGCCTTGCTAAGGGAGTGTTATGTCCAGGGGAAGCTCGGCTGCCTCAGCTGCTCCTGCCCAGATATTTGGGCTTTGCAGGCATGAGTGTCTCTTCAGAGAGGATTTTGTCCGTGTGCAGAAGGAGCTGTATGTGTTGCCTGCCTTTGCAAAGCACCGGCTGACAGCCTGATGCAAAACATGCCAGCACCAAGCTGTGACTCTAAACAAAGAGAGGGAAACCACTGTATTTTTATTTTCTAAGCTGCTGCAGTGACTTGGGAATTATTTTTTTTAATTTTTTTTTGCTTTCTTCTTGGTTTTTTGTGTTGCTTTTTCTTTGCCTGAGACAGGTATTTGGATTCTCTGTGCTCCCCAAACTCTTCCCCGGGCTGTCTCCAGCAATCAGACGGAGTGACAGCTCTGAAACTCTCCAAGTTAACAAGTTCAAGTGCTGATGATTAACTAGATTCACAAAGTTGATTGGAAAAAAATAGGGATATAAATAAATATTCCTGGAGATATTCCACCCCCTGTAGTCATGAACTTTGAATAATTGGAGGGAATTATGCTGAGTACTAATCAAAAGGGTTGTTTTTTTTTTTAATTTGCTAATTACTGCTGGGTTTCATCAGTGTCAGACTCTAATCATCTCAAGACATGTTAATTGACCCTTGGGAGTTGTTTATCTGATGCCGAAAGTTTTAGATGGGGTCATACAAAGAAATGCAATCACTGAGGTTACTTTTTCCTTGTTACTCAGCTGGAGGGAAGAGTTAAGGAGACTTTGGGCTACCAGGATGTATGTGCTGCCCTTCCCATCAGCTGAGCTCCAGAAAGACTCCTCGTGGACACCGTGGCTTCCTCTCTCAGTTGGAGACCATCTCTTCCTTGTTCCTTGCACTTCAGTATCCTCTCTGCAGGTATGGATATTAGCTTTTGGTGATCCACATCCAGTGAGTACTAATAGTGCCATCCCTCTGCGATGTGGCAATGCTGTAGTGCTGCTCCTTTCCCTGGAAAAATCCGGTGGGACAGCTTTGTGATGCTCCAGGAGTGGGCTGAGGGTCCTGCTGTGGAGTTCAGGCACCATCGTTGGAATGGTGTGTGCGGAGCAGAAGGGCTAAGGGTATTTCCTAAGCAAATTCAGATTCAGACCTTTAAATCCAGACATTGCTTCCACCTCCTGAGAAGGCAGTGACCAGCAGGAGGTGGGAAGAGGCCACTGTGCCAGGCCATGGGTGGGACCTCAGATGGCTTCCTGAGAGGGACAGGTCCCCTCCTCCCCATGGACACAGGGTTGCCAAATGCACACTTCAGAGTTGGGTCACCTTTGCAAGATGTGTGTATGCAGACCAGCCTCTTCCCTAAGCCATGACATCTTTTTTCTATTATTACCCCAAAATTCACTTCTTGTGCAGCTTTACAGCCTGGGTGCCTCACCCATATCCTCTTAATTAAACCCAAGGAGGTGGGAATGAGTAGGATAAAAGGTGGGGCAGTGTGGAGCAGGGAAGCACTGAGTAAAGAGCTGCCAATTCACCGAGTTTCTCCAGGACAGGTTTCAGGGATGACAATGTTTTCATTGGATAATGTTTTAATTAACAACCTTGGTACAGAAATTAGCCTTATGCTAATGAAATGCTCTGGAGACACAACACTGGGAAGCATCCTCAATACAGAGGCACGTAATGTCCTACCAGAAGACCTGGCTGATCTTGACTATGAGTAGAAGAGAAGTGATAAAATCTAAGAGTGCAAGGTTGCACACATAAGGGCGGAGGACGAGAAGCTCCGCCACCAGCTGGGAAGTGAGCCACAGCTCCGGAAAAATGCCTGAGTCACCTGGTTAATGATGGGTGACAACCACTGCGGAGATGCAGCCCAGCCCCGGGATGGTTCTGTTGTGTCCATCACAGCAAGAAGTGGTTGTAAGTCAAAGTAGGAGCAGAGGAGTATTTCCAGGTTGGTGTGTTATGCCCACAGCACATAGGACCACCAAAAGGATCTCATGAAGAGGGCTGAGGCCACCACATTGGTACCTCCGAGAGCGTGGTGTGATGGGGCAGTGGCTGGCTGCTGGAAATGCTCAGAGAAATTCTTTGTTGGGTGCTCTGTTAGTCAAGTCCCAGAACAGCTGTGATGGTGTTACCTTGAAGGGCTCTATATGGACCTAGTTCTTTGGCATTGCCCCATGGAAAGAGCAGAGCCGGTACAAAGCACCTCTGATGGCTCCGGCTGCGGCTGTGCTACTCGTGTCTGTGGGAGGAGGAGCTCTTAGACTTTCTGGAAGGAATGAAAAGGTGTTTCTGATTTACAAAAGCTTCCTGGGGATGGGGGAGTTGACAAACAGGGCCAAGGAACCTTGTGAAAGCTGGATTTTCCCCCAAGTCCCAAATGAATCTTTGAAATGCATCATTGTGAAGGACAGAGATGTGTCCCCATGCCCTGTGGGAGTGGAGGGCAGCCCACCTCTGCTCCATGCTGCTGTGCCCAGCCACAGATGGTACCCAGGAGAGGGCTGGAGAGATGCAGAGGATGGAGGGGAGACCACAGCGTCTCCCAGAGCTCCCAGTACCAGCCTAAACCCTCATGGAGCAGCAGAGCCCGGGGCTGAGCTCTGAGCATCTGCTGGAGCCACAGCTTCCTGGTGACAGTGATGGAAGGACCCACATTCCCATTCCTGACTGATAATATTTCACCACCTCTTTTGTACCCATTTTCATTTTGATTCCCGGATAATTTGTATCGGTTTATGAAATGTGGCCTTTCTTTCATTGCAGAGAGGCACAGACCCAAGTGCCACATCAAGGTGTTATTGACTTAAGGCATACATAAATGTGTGTTTTTATTTGATCATCTTCATTATTCTAATTTTCCCCCTTCCCATCTTCTTAGCCTGCTTTATTACGTTGCTGGTTGTTGGAGGCCCTTGGAATAGAAATAAACTTTCTAGGTAATATTTCTTAATAAAAAACATCATTTATTATTGTTTCTCTCCACCAGTAAATGCCAAGCTCCCTTTCTCATTTGTTAGAAGCTTAGTTTCACATCTTTTCTGGCAAGGCCAGGAGAGAGACTTGAAAATGACGGCGCTTGTGCCCCCCATCCTGGCCGTGCCCGGCTGTAGGTGTGCAGACAGCGTCAGGTCTCAGCCACCAACAGTGTGTCGCACGTGAAGGTGTGGCAAGTCCTTGCTGCCACAGCAGGACACTAAGCTTTTTCAAGCTCCCTCATTTACCCCGTGGCGGTGAGAAGCTCCCAACGGCAGCGCCTGATCCTGCCCCGCCTTGTTGTCACCCAGTCAAGCTGCTGCTCCTTTAATCTCAGCGCGGATCCTTCCCCTCCCGTTCGCTTCAACAGTTCGTCTCAAAGTAGAGGTAGGGATGTCTCCAGAAGACACCCGAGCTGTTTACTCTATCGCTGTTCCAAGGAAAAGCCTTTTCTGTAAAATACACAAAAATAACTAATGGCATTAATATAAACATATACTTTAACTACTGTTTAAAGCTGTCACTGGGTTAAAGAAAAAATACTGGTGCTGCATCCCAAGTGCACAGTAATTATCTGGCGAATATCTTTATTACAGGGTGTCAATCAGATGACGATGCTGCTGCGAGTGGAACCGCTTTGTGTCTCCACTGATATTCCCAGCACGGAGCTGCAGGCTCTCGCCTCCCTGCGATGCTTCCTGAGGTCTGTGTGCCCGTGCCCGGTACAGCTGGTTAAAAAAACAGCTGTAAGGGGGGAGAATTGGGCAGCATGAAGCTGCCTGAAGGCTTCCTAAAGGCTCCTGGCATTCCCATGCAAGGACCAGTGGAGAGGACAGGGCAGCCTGTATTAATTCTGCAAGGTCAGGGTCTCTGGACCTGGGTTGGGTGGATTATTTGGGTTTTGGACTGGAAGCTGCAGGGTTTGGGCTCCTCCATCAGTCGCTTTGGGAGAAAGCTGCTCAATTTTGTGTCTAAACACAGTAGCAAGCTGCTGCTTTCTATCCAAGATCTGTGCCCCCATTGATTCTCCCTGTTTTGAGCCTGGAACTGGGGATGCCAACACCTGAGCCTTTCCTCATCAATGGGAGGGTGAGAAATGCAGGCTTTTCCCCACCTGGCAAAGGGCTTTTGCTTAATTTTCTCCAGCTGCCACTGCTGTTGGCTGCTGGGATCTTGTCTGCAGCTTTTGCAGGGAGAGAAATCTCCTTGGGGAGGGACATCGTGTGTGTCCTCTGGGGCTACATGGCAGCAGGGACTGCATGGATGCAACAAGTCTCCCTCCTAGGTTGCTCACTGAGGGTAAAATCTTCTCTTTGCTTTTCCTATCCCAGTCTCACTCCTCCTCTCCTTCCCCTGCCCCTTTCATCTTCTTTTCCCTCTAACGCCCCATGTCTGTGCTCTCATATTGGTGGGTCAGTTTCTTGAGCAGAGGTTACAGAAACCCTTCTAGGTTTTGCTGTGTGAGCCTCTTTTCACAGGAAAGGCTGGAGAAATGCATCTCCACATCTTCTTGAGAGAGGACCAGGAACAGAGGCTTAGCCCCAGTGGCCAGGGTGAAGACAGGCTGTGGGTGAAGGGAATGTGGGTCTGGTGATGGGTCAGGCTCAAGGCTGGAGCTGCTTCTTTTCCTGGGAACCTCTGGTCCAAACCTGGCCAAGGTCAGAGTTTGCTCTGTCCTCTCACCAAGCTTTCTGTGTACAGACTTTCTTGTACATGGATCCTTTGGGAAAAAGCATAAATCCCACGTCCTTGCTGGTTTGTGAGGGTCTGAGGAACCAAGGAAGTGGTTCTCTTGGTCCAAATTTCCCCTTTCCCTCACCTGTACCTGGGGTGGTGGCTGCTCTACCGCTGCTTCCTGACAGGGCCTGTGTTTCAGCAGCTCTCAGAGGACACAATAGCAAATCACTTTGGGAACCCTTTGTGATAAAATGTGCAATACAAACAGATAATATCATCATCCTCCACTATTAACAGGCTTAAATCCCAAGGATGGGGAGAAGCTCCTGTGGAGAGCAGAGCTATCTCTCAAACACTTCTGCTGCAATTTAAAAGCACTCCCCAGCCTGGCAAGGCTAATTTCACATCTCCTTTTCTCTGGGGAATATATCTGGGTTTCTCCCTGCTTGAGGCCAGAGCCCTCTGTGCTGATTAGATTCCATGGGGGGTTTTGGTTATCGCTCTCCATGAGTCCCAAGGGAGCGTGACGGAGGTGTCCAAGCTGGGCTGCATCCCACCCGCCTGCGCATCCCCCTGGTGAGGACAGGCCCTGGGGTGAGAACTTGTCTGCTTTCATTGGACCCTGCTTGGCTGCTGGCATAAGGTACCTCTGCGGGCACGTCCCCCTCCCCAGGGGAAAACAGCTCCGGGTTCCCACTTTTTTCCACCCAGGATGGGTACAAGAAGGGTGTGTTGGTTGGTTGCGACGATCCCCGTGTGCCCAAATCATCTGTGAACCGTGCAGGACATGCTTGCTGGGGTGATGTCCCCAGGATAGTGTCATGCCTGGAGAGTCTGGGGCTGCCTGGCTCATCCTTCCCCCTATCCCAGCTCCCTGCCTCCCTCTGCCCTCCCCTCCCCATGGGATGCTGTCCCAAGCCACCAGGATGCAAACTGGTATTTAGTCTATGCCTTGCTCACCCTCATCCCCATCTCCTCTCCCATCCTTTGTGGGTCTCTTCAACCAGCTTCTGGTGGGGTGATTTTAAGGTGCTTTTTTGTGATGGGTGAGGCCACCTCTAAGGCCTACAGCGACACAGGGGAGGGACAGTCTTATGGGCGAGACAGGAAGGTCAGTAAAAATAAAATAGAAAGGGAGAAAAGCATAAAAGGCAGAAATACTTTTCTCTCTTGTGCCAAGTGTCCCACCCTTTGAGTCTATGCTGAGAGATGGAAATTGCTTTCTCAAATTATTTCTTTTGGCTGCAAGAGAGGTTTTGATATCCAGGGGTTACTGGTGTGGGTGGTGTGGCAGTTGGGCTTTTCATGTCAGCAGCCCTTCTCAAAGAGCCACATTTCCACACGTGATGTTTTGGGTTCCTTTGAACCTCCATTGAACTCCTTGAGCCTTCACCTCATGGCACCTCCCCAGGGAGGCTGGCGATGGATGGGTGGGTGCAGGGATGTCCTCAGGAGGAGGAATAGGTGTAGGGAGCATTGAGGAGTTGTAACTACAGCCCTGAAGTTCCTTCAGGAGAGCATCTTCCATCCCTGCCGTTCGCTTGCTCACCACTACCAGCTCAATGCGCAACTGGGTCCCAGTTCAGACACCCCTGAGTTCTGACTGGTTTTAAGTCACCGCGCTTCCCTTCAGCATTTCTTTTGCAGTGGGGGGCGGGCTTTTCCCCCACTCGGCGTCACTTCCCCGCTCATCTCCGGCTCAGACAAGGCAGGAAACGTATTTTCAATGTATTAATTAAAACGTCTTTGCAGCAGAACATCTGCATGGAGAGCGATAGATCACCCAAGTGTGTGTGTGTGTGTGTGTGTGTGTGTGTGTGTGTGCATTGCAGGCTCCCAGATAACGCATTGCTTTGCATAATTTATTCCAGCCAGCACAGCAATAATTTTCATAGCCTGTGATCTTCGAGTATGTGATTATCAATCTGCCACCCGGCTCCACGTGACCGAAACGTTAGATTATTGCCAGATAAACCCATGGGAGAGGCAGGACGTTTGGATCTCCGTCCCGACGCCTCGTATGGGATTGAGTCCAAACCCTCTGTTAGATCCCACCGTGCCGAAGCGATGGGTCTTCTCAGGTATTCGTCACTGTCAGCTATTTGGGGAGAGGATGGGCTTTGCCTATGCTGCTACTCAGTTTCCTGATTGCTCAGCTCCTATCAGTTTAGCTTGAAAGATAATAAGATAAGAACCAGAGACTTCCCAGTCAATAAAAGGAAACCTCAGAGACTTTTTCCATCTTGCGTCTGTCATACTTTGTTGATGTTTTAGCTGCGGAGCGTTTGACAGCTGCTTGTAAAGCTTTTATTTCCTCCTTTGAAAGAATTAAATGAAGAACATTTAATTTATCCCACGGAGGTTTCCCCAGGTGACCCGTGGAACAGGTCCCTTTCTGGCAGCTGGACCAAAACTGGGAGGAATTTGGAGCTTTCTCCACCTGGGGGAGGAAGCAAAAAGAAAAAGAAAAGTTATTTCATTACCTCTTCCCTTTCTTTTTTCATCATCAAACCAATTCTGTCTTTTCCAGCATTGGTCCTACCTCCCTGGAGGACCACAAACCACCACTGGTATCTGTGGAGCCAACCTGGCCCTGCCGGTGGCAACATCTCCGGAGTGGAGATCTCGATGCAGGATTGCACTGGGGTCCATCCATCTCCGGGCACTGGTGTGACTGGGAAGGACAAATGGGGGCGTTTCTCCTAGAGCAGGCCCACAGTCCTCCTCGCCTTGGGGGGTCAGACACAGAGGTGGGCGTCCGGCCACATCGCTGGCCGCTTCCGAGCCTGTTTAGTGGGTCAGGACATTAACAGGCTCACGGTTAACGTCGCTAACCGATGTTAGGAGAAGGTTCCCTTAACTGTGCCAAGGGCAAGAGGCTGCTCAAAGCAGCACAATAATTATGTATTGCCCAAGTAATTATTTTTGTCACATCTTCCTGGCAGGAGAAGACCGTTTGTGGGACGGGTTTAGCTACTTTCCGCAACGCGCCTGTGTCTTATTTATCCAGAACAATGCGCTCAGCGTGATTTTTCTGTCTCCTTTTCTTCCTTTTAACGTCGTTTCCAGCCCACACTGCTTTTAATTTGGCGAGGTAAATTGAGATTGGGAGGGGAAGCTGCAGAAATCCTCCAAAACTCCCATTCTCTGAGCAAAACATTCCCCTCGGGAGCTGACGGCAGCGCTGAATAGCAGGTCCTTCCCTTCCCGAGGGGTTTGTGAGTCTCAGCGGACACAAAGGCTATTTTGGATGACTGTAGTCACCGAGGCCGGGGCTCGTTTGTGGGATCTGCTTGTGGTTTTGCAGCCTCCCCGGCGGCTTCGTCCTTTACCTGGGAACCTCTGAGTCAGCGGCCCCGCGGCGCTGCGCTATTTTGAACGTGGTGTCAATAAAAGGGAAATTACCCGAGCGCCGCCTCTGGAGCCCCGGGGGTTGGTGTGGATGGAGGAGACCCGCTCCCCACACTCACATTTCCAGGCAGATAAAGGAGATGGAAGGACTCAGAGGTCTCTGTTCCCGGGATCCTGGGGAAGAGGAGAAGCGCCGCCCGACTCATTCCGAACCCGCTCCCACATCTCTTCCCCAAGGACGCTTGTGTTTGCCTGGATCTCAGGTCAGCCTTGAAATGTGAGAGGAAGCTGAGCCGGTGGCAGCAATCCCACACTTGGCATGTTGGCTACCTGGATTTCTCCTTTGCCCATTGCTTTCACCCAGCTTAGTTTTTCCCTGCTTTTCAGCATTTAAGTGGCCACAGCTGTGACCTAACCCTGTCTGGTAGCTTCACCTGCGCATCCCAGCTGTTCTCTCCTTTCTCCCCTTCTCCCTTTGGCCCAAAACACAATCGACCCTTGGGTAGCCAGGTGGCCACACACAGGAACCAGTAACCAGCCTCCGTGGTGGCAGCCAGACCGTTGTGCTGCCATTTCCCCTTGTTTTGACCACCTTGAAAATGCAGCTTAAAGCTCCTGGTGAGCTCTCCCTGCCTGGATTTAGCGCTCCTCCTGCGTCCTCTCCGCCGTGGAGTCACACAGCCTTGAAAGACGCTCTCTCTTCTGCATGGGGACAGGCTCCCAGGCTGTTTAATACACGAGCACTCGCTCAAAGGTGTCCTTTCATTTACTGCCTCCACCAGCAGCAATCTATAAAAGTTTAGGGGGCCGTAGGGAATCGCTCCCTTTAACGTCTCAGCCTCGGTAACCGAGCGGCCGCTCCTGGTGCCAGCAGGCGTCCCCCGGCCTCCTCGGAGCATCACCCATCTTGGCTTTCCTCCCCCCTCCTTCCTCTTCCTCTGGGGCTACTTGCAAAGTGTTTGCTATGACTATGGGAGTGGATATAGTGGCATTTTGGGGAGAAGACGGCCGTTTAAAGCTCTTTAATTTAAAGGATTCTAATTCGCTCGGCTCCAGTGAATTATCCAGCTACGTGGAAGCCTCCTTGTCTCGGGGTGTCAAATGGGAGGATGGTTCTCCTTGGTCAATATTTTGAGACTTTGCTGAACCCATGGCCTGCAGGGCATCTCGCTGAGGCTGGCGAGGGGAGCAGGGAGCTCACAGAGGGCAGAGAGGCTTTGGGGCACCTTCCCCGTGGAGCTGGGATGCTGCCGGGGATGCTGCCACCCTGGCCAAGGGGTTCCTTGGGTCCAGGAACCCAAAATGGGGCTGTGTTTGGCAGCCAGGGATTGGCACGAAGGCAGTTGCTGGGAATAATAGTAAGAAACTTGGTTACAGATCTCCATCCCACAGCCACTGCTGGCCTCCAGCAGGTTGGGTGCTCCAAGGGCTGGAGCTAACCCATGTGAAAAATTGGCTGGAGACCTCCCTGCAAACCAGATGCTGCTTCCAAGACAAGCTGGATAAATAGCTCTTCGAGCCAGGGTTAGGGGGAGAGCAGCCCCGTTGAGAAGCTGCAGGGTGACTCCCTGTGTTTAAAACACCTCCCCTGGCCACCATCCTGGATTGCTCCTGTCCTGTGCCCGAGTGTGCTCCGTTCTCTCTCAGCCTGCTCATCCCTGCCCCNCTCCCTGTGTGTGCGATACGGCGGGATATTCCACTGCATTAGCAAGTTGAACTTGTTTTTACTGCCCAGTGTCTCTCCCTGCCATATTTCACTGTCTGGCTGGCTATTATCCTGGCGGCACAAAGTCCCATTGAAATTCATGGTGCAAGTCGCCCATTTGTTTCCGTTGAGCTTTGCAGGGTTGTTCTGTGCAGCTTTTATGCATATCATTTTTGCGATGCAAAGTGAGGGTAATGACTTTACCTGCTCCCTTTCACAGCGCCGAACAAAGCCTGTCCCCATGCCGTAGGCTGATTTCGGAGTATTTGTTCTAGGGTTTGGGAGGGATGAATCAGAGCTCTGAGGGAATGTGCAATCTGATGCTCTGTAAATAAAAAGAAAGCCATCCTGCATCTCCATGTCTCCCAGGCAGGCGTGTGCTCCCTCACAACCTTTGGTGATGGGGATCAGCTTCAGGGATGGCTCTGGCACAGCCGAGTAGGAATGGCTGCAAGCTGCAGCAGAGTAGGTTTAGGCTGGACGTGAGGAAACAGTTTTTCCCAGAGAGAGTGGTCAGTCAGTGGAATCAGCTGCCCAGGGAGGTGGTGGAGTCCCCATCCCTGACTGTGTTTCAGAGTAGATTGGATGTGGTGTTGAGGGATCTGGTGTAGGGGAGAACTTGTAGAGTAGGGCTGATGGTTGGACTTGATGATCCCAGTCTCTTCCAACCTAAATGATTCTATGATTCTATGATCTCACTGACAGCCCTGGAACAGCATCACTTGGTTTGGCCACTGCCACCAGCGAGCCTTGAATGAGGTGGTGGACAACAGGATGACTGTGAGCCGGCAATGTGCCCTGGTGGTCAAGGATGCCAATGGTATCCTGGGGTGCATCAAGAAGAATGTGGCCTCAGGTCAAGGGAGGTCATCCTCTCCCTCTGCTCTGCCATGGTGAGACCCTATCTGGAGTACTGTGTCCAGTTCTGGGCTCCCCAGTTCAAGAAGGACAGGGAGCTGCTGGAGAGGACACAGCAGAGGGATACAAAGGTGGTCAGGGGACTGAGAAGGAAAAGCTGAAGGACTTGGGTCTTTTTAGGCTGGAGAAGACTGAGGAGGGATCTGATCAACACCTATAGTTATTTAAAGGGTGGGTGTCAGGAGGATGGAGCCAATCTTTTTTCAGTGGTGCCCAGTGACAGGACAGGAGGGATGGCAGACTCCAGAGCTGTGGTTTGAAAGCACCCTCCAGTGAAGGGTTGCTCACCAAAGAGACTTGGGAATAACACCGGACAAGTGCACTGGAGAATTTCTCATTCTCTTCATGGACAATGAGAGGTAGGGGAAAATAAAACAAACAAACAAAAGACAAAAAATCTTTAAAGAAATAACACATTGTGAATTATTCACCCTGTTTTACTCACATGGAGGGCTTCAGTTGGAAGGCACGGTGTAATCTGCCCTACAGTAGTGTCTCAGGGTGTATGGAGGGGCCAAAAGAAACCATCAACAGTGGGATGAGTCCCCTGGGGCCATCGTGAAAGACACCCAGCCTTTGCTGCACTGAATCCAAAGTCATAGCTGTAGGATCCCTTATGCTCAACTGGGATGTAGATGTGGTAGGGAGATAGTGATCAGCAGCAAGGAGGAGGAGGAGGATGGAAGCAAGCCTGTTTTCAGATTTTGGGGGCCAATGCAAGCAGCACGTGGTCTTGGGAAGTGGTTGAGGGTCTGCATGGCAGCTCCACCATCCTCATGGACACCGCCTCAGCTGCCAGGCCCAGCAAGTAGAGGTAGATCTAGAGGCCAAAACAGTCCTGGATGTCTCCACCAGCTCTGAGGAGAGCAATTCGTAACGCCCAACCGGTCTGCACCTGGGCTGTGGGCTGGTGCGAGTCCCCCGTCCCCACCGCTGACACAAAACTGACTTCTTTGGGGTTTCAAAGGCAAAAACCAGAACAAATGGGTGTCCAAGCTGCCAGGTCTATGGATTTGCCATGCTATGAGCACCCTGAAAAACTGGGGTAATGGTGTGCAGTAATGTTTGTCATCACCCAGGCCCGGTGCGTTGAAGGGAGAACCGTTCTGAAATGCAGCCGGTAACTTTCCCAGAGGTAAATATCGCTGTTGGTTTCCAAGCATTCTCTAAATACCATAAGGCCTCAGTCCCTTCCCGCACTAACAGCCCGTAAAATGTCAGGTTTTGTTTTCTAATTAGTCTTAGATGAGTTTTAGATAGGATTTGACAAGCAACGGCCACGGAGCTTCTCGGGCTGCAAAAATATACCCCTTGGCCGGCGAGCCACGCACAGCCAGAGGATGGTGGTTCCAGTGGAACCGCGTCCTCTCACCTTGCTGGAGGGTGGCTCGGTGGTGGGGCAGGTCCACCCACCCTCTGGGCTGGGGGACACCAGCTGGTCACGTAGGGATGTGAAGGTGAGGGGGGGATCGTGCCCTTCCCACAAGGGTCGTTCTCCCTTTGTGCCGGCCAGAGCTCCCTGTCACGGTGTGTTTTGCTGGTACCTGCAGGCACATCCCTTGTGGGACCCTGGTGGAGTGAAGCTGGTTGGACTTTTGCCCTCTGTGCACAGCAGGTCGTGGTGAGGAGTCACACTGGGAGGTGGGGGAGGGAGTTCAGGCACTTGTGATTTTTAAGACACTTAAAGCTATTGCTTTTTTTTTGAGGGGGGAGGAGTGGTGTAACTGAGCCAAGGACCCCAGACCTCCATCCCTAGCACCCCATGACGGTAGGGTGGGAACATCTGACTGTTCCCCAGGCTGTTATGTTGTCACCTTTCCCTCCAGACTCACATCTTTTGGGGACTGCTTGAGGACACCGGGTTGTTCCCAATCACTGTGACACAAAGAGAATCCAGAATCAAGCCCTGCTGCTGTAGCCACCACACAGGGGGCAACTCAGGTCCCAAGCAAGGCCAGGAGGGACGTCTCTCTTGGCCAAGGTCACACCACATTTCAGAGCCATCCATGTCCTTTATCTAATTTAGCACCTCCCCGTTCTGGATGGATGAATGGAGCACTGCCCAGCCAACGCTCTGTCCCTTGGCTAGCATTTCCCTTCCAGGTGATACTACAAAAGGCAGCAGAAGAGCTCTTGTTCCCATCCCACCTCCACGGCGCTGGGAGAAGCAGCCGATGTTTTATTAACCGCCTCTCCCTCCCGTACGGCTCGTTAAACTGGGTTAGGGCTGCTGGAACCTGCTGTGTCAGACCTCTTCTGCTGCTGGTCGAGGGGAAGGGCCCACAGAGGCTCTCCTGACCCGAGGCACCTTCCTCACAGCCCTCCTCCCGCCGCCTCGCGTAAAATAGAGCAGTCATCCCAGCAAGGCTACGTCTTCTTTTACTCCTTCCTCTCTTTAATAATATTATCAATGTCTGGTTTAGATTTTTACTAAATATAGGCCCAGAGGCTGGGCTGGCGTCACTTCCTCCCAGACGAACTGGAACAGCTCGCTCACGAGTACTTACTTCTTTTATTAATTTATCTTGTTTTGCGAAATTCTTTGATTGTGCCAAGTCCTTCCATCCCCCCCCTCCCTGCCACAAGCACCCCCCACCCTG
>VZTM01004446.1:244-21611 GCA_013400555.1 Jacana jacana | reverse complement strand
TGTCAAGCTGAATGGCCATCCCTTCTTCCTTCTCTTTTTCTCCCCTGAAAAGAGTCAAGGAGAATGGAGAAGCGGGAGTGTGGAAGACATATAAATTGAATTCCTATACATAGTTAAAATAGAAGACTATTTCATCATGATTGAAAGTTAATTCACTGCGTTGCTGTAGAAACCCTGGCAAATGCATTAACCTCAATGCCCAACCATTGCATTATTTTAACAGCTTTATTTTTAATACCTATTTACTTAAGAACATGTCTCAGCTGTGTTACCATATACTTTTTGTACTTGTTCACAAAGAAAGGTATTATTTCTTCTCAGGTAGGTTGTGCAAATAGCTCAACTTACTGCTGCCAGGAACTTCTTTAATTCCTAAATGGCATATTTGCTGGATGTGTCTACTGCCTCTGCTGTGCAATATGAACACCCATTTCTACATGACCAATCATTCTTTTCTGCAGCATTCAGAACAAATCAGGACAGAGGTTTGCAAGAATAAAAGAAAACTCCTCCGTGGGATTTCCGCCCTTGCAGAAGACTAATGAATGTGGAAACTGGGGAAAGGCCATAAAGTTCTCTTGCTTTGTTTTGGTGAGATATTCATACTACCACTTGTCTTTCTCCTCTCACCAGCCACCCTCACCCAGGAGTGCTGTTGCTGGTTTGGTGCCCAGAACACATGATCTCTCCACAGAATCTTAAAAGACAATCTGGAATAAGGGTTTATGTCAGCTGTTGCTTAAAGAAATAAAAAACATCTTGGATCTTGAATACTATGTTGTTCCTCACAGAAATGGATTATGACCTGGATACACTTAAGGGAGTGCAAATTCATAGAATCATAGGATCATGTAATTGTCTAGGTTGGAATGGACTCTAATCCAACCACCAACCTAACTCTGATTAAAAAAAAATTAACGACCCATTACTAAACCACATCACTAAGCACTATGTCAACCCATCTTTTAAATACCTCCAGGGGTGGTGACTCAACCACTTCCCTGTTCAGCCGATTCTGATACTTAATAACCCTTTCTCTGTAAAATTTTTTCCTGATATCCAATCTGAACCTCCCCTGGCACAATTTGAGGCTGTTTCCTCTTGTCCTATAGCCTGTGACTTGGGAGAACAGACCAACCCCCACCTCCCTACAACCTCCTTTCAGGTAGTCATAGAGAATGATAAGGTCTCCTCTCAAGCATCCTCTTCTCCAGGCTGACCAACCCCAGCTCCCTCAGCCTCACCTCATAAGGCTTACTCACCAGAACCCCCTCCAGCTTTGTTGCCCTTCTCTGGACCTGCTCCAGCCCATCAATGTCTTTTTTGTGGTAAGGGGCCCAAAACTGGACACAGTACTCAAGATGGGGCCCCACCAGTGCTGAATAATTTGAGTAGGGTTAATTGTTGATGACAAAAAAACTTAAATATAGACTTGGGAGATTGCACCCTCCTTTCCCTCTTCAGATTGGTCACATTTTTTGAACTTTGGAAACATTTCACCATAGTTTTATGTGGGCTAATGGACTGGCTGCATGTAACTGGTATCTGAACCATGAATTGCTGTAAGGGCCCAGGCTAAGGGAACAGCCCCTGGAAACACACAACTGTCTTAGCCTGTCCTAACACTGGGTGAATGTTCAGCCCCTTTCTGACTTGCCCTGTAATTGCAATAGACAGAGAAGACGTGATCAAGTCATTTGACCTTAGATTCTCTGGAAGGCAGCAGATGATGGAATTAGGAGGTAGACAGACAAGATTAAGGAGTTACTGGATATTTTAACTCTTTCTAGTGTCTACCTGAAGAATTGTCACTAAAATCAGACCTTTGTAACATTGGCTAGACCTGAGTTTCCTTAATTTATCTTTTCCCATTGTTGCATGTGTGCCATGAAATGATGAGCAGTGTCTGTGGCAAGGACATGCCATTTTTCTGTTTGATTTATTTAATTACTTCTGTGTCACGGCTCTGGCTAGGGGCTTTATAGGATCCAAGTCCTGAACAGTGCAGTCACAATCTTCTGTCAGTCATGCTTCAGCTCCATTGTCAGAGGTCTAATATAAGGCTGAGGAACCTAATCCCAATGGTCATTTCTTAATTGCTGTGCCTTGCCCCATATGCCTGCCAATTGTATTTGCTGGTTCTCTATCAGTTCTCCATTTTCTGTCACCTTTCACCCTAGTCATAGTGAAAAACAAGCCGTAATTTTGATAACTCAAGTTCTAATTCTAAAGCATGTGATTGGATTTCTGTAATAACCTCAGTGCCAGGGCTGCTGGAAAAATGCCAAAAGGTCTGTTCCCCTGCTGGGTTAGACCAGAATTGCTCTGGGTTTTTTCCCTACATTTCCTGTTCATTGGCTCAAAACAGAAAGAGAAAAGGCAGGAGGAAGGTGTGTCTGAAAAACACAAACTTCCATGTGTCTTGGGACCGTGCCCTGGGATTTGAATGGCAGCACACAATATATCACACCCTTATACCTCTGTTAGCAAAAGCCCACATTCTTCTGTAGCAAAGGAATGTTAAGTATTGTCTTGATAAGATGAAGAGTAGTGAAACACTTCTCCTTTAAAAAAAGAGAAGGATTTCATTTTACGACAAAGTAAATTTAACATGCAAGTGTGGATATTTTTTTTCTGGTCCTCTAGCCAATCTTTTCCTCTTCTGTTTTTCAGCTCTAGCAAGTACCTCTGAATGAAAGCTGAAGTGAAGTTCATGTATCATGGATGTTGAAACCAATGAGCTGAGAGAGAGTGGGGAAAAAATTGAAAGTGGCAGAAAAATAAATAGTTTTATAATGTGTTATGCTTCTGTCTTCCACAGAAAAGTTTGAATAGATATATGATATGGTATAATCAAGAAATAATGCTGTCCTTTGCAGTCTTTATGGTAAATTGCTAAATATGTAACACAGACAGAACGGAAATTCTGTATGTTTTCACAATGTTATCTTTGCTGATCACCTCCTCCCTGGAGAACTTATCAAATTACCACGGAGGTTACTGGAGAATTCTTCTTTCAAATAGTTATAGTTCATATCTGTAGCTTCCTTGCTTTTGCCACAAACTTATGTCCCTAGCAATCTGAGTTGGGCACAGGAAAGACCTTCTTCTGCTTATGCTTTGCTTTTTTTGGATTCTGTAGAATATCCTTAGAAATGAGACACTCTGCACTGTATCCAGCTGTATTTTCCTTGCTTTTAGCTTGGACAGAGTTCCTAGTTTCCACACAAATATACATAAATATGTACTTAGATATCTCTGTCTAGAAAATCACACCGCTGTTATGAAGAGTCTATGACAGGTTGCCATTTACGTGCAAAATTTTTACAGACAAGGTAGTCACCTCTCTCCCATCTGTCAAGCTCTTGCCCAGGAATGCACAGATCCTTAGTAAGGGAAACTCACTATTCAGTAGTGTAGACACCCCCTATTTGAAAACAGAAGCTCATTTGCCAAGTTCTACAAATAAATGGTCATGACTGGGGATGGGGAAAAATATTATTATGACCAGTCATGTGACAAGAGCAATATCTTTAGTTCATAGTCAGTGTATAGATGTTATACAGGCAAAAATACAACAGAGAGACCACACAGCTGGAAGACAATTGCCTGGAGAAAATACATAGGTATGCCCTGCATCTGATGAGTAACAGAGAGCCTTTTTATTACATGGAAAATGTGTATTCTTTTTGATCACTGTGGAATTAATTCTTTCTTGTATTTAATTAATAAAATTTAAAGTCTCTCAAAGAAAAGATATGGGAGAAAGAAGAGACCATTAAAGTACAGGACTGAGAAAAACTCTGGTCTGCACCTCAGTTTCTGTCAGTGGTGATTATTTAATATCTTGGTGTCTCAGTTGCCCAACCATAAAACAGGAATATATGTTTCTTCTCTTTATTTGGTTTGAAAACATCTAAAGAGGAAACTAATGTGATTTCTAACTGCTGGGTGCATTCAGGTCCTGGCACCATAGGGTCCTGACCTCAGATGGGGCATTCTTTAGGGTTTCCTTAATACAAATATTAATGCAATATGAGCACAGATACTCTAAAGAACTGAATCTTTCCGAGAGACAATTGTTATCCTGCATATACTAGATCCGAAATGTGTTCTAAATTTTGTATTTCTGTTAGTACATGTTGCCATTTTTTTTATTTCCACAGCCCCATAAAATCCATCAGAAAAATACTTGACCCAAAATCTTGATAAGAAAGTGTATTTGTCTTAAGTACCTACATGCTATGGTGATACAGGCTTTCGACCTATGTCCTTATGTCAGTCACCACTGGGTCTGAGGTCTCCTCTTTCTTGTCCTTGTCTCTTAATTTTCCCTTCTCATTTGCCAGGTACTTCCCCTAGTGAGAAGGTGAAGCCTGGAGGTACTGAATGATCAAGGTCATACACAGCTGGGAAAATGTCCTCTGTCAATTAATGAAGCTCTGCTCAGGGTTTCCCTTTCTGATCCAGTCTGTCCTCTCTCACCCTGTCTTCTTTAGCTGTTTAGAGAAGGATTCATACGATTCAGTTATGTCCAATCGTGCACGGTTACTCAAACGTCAGTCCCCACTGAATAACAAGATGAAACAATAAAAACTTGAAATAAAGATAATCACTTTGACACTTTGGGAGAACCCGGCTGTGTACAGCTTATGAAATTCGCTGTAGCTTTATGAACTGCCTGTTTTTACGTCTAATCACTACCTTTGCCTGTGTACTACTCATGCTTCTTGCGCTAAGAAGTAGCAGAGCGGCGCCTTCGGCTCTGTCGTTGAAAGAGGCAGTCGTTAAGGACTATTAGGCAGTGAATAGGCAAGGGCCGGGCAGAACAATGGGGTGGCTGGAGCCTCGGGAAAAGCCACTTTTCTCCAAGTGCTCCCCACAGGAGGCCAGGAACGGAGGAATTTTCCCAGCAGCAGAACAAAGAAACCAGGTGTTGGTGCTAGGGATTTGCAGCCTCACAGGGGCCTTGGAGGAAGATGCAGAAGGAGGGAGAAGAAGCTGGGGGACCGGGAGGGCAGGGCAGAGTCGGGGGAGGGGGAGCGTGGGGAAGCAGCAATGGAAGATGCACCCCTGGTGCAGGATCCGGGTTGAACATGGCTGCAGGAACGTCCAGGTTCAAAAGATAGCCGGGGAGAAGACAGGAAAGCTGCGACACACACCACACTCGGGAGCTGCAGGGGAAAGCTCCTGCCATCCTGTAGGACTCAAACACCGAGTCTTTAAGAAACGGAACATCGGAGGCAGGAAGTCGTCTGCTCGGTGCCTGCTGCTTCATGTTGCTGTCGTGTGCTGCCGCGGCCTCTTGTGCTGCCGATGGGGAGGAGTTGTTGACTTTAGGCAGGTTCTTGCATCATCCACATGCTGGCCTTCAGCTAGCTCATTCCCCCTGGGCTGGAACTGCTCATCCTGAGTTCCCCTGGTCTGCATCTCCAGAAAAGGGAGCTGCATTTGACTGGACCTGCACCAGGGGGCTACTAGAAGAAAAGCAGATGCCGCGCCTGTGTTGCTGCCCGTAAATTCCATGAGAATGTCAGGGTGGCAGAGAAGCATTTGACTAGGCCCAATGCAATGCATTGCTGTTGTGAGCCAAATTCTCTAGCGTGTTCTAGCACCTTACATTCAAGTAGTACTTCTGATCCTAAGTGGCTGGAGGCAGTACACCTTCTGCTGACCAACAAAGTGCACTGAAACTTCCTCCTGATCTGATGTGGCAATTGCTGGAATGCCTTTCCTCCCAGCAAGCCCTTTAGGACCCTGTGAAAAGCGTTCTGTTGTTATGGGACTTAACAATTAATTCAGACAGGGAATTGTTGCCCAAATTGGAGTTAGGCTAACTGAAACAACTGAGAACATAAATACACTCCATGAAAAATTCAGCAAGATTGTTAATGATCAGATATAGTGGTGGACCTTTTTTTTTCCTGCTGTATCTGAAAGACTGTCTCAAGCAACCCCATGACATCTGGTGGGACTATTGATTCAGATGGTACCCTGCTGTAAAGGTATGCCTAATGGGTGCTTTCTGACAAGCTAAGGCTTGTCTGTACCATGGCTGAAAAGTTTTAATCATTTCTGCATGAGCATTTTAGCTCAGGAGTATATTCATGTAAGTGTTTTAAATGGTATCCAGATGTTGTGAAGTCACTATAAAAAGATAAAAACCATTTACAGATTTTAAGAAAGGCCACAAAGGGCAGAAGAGGAAGGCAGATATTGGGCCTCTTATCAGTAACAAGAAATGTCTAAGTGCGGGTGCATGGCAAAGGAACATCACTCCTGCTCTATCTGAAACCTGTAGAAATGATGTTTTCTGCATGAGGTAACAAGTCCCTTCTCTATCTCCCTACCTACTCTGTTTACTGCTTCCTTCTCTTCTAGAGAATGTGGAATCATAATAATCAGCATTTTTTTTGCATTGTATATAAAGTAAAAGCAGTAACTCAATAACAGAAAACCTTGAGCTAAGGGTGTTGTTTTTGGGACTTTGTTCATTTTCCTTCAATTCACGAGCTGTGCGTTAGAAACTATTCCCTCTGGCAACCCATAAAACAGAAATTTCTCCATTTTTTCCACCCCAGGAAACATTCTGTCAGCAATTCACTTGCAGTGTTCATCTATGAATATTGAGATGGCTTTTTTTTTTTTTTGTGTGTCTCATTCCTAATGTATTAACACAAGGTGCAGTGAGTATCTACAGTATACTGCAAACTGCGTGAATAATTACAGTGTGAACAACAGTAAGCCCAATCAAGAAAACACAGAAGGCTGGAATGAAATTTTTGATGCGCAACAGGGCCTGTGACATTCTGATTTATTCTACTTCTGTTCTACTGTTGTTAGAGAACCCATTAGTTTTAAGGCTGTGGCCTTGTATAGTTCAGTATTTCTGCATATTCTTCAAGTAGATGGTGCTCCAGCTTTCAGCAAGGGTGCTCATGTGCAGGGAGATCTGGGCACACATTGTTTGTTAACTCGTGGTATTACAGATGCATGGGGACACATTAGACAGGAGAGGAAGCAAGGTTTACACATGCAGCACAGAGGCCAGCAGTGCCCTAAAGCTTGCTGCTGAAGGTTGTGGGTGACAACTGCAAGAAAATTCATGGTACACCTGTCAGGTCAGCCAGTTTTAGCTAATGCTTTATTGCAGCTTCTATATGGGAAGAACTGAGACATGGAGAACATGTCTCAGTTAACAAGTAATAACTCCTTAAGCTGCAATAACTTGACTGTGAATTTTTTATCTATACCCCGAGTATAAGGTACGAGAGGATGAGTCAAGACGTGACAGGAGAATACAAGGTATCACTGTATCCTTAAGGGAGACCTCAGAGCATCAGCAGCTTGGACAGTGTTTGTGCTCTCCAGGCTAAGTTGTAAGGAGAAATAAATGTCTCTGTGGACTTCCATGCTGTGTAACTTTAATGCATAAAGATGGAGATTAGAGAATGCATGAAATTACTTGTGGGAACATGTAGTAGACAAAGACAGCTAACATTTTTGATGGAGTCAAAGCAGTGAGCAATCGCTTGAGAAGGGTTAAGAGCTGGGTTATAAATGTGGTTTAGGATAGATGCTTGGTCTCCCAAAAACTAATAGGACGTTGCCAGGACAGAACTTCAAGGTCAGAAATTGGATCTCAAAGTTAGGACTTTTTCTTCCTTTTATTATTATGGAACAACATTGTTTTTGTTTGGTTTCTCAGTAAGAGTACAGTCTGTTTGTACTTTCTTTGTTTTTTGGTCATCATGACCACAAAACTAGAAATATTTTTTAATGAAAAACAAAAACTGTTTCATTCCTTCTTGAGCTAGGGCTTCAAGGAAATGTCAAGTGTCGTGAGATTCATGATAAAAAGGATACGTTTGACAAAACATATAAACATTTTCTTTTGTGTGTGTGTGTTGAGAGACGTAAGCTTGTTTTATCATAAGCCAGGTTTTATCAGATTCCATGGAAATGTTGTTGGATAACTGTTTAGTATCAGGACTGTTGTCCTTCTGATATAAGGTGGTGCTGTTTTCAGAAACCTTCTGTGGAAGGATTCTGCCTGTTTCAGCATATTTTGAAAATGGCTGGTCTCAAGTCTCTCCTCTTGGCCACCACAATATACCCAGGAAAAAATGACCGTTTCTGCAAAACAAGAGGGAAAGAAATCAATGAATAGAAATTATTAAGCACAAGCATGTAACACCAGGAAATGGTTGCTTTATCCATCTGCATTCTTAACCATCATTCATCACAATTAGTTCCTCTGCAGTACCTGCAACTATAAATAGTTTTCATTTGACCTTTTCTGCAGCTGTTGAGCACAGAATATGCAGATATACCTTTGAATGCTTCCACAGGTTTCAAGTGTGAAACAGTACACAGTCTTGCACCAGACTCGCAGAAGATAGCAGTGGTCACTTGTAGGGATATCCTTTTGATGCTGCTTGAGTGGGGAAAGGCACTGCCTCCTCCACCAGTGCTTTTTAGGGGAGTGCAGATCTGCTGAGGTTAGTGGAATGACCACCTCAGAGAAGCTGTGTGAGTGAACAGGGCAGAACTTGAGATGTCCTTCTGTCCCTGCAGGCCCCTCCCTGCATTTTGATGCAACACTAGCACTCAACACTAGCATGGTCCCACAGGGTCAGGCCTGCCTTCCTGCCACCGAACCTCATGTCTTGCAGCTGCATCTGATCGTCCTGCTCAGAACACATAGCAGTCTGCCTGGGAGAAGCCACAAGAGCCATTTTGAAAGAAAAACTGGGCTTTAAGTCTTCCAAACATTAATTAGCAAACATTAATGTTTGCATATATCTTGGTTAAGTTTTCTATCTCTTCTGCCCTTTCACTTCCCAGATTCCTCTACCATCTATTATGGTGCAGATTTTCTTTGCAGCTTGTGTCCATAAATGCTCTAATAATACCTTGTGCAAGACTTTGCCATCACACGAGTGCCCTAAAGTTATTTTTAAACTCCACCATATGAAAGGACATCTAACTGCTAGCACTTGTGCTGCAGTTCACTGGTACAAAAATATGTGTGCAGTTAGTTGCTGGTATTAAATTGCATCTTGCAATTTAGCTGGGGCTGCACTTAATACATTCTTTGAAATAGATATGCATGTGTGTGCACACCATGTGTTTTTCTTGGACATGAATGGCTAGGACCATAATAGTGTATGATGCATTAAGCAGTAAATAAAAACATAGACCTGTACAGAGCCTGTAACTTATAGCAATCTTGTGATGCAGAGCAAATGGGCAAACCTCAGAGAAGTGTGTTGGTGCTGAATTGGGTGGAAGCTGAAGGAAACTCTGTGGCAGGTGTGGGATTTAGAGAGAGAGGAAATCCTTGTCTGTCCTCTTTGATCTTTGGAGTGGTGTAACTGTAAATTTGAATGTGAAAATGCTTTCATTCTGCATGTAGTAGAAAATTACAGAATCCCAGAACTAATATGAAAACTCAACTGCCTTAGCAACCACACAAATGTCATTAAAATACCCTCCTACTTCCTCTACTGTTGCTGTTTCACTTCTGTAGAGGAGCATTCACTTCAAATCTTTCCTGAAAGTGTAAGGAGATAGTTCAGCATTCCAGTTCAGTCTGGGGCCTCTTAGTTGTGCCTGCAGATGTGTGATACGGTGGCTCACATGACACTAATATATGTCCAATATGCATGGAGGAGACATACCCTATCAATTTGTTTAGGCCACAAAGCAGCCAGTGATTTAACAGGTTTGTTACCATTACTTATTGACGTATCTGATTTACCAGGTTCCGAATGAACTTCATCTTTCTAAGAACATGTCTGTGTTTGTCTTTGCAATTATCACCATGGAATCATTCATCTTTCTAAAAGATACCCTAAATGTCGAGCATTTTTACATTTTTACTTGATTATCTTTTGTACTATCGTTATTTTTGTTTTATTTGGGTCTCCCTACTTCTTATTACCTTAGACAACCACGACTTGTCTGTAATGTATTTTGCCAGCCTCTTCCACCATAATACATTAGGATATTCTCTGCCAGTGATGAAACATTCACTGTGATCGCTTTTGTCTTCTAGCTACCATATGTGATGCTCTACTTTTATGCATCTTTAGAAAAGGTATGTAATGAATCCACTCCAAAAGCTTGTATGCATATGTCCGGTTTTCCTGTGTGACTATTCTGATGTTATAATAAGAGAGCCCAGCGACCCCTGTCACTGATCAGAGCACCATCACATCTGTGCTCTCAACACATAGAAAAGATATAGGCCTTGCCTTGAAGCGCTTAGAGTATTGGTTTCCTTTAGGTGGTGTTTCCATACTACTTGTCTATCTGTCTGGGGCCCAGGTACAGAGACACAGGCTCCTGGAGCTGACCCTACGTTTGGCACTGTGCAGAGACTCTTCTACCTGCAACAGTCAGCGAGGTGTTTTGCAGGTCAAGGACAACCTTTTTTGTTTCCTTGGAGGGCTGTGGTAGAGGTCTAGCTGAGCCTTTTTGCTCAGCAGCCCGTTTGCTTCCTGCACTAGCAAGGAGTTGGTTTGCTTTGCTTTTAAACACGGTTCACTTTTATATTTACCGTTCAATAGAAGAAAAGGAGCTGAACGATCCATCTCAACGTGCTACACTGCACTGGATACAGTGGGGTGAAATAGCTTGTAGCACACCCAACCCTATTTCTCTGTGTTGAAATTTCTGACTGTCTGATGGCAGTGGCATGAAGTTGACTCCCTGAGTAGCAAAGATTGATTTCTCCTTTGAGTAGCCATATTCTCCACAGAAGTATCCTTTCCAGTTATGTTTTGAAAATCATCAGACATGCTGTTATAAATGATCACTGAAGATTACTGGAGATGCTGAAAAATAATAGTGAACCAAGTAGCATCTGTAATTTCCACTGCTGGTTTGCAATCATCACTCAAAATGAACCCTATCTCAGTTGTAGGGCTAAACTTTTCCCCCCTCCTCTTTACTGCCATATAAAACAGTTGAAATATATACTGTCTCATGAATTTTTATGCAAAAGCTAAGCTGCAATCCACTGTACCAACAGCTAGCATTCTTTGTGAAGATCAAGACTAGCTCAGAAAATACTAGAGGCAAGTCTACACTTCCAGTTACTCTGAGCCTGTGTTTACAGCTCCAGTGACTCTGAGATGTATATCTCTAATGTTCTTTCTTCTTAATTCCTCCAATATAAGTCAGATGCTGCTTATGCACAATATTTATCACCATTCCTGTTAATAGAGGTTTTACTGTTTTATGAGCATGATCACCTCCATAGCCCTTGATTCTTGTGAGTCACTGGTGTCATAAATACCCTCAGTGCAAAAGAACAGACATGAATCAAATTTAATGGATAATGAGCTGTGATACCTGTATACTTCTATCTCTTCAGCACATTGAATTGTTTTGCGATAATGCCTGGGGCCTTTCTCTGGTAACGTGCACAAGCTGGTGTATAAGTGTAAACCCAGTGGCTATTAAGCTATGCAAATTTAAATGCTTCATTAGAGGACATAGTAAACCTTCCCTCTGACTCAGGGATGTCCCAGTGTTTCTGGCAAACACTGAGATATTAGTTCAGACAACAAATTATTATGTGTGCTTTTACTTCCCATGTTGTGATCTGGGCTTGCTGCAGAGTTTATGCAAAGAAACCTGAATCATGGAATCATGGAATTGTTAGAGTTGGAAGGGACCTCTAGAGATCATCTAGTCCAACTCCTCTGCTAAAGCAGAACTGTATCCAGGTGGGAATGCACTTGGTTGTTAAGAAAGGGAAGATAGGTGGCAAAACTCCAAATTCCCACATTGAACACCCAGGTGTTACGAAAGGCAGAACCAGAGAGGAATCTCAGTGCTTGGAGGATGTCTTTTGGTTTTGTATTACAACCATACCAAAGGCATTCTTTTCACTTCACTTCCCTCATTTTTCCTTAATAGATATTTCTGTGTTTCATGCATTTCTTGTAAGATTTAAGGGCCTCTGGAAAGAGAAGACTCCACCAAGTCATACTCATGGCATAGAATCTTCTGAAGTTGTGTTAATTAATTATTATTTTTTTAAGGTCTAGAGAAACTCATCGCTACATAAACTAGCTGCCTTACCTCCCGGGACACAAACTTCACCTCTTTTGAAACGAGTAGGGTGGTCAGTATTCAGATCAAGAATCATGGATGGATTTTGCTCTTGACATTGGTGAAGGAGGAAAGAAAAAGCATTGAAATGGGAGCAATCTTCTAAGTTAATTAGACACTTTTTTGCACCTAATTTTCCAATTTATTTTTTTTAACAATTTCATAGGAATATCTTGCCAAAACTTCCTTGCTTTTGTGTGAAACTGCTCTTTTATTTATTCTGCTGCATTAGTCCACACTGCTGGTTAGACTATCTTGACTGCGTTTCTTTATTGCTGTACTCTTCTAGTTATCCCGTATTAAGTGAAGATGCCTGGGAACCTGAGATACTCCTGTGTGGGCATTTAAGAAGTTGCATTGTCAAGAATGAGTGACATTACCACTCTGAGGCAGTTGCAGTGCTGGAGTTTTAGCTGGGGTATCTTTTACACCCTTATACCTTAACTTCTCCTATTGCCTGCAGAAAGCCAGAAGCTGCCAAGCTGGCTAATCCAGTTAGCCATTAGTTTCTCTAAACCCTCCTATAGGTTGAATTAGAGCATGGGCCTCAGAAAACTGTGACATAGACACAGCCTGGTGTAGTCCTTTTCTGTTCCCATCAGTCCCAGGTGGAATACACAAAGCCTGGAACATGTCCCTAAGTTACAGAGCCATTTTGCTTAAATGTTCTTCTTTCCACAGTAACTCTTAGATCTTCTCTGACTATTACCTGTTTGTTGGCTAGAGTGTACCACTTGATTAACAGAGGGGACTCAAAGCTGCTGAGCTGTATCCCATGCAATTCTTTCAATGTGCTATGTGACCTTGGTGGTAGACTTTCCTTCATATAGGTGGTAGGCACTTTACTATGTTTTTGAAGTCCTCCAGCTGCTTGACTCCTCTAAAATTAGATGTCCGGTTGCACTTGAGAATCTGTCTGGGTGGTGAATTTTTACCCTTAGGCTTCAACACTCTTTTTAAGAGCTCTGATTTTTAATGCCATTAACTTGATCCTCACCTATCACAGAGGTTTGATGTGAAAACCCTCACCTCTTTCACAAAGATACAGAAAATGGTAAATTTTGAAATAAAAATGTGCTTTTTAATTGTGAAATTTAGTTTTAATTATTGTTAACACATTCACTTGGATCAAATTTGATGATACCTCATTCACAACTTAGCTCCAGCAGCACCAGTAGAGTCTGTTCTGACCAACCATCTCTTCTCAATAGTTTCTCTAAGTGTATTGGTTTTGTCAAGCTACAAAGCATGCAACATTTCCCACAAAAATTATAACATTAATTTCTTCTAGATCTGACAAATCACGCATGATACCAAAGCAAAATGATTTGTACTGTCTGTTCTTAAAAGTTATTCCTTTTTTTTTTTAATGCATATATTTCATGGAAACACTTTTTTTTTTTGTGAATTCTGAATCACAGATTCTTTAAAGGGTCTTGTAATGAGATTGCTCTTTTATATGAATTTGTGAACTTCACTGTCAATTCAGATCAATAAATCCTGAACCAATTGAGTTTTTTAATATAAGTTACTGAAGAAGAAGAAAGAACTATGGATTTGATTACTTCCTCCAGCTTTTGAAATGTAAAGAACAACCACGGTATCAGAATAAAGATTTTTTTTCTCTCCAGGTTAGGCTTGTGCGGTATGTATTTAGTCATTCTGGCTGATTCATAGCCAGTGGTTTGCATCTTCAAGAGCAAGTACAGGGTGTTCCTTCTGAGATACAATGATCAGTTCTGCAAACACTGCTTAAATGATATCTCGCCGTAATATGGCAGCTCCTGCCAGCACCTCTGTAAGTTAGGAGTTGTATCAGCATTTCCATTATAAATATAACATTTACACTACTACCACCTTCCCTGATTTATATTGTGCTCCTGCACTATAACACAGAATCACATTGGCTTTGTTCACTGCAGCTATACAGTGCTGTATATAGGACTGAGGGCTCAAGGGATTTTTCTTCAAGTGCTCCCAAATCTCTCTCCCGCGCTATAAAGCTTAGCGTTGCCTTTTCAGCAAATATTGATGCTTTTTATTTTTTGCTTCAAGACATTATTCTGTTTATATGTGGTGTACCTGGACTGAGATGCATTTGCAATTTACCAGTACAGTTACTGAAGGTGGTTTAAATCCTTTCTTGTATTATCTACCTGGTCAGTTGGAAGGAACACGTCTTTCTGCACCAAAGACCTCTTTCTGGTCTGTTCGTAGTTTTGCCACTGAGTCAGGATGCAGGTCTCAAAGCACAGTATGTTGAGAATTGACAGAAAAGGGAACTGAATATAGGGATACAATTTTACTAAATTCATGCATAATAAACACCCACTGTATTCATGGTCCATTTATGTATCATTGTAGATGTTAATAAATCATTATTACATGATATTACAGACCCAAATAACAAGCTATTATAAATGGTACAAATGATGCAAAACCGGGAGGAGTGACTGACACACCAGATGCTGTGCCACCACCAGCAAGAACTGGACAGGCTGGAGAGTTGGGCAGAGAGGTACATGATGAAATTCAACTAGGGTGACTCTAGAGTGCTGTACCTGGGAAGGAATAACCCCCTGCACCAGTACAGCTTGGGGGCTAGCTGACCTTCTGGAAAGCAGCTCTGAGGAAAAAGACCTGTTAATCCTGGTGGACAACAGGATGGCTGTGAGCCAGCAATGTGCCCATGTGGCCAAGAAGGCTAATGACATCCTGGGGTGCCTCAGGAAGAGTGTGATCAGCAGGTTGAGGGAGGTTATCCTCCCTCTCTACTCTGCCCTGGTGAGTCCCCATCTGGAGTACTGTGTCCAGTTCTGGGCTCCTCAGTTCGAGGACAGGGAACAACTAGACAAGGTACAGCAGAGAACCACAATGATGACTAGGGACTTGGAGTGTCTCCAGGTCTATTAGTCCAGAGGAGAGAAGGCTGAGGGGGGATCCGCTCAATATAAATACTTATAAATACTTAAAGGGTGGGTGTCAAGAGGAAGGGGCCAGTCTTTTTTCAGTGGTGCCCAGCGAGAGGACAAGAGTAAATAGGCACACACTTGTACATAAGAAGTTCCATCTAAACATGAGGAGGAACTTTTTTACTTTGAGGATGGCAGAGTACTGGAACAGGCTGCCCAGAGGGGTGTTGGAGTCTCCATCTCTGGAGACATTCAAAACCCACCTGGACAAGTTTCTGTACAATCTGCTCTAGGAAGACATGCTTTGACAGGGGGGTTAAACTGGATGATCTCCAGTGGTTCCTTTCAAGCCCATATAATTCTGTGATTCATTCTGTCATTGTGTATCATTATTCTATCAGCAAGTGGCACTGGATATTACATTTATAAGCACACAACTTGGGCCACTAGATTTCTGTGACAACTGGCTTTTGAGACATCTTCTATTTATAATAATTAAAATGTCTGCTTCATAACTTACAAACTATTTAGACATATGCAGTATGATATGATCAGTATATCCCCTATGGTTTTACTGAATTTTTTCTCTGTTCTTTTTCTTCCTTTTTCTTCATATGATCTTGTACCTTCAACGTTTCTTCTGAAGAAGAACATCTGTGAACTGCTTGTTTGCTCACACAGAATGGTGTAAACATTATTGTTGACTATTTTTTTCATTTCAAGCGCAAAGCACTTGGTAAGAGCTCCCTATTTTTAACCATAAACTTTCAAAAAAATAATAATTTTGGAAAATGTTAAGTGAAAAAGAATATCACCAGGGAGCCAGACTGCCTAAACAGCAGCCTTTTCTGTCTTGTGACATGGTAAGAAAGATCTAGAACTTCAGATCACAAGTACTGCAGTGTAAGTATCACTTCTCTTTCTTGGAGGACACAGTCAAGCAGAGCAGCCATGCCAGTCCTTCCAGGTTCTGCGTTAATCAGGATTTTGTACCACCACCTCTGGTGGTGTATGGAGCAGAGAGGTTATGGGCAGACTGGACATGGCTTGCTCAACTGTCCTGCTACCCACTCCACATCAGAGTGTGGGAGGAACTTTGTTTTGCAGGTGTGTAGGTACCAACAGCCCAGTAGATTAAAAGAACAGTTCTGCAGACTCTGGGTTGTGAATCCAGTACCTTTTAAATAATCACTTAGACTAAGAGGAGGAAGAAAAGAATAAAAAATAATAAAAAAGTTGAAGTCTTTTATAACAAAAATTGCTCAGAAAGACCCCTACATTTTTTCACCTGCTAATGTACTAGCAACTTTCTTCCCACCTCACAAATTATATTTACAGTTTCCTTGTGGTTTTTGCCCTGAAGTCAATTTTCACTCCGGCAACTTTTCTTATGTTCTGTGCCTTGGCTCCTTAGGTCATTAACCTCAAGCAAGGAACTTTGTCAAATACTTTGAAAAACGAAGTCCACTCTATTTCCCTTGTCTGTCCTGGTGGCAATACAGCACAGTCAAAGAATTCCAGCAATTTTCTGAGGCATGACCTGCCTCTCCTGAAACACGCTGGTATCTTTGCAATCTTTCAGCAAGCTGTGCTGTACCAAATGTTCCTCCATTTGATCTTCTTAAATATTTACTCAACTGTTTCCAGTGACTCTCATTCAGCTAACTGGTCTCCAGTAACTTGACAAACTCAGCCAGCTTGATGGCTTGCTTGTTTGTTTTTAATAAAAATTTCAAAATAAACAGAAAAATATTTTGTTCTCACTGCTTACAGTCTTTCCTAATGTAAGAAATTGCTAATGATTCTGTGCTCTGTAGAAATACCTTTGGTTGTGTTGCAGAACCAGGCTGATCTCTTGATCTCTTTTCAGAGAGAGGTAACAAATACCTGCTGCCCATGTTTACCGTTATGTATAATGAAAATACCATCTTATTAACAAACACAATAGAATTGGTGTTGCCTGTGGAAACATGGTGATTATTTTGAAATGACAGCGTAATTGGGTTTCTTAGCAATATAATCCTGCAAGGAGTGGAAATTTAGGAGGAGGTGGAATGAATTCTATCACATTTAGCATAGTAAGCAGGTCTATGTTGTTAATCCACTGGCCCAAGTCTGNCCTCAATCAATGAGGGAGTGGAAGGAGGCAGGGAATAATTCCGGGATTCCTTGGAAGTTACCAATAATTGATCAACCTGTGTCTTCACTGTGATGCCCAGGAACTAGCTCCAAAATGAACAATCAGGGTTTTAAAATATATTTCTGGGCCAGATCCTCTCCTGTTTTCTACTGGTACCACATCAAAGCATTCATTGCAGAACTTCTTACATCTTTCCTGCAGGTTCTGGCCCCTGCCTCACCAGCACACAAGACAATTTTAAGTTATGAGGGGAGGAAATTTTCAGACAGTTCTGTTCCTTCTCATGTTCCCATCTCTTCAAAGCTTGCAGGCAGTGAAGGCTCTTCTTTTACTTGAGCATAGGGATGTTTGAGTGTTTAGATCAGAAAATCCAGGCTTGCTTTCTGCTGTCACTAAGAAGCTTTGAATGGCTGTATTGTGGAGCACTAACCATAATGTCCTAGCTGGTCATTGATCTTTTCCAGTACATTCTTCTAACTGAGGCATCTTCATAGCATGACAAACAGAATAATAATTTGGGAATAAAACATAGTAAATCAATCAAAGGCAGCTCCTTTGCTCTCCAAGCTGGCTAGAGCAGGTCGCCCCTGCCCTGTGAAGCTTCATGAGAGGAGCAGGTGAGTGAAGGGTGCAGCAGCAAAGTAATGAGGAAGAGGGAAACATGAGGACCTGAAAACTTCTGCAGGATGGGGGAGCAATATGTTTGGTATTTCTGTGGCTTTTTCTTGAAATACAGACAGCGACTGGTGAGGAAAGTAATGAATTTTCTCCTTGTGTTTAGCTTTTCAGCTTTTTCTTTCCTCCTTCTCCTCCCTCCCCTCATGCCAAAGCACTTACAAATTGACCAGTATTTTTCTTATAAAGAGAAAATTATTGAAGTCCTCCTCCTTTGCATCTGCCCAAGGGGGAAACCTTCTCTTCCTACTCTGCTGCAATAAGTATAGTTTTACACCTCAAAGCTTCACTCTGCTATTTGGCCATGGCTAAATAAGTTTATCTGAAACTTACTCTAATTGCCTCCTGAATAAGTTGCAGTCATTCTTGTTTGATTGGCTAAATTTGTTCTTCAAGAGTCACCCCAATAAAGCAGATGGCACAATGAAGCACTTACAGACTCCACTACATGATTTGTGTTGATGAAAATGTTTTTACTGAAATTTTTTCTTCTGACAGAGAGTGGCATTTCAATCAGATTATTTTTTTTAAATGTCAACATTGCAGTATTTAATTTCTCAGAAACTGAGAAACATTTTTTCTTTCAGCTACTGAAAAGTTAAGTTTTCAGTTTTCATGGATTTTTGAAAGAAAACTTTAAAAGGAAATGTTGTTACAAATGAAAAGAAATTTACTTTTTGAATTATTTTGGGGGAAACAAACTTGCCTTCGGTAGCTTTTAATATGCTAGAGTTGTAAATGAGAATTTGAGATCTGGTTTGTCAGTTTGTAAACAGCATAGAAATTCTCCGTATGCAAACTGGTTATGCTTAGATTTCTTGTTTTGATATCGATATAAATCTATTTTTTTCATTTTTGGAAGAGTCTAACAGTGTCAATTCACTTTAGATAATATCTGTATAAAAACGGTAGTACTGCTGATCAGTGCTCTGATGTAAGTCTCTGCTAATGGCTACAGAATAGACCAGTACAAGACAAAAACTTCTCCTGGGAGCCTAGGGGAAGGTGAGAATTGAAGTAGATATTGTTTGTGAATTATAAATGCACACTTCAGGTCTGCATTGGGGTCTATTGCCATTTTATCCAGAATTGGGATGCACTTTGGTCCCACTCCTGTGTTTCAGTTATAAATGCTTAATCAATTTACAAACCTAAACCTTTTCATTCCAGTGCTCAACATGTACCTGTAATATCCCAACCTGTGTTTTTAATAACCAAAATAATCTTACAATGCAGCCATCAGCCCTCCAGTCAATGGCTTCAAATGATGGAGGATCTGAGACTGTACACTGGTACAGACCAGTGGTGGCCGTATTTATTGGATATGCTAAATCTGAGGCAAATTTGTCCTTTCTTGGTACTGATGTGGCAGGTGATTACTGGTAATCCCCAAACCTTCTCTCACTGATTCCTGTTCTGTCACTGACAGTTAATAATAATACACTGAACTGGCATGTTTTGCAATCTTTCTTTGTAGTTTGTTCGTTCTGGGGCTAATCCACTGATCTGGGGGTCCTTCCACTGGTTCTGGGGTCCACCCCATTCTGGGGTCCTCCACTAATCAGAACGTTCCCCTTTTCTTCCTCTGTTATGTTATGCTTGTGACTCCTGTACAGTTACAGCTATGCTTGGTGGGTTTTGCAGCAGAAGTAAAGAAAGGATTCAGAGGTGATGTTGCTGCTCTGTATTTCACTGTGTCATAAGTTATGGATGCATACCTTGCAGTGGAAATGGCATGGTGAGCAGTCTGAAATGCATTGCTGTTTATTTTCTGCTGCCATTCTCCCTTCCCTGTTCCTAGTTTCTGCATACCATTTCTTATGAAGCTCATCTTTGTGATTTCTTCAAGGTTTGATTTCCTTTTAGGCAAGCAGATATTACAATACTTCCCACTCCTATAGACTCATTTTTATTTCTGATCCATGAAACTTGCATTTGCTCTTCTCTGAGAATTCAGCAAGTTCTTTGTTCATTACAATGCTTTTTATTTGTGTCTGATGCTGCTCCTTATCTCTCCCCACATAAGTTGTCATTTTTGCCTTTTGACATTGAAAAAGTTTCTTGGAAATACAGGTAGAAATAGTTAGGAGAGGATGCAAAGTAAGTGGAAAGTTTCGGTTTGCCAGCCCTCTCCCTGCCCAGTGTGTGCAGACCTGATGCACTTTGTTCTCCACAGTGTGTTAGGGTGTCCATTATCAGCAATGGAAGCTTGTTAACACGGTAACATGGAGACTGTCCATTATTCCTCCTGCTCCTTTATAAAGAGGCCATTAAAATACAACCAAGCTCCTTTCCCTACAGCTTGAAATTTGAAGAAATTTAATTTCTATTTATTAGGGAAACTCGTGCTGCTGGGGGAAAAAAAGCCAGATAGAGAGTTTGGGAATATAAAGTCTTTTATTCATCAACAGCGCAGGTAGAGGAAGTGGCTATTTCTCTTGCCTTGCCAATTTTTGCTCATCTCTGACCTAGAAGTATCACCTCAAGCTTGGAGTTCATTCTCCATGTCTTTCTAATCATTGGGCTCTCTGCTGAGGTAGGTGCCAATTAGCACATTAGTTTTGTGATGTGGACAGCTGACCATTACAAGAGCACAGAAACCAGCAAATTTACTTTGTGCAGTGACAGTTCATCATCATAGCAACTTTGGACAGATTCATATTGCTGTCCTGAAACAGTTTGGCTGGGTTTGTGTTACATTACCAAGTCATCTTGGGCATCTCAGCCCCACCAGTTGTACCAGTTTTCACACAGAAAAAAGGCTGGGTTTAGTCCTCTGTCAAGTGAGCCAGCCACCACAGACCTGAGCTTTGTCTTTGGCCACTTCCTGCAGGAGGGTCTGTGTCATTCCAGTCTAGCCAGGCAGTGACCCATTATTGACTGTCTGCCCTTTCCAGTGCCTAGGGTCATCTAGGAAAAAGGGTAAGAAGTTCTAAAATGCCCAGGAATGGGCAGACCTCTCTGAAAATTCCATTTTAGCTTTATGAGAGAGCTCTTCTTACAAAATCATCCTGGTGTTTCATGCTGGAGGCTGTGGGGGTGGTGGTTTATTTGCAGTCAGGCTCAGATCTACTGACTGCAAGACCAGGTGTTGCTGGTCCCCAGAAATCCAACTGGAAGGGAAGACTCTTGGGGTCTTGATCAGGGGCTGGACTTGAGATGTGTAGGATGAAGTTAATATATGCAGAAAAGTCTACTAGGATTACAGATGGGTCCTGCATCACTTGTTTGCACAGCAAGGGGCCAAGCAATCCAAGCAGGCTTTGAAATGTGTTTCTAAACCAGAAGAGGAGGGAGGGGGTGGAAGTTACTGGCACTCTTGGGCAGTGCTACTGACTTGCACACACAGTTGTTCAAAGTAATTTGCAACTAAAGGGTCTTCATTGAGCGCGGCGGGCAGTGGAAGCCCCACCTTGTTTGAAAAGTTGAAAACATTCCAGCCTATAAATCTCATTCATTTGCATTTCTTTTCAGAGCATGACTTGGAGCGAGGAGGATAGCAGTATTGATGAGG
>VZTM01004445.1:345-27058 GCA_013400555.1 Jacana jacana | reverse complement strand
TTATTTTTTTTATTTTTTTATTTTACTTCTCTCCTTCTGGGAGTTCATTATGTATTTTTTTGTCAAGGCGAAGCTGCTGAGGGGAATAGACCTCATTTTAACTTTTCAGCTCATCGTTACAGGAATTATCCTGCTAGGTGCCATGTGGGAGCAAGGCCAACCTCCTGCTATATTTAGGAGAAGAGGTTTGTGCAGCTTGCAAGCAATTCTTTAATTCTGGCAGAATTTCCTGCTGCTTCCACAAAGAAATAGGTCTTTGCTTCACTGGCCTGAGTGCATGAGGTGTATAATGGAGGAAATATAATTTCTCATTCTCCATGAAAGCACTGTAGTAGATCTGTGCTTGGTTTTGGTTTGGTTTTTTTTGCTTGTTAACTCTGCTTTTGGTATAGTTATGAGAAAAAATAAGGCCATGACTATTTGAAAAGAGTTTGCAATCAAAGTTACAGAATCAGAGAATCGTATTTGTAAACATAACTGAAGTGGGAGGGAAGTCTTCCAAGGTCTTTACATCCTTTATTTTGTTGCACTGTTGGTTTGTTTCCCTAGTAAAAAGAGAAAATGCTGAGGTGAAAATGGTGTTGCCAGAGAGTAAAGAAAGTTCCACAATAATGGGGATATCAAATGCCAACCCAAACACAAATATAGTGAAACAGTTATTAATGAGTTTTATCTTCAGTGGAGTCCTCTAGGATTTTTAACCCTGATATTTTTAGTAGTGACCTGGAAATATATGTAAAATTATCACTACACTAGCACGCAGAGGTCATGAGGACAGAATCTCTTACTGAATTGAGTGCTGGCCGACAATAAGCATTTTGGTACAGAAGCTGGAGACTTTTCCTGGGAAACAGTGTCTCAAAGGGATTTTTGTTTTGGCAAGGGGCAGCTACTTCCTCTGTCTGTGGAAGGCCTATGTGACTTTTAAACTTTTGTGTTTCCTGTACGTACAGCGCTATTGGAAAGTTGGGTGCTGCTGTATTGTCAAGTCCAGAGAAAAAGTTGGAATATTGATAGGGTTCCATTAAGTCTTCCTTAAAGTGCTACATCAAAATAGTTCTTTTGAAATAGCTCATCAGAAAAATATTTTTTTGTTTTCAAAAAAGGTGATCTGGTATCAAAAATCTATGGCTAAGTAGGTAAAGTAAGAGCTTTCTATTTCTTAATCTTAATAGATAACGTAACATAAAATAAAAAATTGGAAACAGAAGCTGTACAGAATTTTGATGCTATTTACAAGATCCGTAGGGAGAAAGTCACCATCTCTAAAAATTGTTACAGCAGGATTCAGGGTTTTTTTAAAATAATCACTAGTTGAACTAACTATATATTTTTTAGGTACTGTTGTGTGTGTTCTCTCGGAAAACTTTCAGAAAATCCCACCAATTACTTCTTTTTATCTATGCTTCTGTATTGAAAGTTATTTCTTATGTGTCTAATTTGAGACAAAAAAAAGTTAGCATGAGTATAGGAATTTTTATTGTATCTAGTTGTTTATGGTTCTCTTTTTACAATACTTACATCTGCAAGAGGTTGAAGTAAAATCATGATATTTAATGGAAGCAGGGAAGCAGCCATCAAAGGCATGATTGATGGTATTATTAAACCACATATTATTTTGTAAACACCTTCATAAATCAGTGTTATTTGTGTAGTGGGATGAAGTGGAAAAATATCATCACGATGACTTATTGTCATTCAGAGTGTATTTATTGGCTGGCCTAGCAGTTATACTCATCCAAGTGGCTACATTTGAAACATTTAATAGGGATAATGTTTGACTCCATGATCTATAGTTGGACTCAATGATCTTAATTTTTTTTCTGTGATTCTGTGTTGACCTGTTTGCTTCGTAATGAAAAAGGCATTTAAAGTGATTTGAAAAAATACCTTTAGAAAATTGGGATTCATAAGCTTTCGTGGTGTACTGGTATTACTGAAGAGAAATAGAGTTCATCCTTGAAGGCTATTTTCTCCCATGTTTAGTGAGTGTCTTGTTGGTTGGGTTTTTTTCTTAAGGAAAGGACTAGTTCACTTCCTCTAGTTTTGATGAGGCTTTTTAAGTGTGTTTGTAAATATAACAAGAACATTTGCCGTGGTTGGTTTTCCTCCTTTAAGAATATAAAATTGATTCAGATAAATTATCCAGTTTGATTCCACATTTTATATAAAAACAGATAGAATGGGTACATTCCTGACTTTTCCAAATACAAGTCTAATATCTGAAACTAAATATCCTTTGTATTTGTTGAGATATTACTGTTGAGAGCAGGCCCTTTAAGAGGGAGTTACTGAAAGGGCACATATGCAAAGTAAGTGGAAGTAAGCGAAACGAAGTATAGTGAAGGCGAAACAAAGTGTGGGAAACAGCAAATGACACAAATGTTGTAGCCAATCATGGGGCAGCTTTAAGTCTGTGGAAAGCGCGTGGAAAGCTCGTGGACAATACCCCTCTCCCTATCCGAAATGTAGTGCTTAGCGAATGAGGACCTGTAACTGTAGAACAATTGGATTGCCTTCTGATTGGATTGTATGGCTATGAGGACCTGTAACTGTAGAACAATTGGATTGCCTTCTGATTGGATTGTATGGCTTTCTGACTGGAGAGTATTGCCTTCTGATTGGAGGAGATGCCTTCTGAGGGGAGAGCCTTCTGATTAAAGTTGAAGCTGATCTACCAATCATATTGATTGTGTCTGGCTTCACTGCTCCTGGCCGCGGCATATTACAAATAGATAGAAATAGTTCGGCTGTTACTGAAATAATTTATTATTTCTTCATTATTAATTGTCTTTTGGTTAAGGTTTTTTGGAATTTCACAGAGTGATTATCCTACATTAAGTTCTCTTTTGTAGATTGCAGCTGCCAGAGTAAGCTTATTCTTTAGCAGTAAGTACCTGCTGCATTCATTGAGTATTGAAAACAAAATGCTCTTGAAAATTGAGCTGTTTTGTACTTGATACTGTAGAAGAGAGTTTTCACATTAAACTTAAATGTCATGAAAAGAGATGAAAGCTTTTCTTTCTATTTTATGTGATTAAAGATTCTTGTTATGGTGATGCAGTTGACAGAAACATTTCAGATTTATCAGGTCCTCAGTCTGTTTAATGTATTTTATGAATGACATTTCAGTTTAATTAGTGATGTACGGTAAGTGAAGCCAAAGGCTTTACAGAAGTTTTTTTTACAATTAAGAAAGTATTTTTTCTCAAGCAAACCTGTGTTGATGTGAGTAGTTGGTAAGACCTGCATGTTGTTGATACAGGTTGTGGGTATTATAATACAGCATATACCTATAAAGCTGCTGCCATTCGTTTGACATATAGTAGCTACTCCTGTTTTATGTTAAGGTTTGTGCTGGATGAAATGGACAATAGTTACTCAGCTGTTCTTTGTGAAATTCACATTGGTCATCTAAAATTAGGAGCAAGTAAAATGCAATTTTTTACTATTCTTTTTTAAATAGTAAACAAATGATTGCCTGTAGCTGTATCTCACCGAATGAGGCATAGGAGAATTTTTCCTTTTTGTTTCTAATCACCATAACCTGGAGGTATCTGAGAGCTTGCTTCATTTAGAGTCTTTCTAGATTGGTATAATGTTGAGCATGCATTAAATTGTGCATACTGATTTAACAATCAGAAAAGCTTACCATACTCTAGCTCCATCTTTCCTGCCTGCTCTGCCAGGAAGCTATGAGAAGCCATAGTACAGCTGGCTATTCTGGCTTTGAGCCATCTAGGGATTTGCCTACATGACAGGAATCCCCAGCTTCCCCTCGGAAAGAACACTTTGCAAGGCAGAAGTGCTTTTATTTTATAAAAGGCAGGATCTGATTTATCCATAAATGTTAACCACCTTTTTCTCCAACATGAGAAATTTTTGTACTCGTGTTAAGTGCCAGAGGAATATTTTGTAGGGAAAGAACCAATAAATGCAGTTCAAATAGAAAAACAAGTGTATGCTTTTTTTTTGCTAAGCGTATACCTGTCTTTTATTGCAGATCCAACTATCTCTGAACAAACCAGGTCAGAGTAGCAAAGCTCTAGTTGGAAAGATACAGACTTTAGAAAATACCTCTATGGAGTAGAGAGGAAAGAGTAACAATAATTTCAGTAAATCAGTTTAGTGACCCATTTGATGATGTCAGCCACAAGCTGTTTGTGTGCCAGCTCTGGGTAAATATTGGCACACAACAGCAAACGCCAGTAAAACTAGTGCATCACAGAATTGGACTCTGGCACACCAGCAGAGCAGGAATTAACTTGTTAAATTTAAATCATGAAGGTAGGTCGTACTGGTAGTGTAACAGCATATGTGTTCTGAGGTTACATTGCTGTGAATCTCTTTCTACAAGCAGAAGCAGCATGGTATTAAGGAATTTGTTGCACAGAGGAGTTTACAGTGAGAGAGAGCAAAAGGGAGTAATTTTGTTTTAAATTGAGGCAGTACTTCATAAAAGAATTATACTTCTTTGTAAGTATCACTTCAAATTGTTGTTAAAATTGAATGACAGTGTGTGTTATTTGCATCACTGTAAATTTCTTCGGTAATAAAGTGATTCATCTTGCTACGCAGAGTCACTCCAATACAGATGCAGGAAACATTCTTTCTTGGCAGCAGGAATAATTATGTGGTAGGCTCCATAATGACTGACAGCATATCACAGCTTAAGAAATTGATCGTTAAAGTCTCCCAGAACAATTACAAAATGCATCTTTTTATATGTTATTCTATATTGCCCATTGCTATGTCTAACTATTGTAAGTTTTGGTCTAATAAGCATGTCCTTCCTCTTTAGGAAGAGGTACAAGGAATACTCCTCAGAAAGACCAGGCTGAATGGGGCTTGGGCAATCAGCTCTAGTGGGAGGTGTCCCCTGCCCCTGGCAGAGGGGTTGGAACTTGATATTTAAGGACCCTTCCAACCCAAATCGTTCAAGATTCTATGAAACCTTGCAAGTAACGAAGCAGATGCTTAATGTAGCCTTTCTCGGTTCTGAGCTCAGCATCCTCGGAGCTGTAGCCCAGTGCCACTGCCTGCTCTGCTGGCACGGAGCATTCATTTCAGAATTATTAAGAAGCAGAGTCCTTTCTGCACATAATCTATTTAAAGACTTATCGCACCTTCTGATGCAGCAGAAGCTTAGCTCTATCTGCTTTAACCTCGTATTAAATTATACTTAATCTATTGACCAAGATCAGTATGCTGTGCTGCAGATCTGGAAGAACTGTCCTTAGTGAACTGATGAACTTCTGCATTTTTTTGATAGAGCAACACTTACAGTGAAAGAAAGTGTATTCCATGAGCTCTGGAAAGTTTTTAAGTTAAAGACCCTTTTAAACCTTAGCTATTATACTTAAGTGTGGAGAGTATCCTGCCAATCAAAGTACCTTGTTTGTGGACTCATATGTTGAGATTCAGATAAGACACTTGCTGAGTGTGACAAGATGGGGAAAATTCCTTGGAATTCCGTGGCACACTGAGCAGCAGGACTGTTTAGATTACTTCTTTTTTTCTAGCACAGAGAGAGGTAATATACATCACTAAGTCTCTAAGATTTATAAGAACATGCTGCAGAGTAAATTGTGCTGTCAAGCAGAGAAGTAGCATGGTAAAACAGACTCTCTGCACTAATATTCTGAGGATCTGACACTGTGTGCAGCAGTCACAGAAGGTCTGGTGATCCTCTACAGACAGGAAGCTTTAGCACTCTTCATAGCAAACCCCATGTAGTCAAGGTAGTGTTGAATTACTTGGTTAGTGTGCATCAAGGCCCTAGATTGACTCACAAGGTGTATAATAATGAATTTCACTTCCTTTTAAATTTAGGAAAGCTACTTAATTTCCTTTTCTCTCAGAAACAACTTTGGGCTTTTCCCAAATCATTGGCCAAACTGTTTTGTTCTAACTGACTTTGAAATGTTGGAGGTTTTCCCACCATGTGCTTCTACAATGTTTTTTCACAAAGGTTACCCAACAGGTAAAAGGATTAAGAGCATTAATATAATTCAATAATGGTGAAGGGGAAATTAGTTTTGGTGCTTGGAAAGTGTCAGTATTTTACAGAATTGAATGCCTCTAGCGTTATTTTTTTTTTTTTAATAAAGTCACACCTTATAGTGTATGAGAGCCTTTCAAGAGCAGACTTAAGTTTTCGTAGTCCCTATAAACCATCCTTTGTGCCAAATACTGTCAGAGAATTAGAGGCATACTTATTGCAGAGTCACAGTTGTAAATTCATACTCTTTCTATAATCATTATTAAATATTTAATATCTGAACATTTAGAAAAAAAAATAATATATCTAATTGTGATTACTAAATGTGTATGAATAATGATAGCTGTATATGGCTCTGGTTTTGCAAATATTGACAGGTTCAGATTTCAGTTGTCTGACAAATTCCTTAGAATTTGGGTAAGAAATACGAAATGGGAGTTAAATGGGATGAACACTGATAACATAACTATTCTGAATGACTAGTTGTCTGTTTCTGGTTGTAAATCATTATCACTCTCAGAACAGAGACAGCCAGTCATACAAACAAAATGTGCTGAATTAGTACATACGACATTGAAAAATGAATTATTGTTAACAAGTGTAGCACAATATCAACTGATTTAATTGTTTAAATCTCAAACTACATTTTAGCAATGATGCTAAAATAAAACAGATTCAGTATTATAACGACCAAGTAATTTTGTCCACAGGCACGGTTTTTATTTTCAGTGAAGAAAAATTTCATACAGCCCGTTTAATGGATTTATGGTTCTTTTTCAATATATTAATAGAGAAGACATATTGTGTGTTAGTGTAGTAATAAGAAATAGTTAACAGTCTGAAGGTAAGCAACAGATAAACAGAGGAATAAAAACATCTCAGAAAAATCTGACTTTTTGATAAATGTCAGATTTAGAATATTGTGAATTTGTGTTGTGGGATGTTGATGGAAGGGTAGGTGAAGAATTCCTGGATTTTATTCCCAATTCTTTATTCCTCTTTGAACTTTAAATATTTTAAACATTTTTGTTTACTTGGAGAGCTGCTTACTAAGTGGATGAATCACCTAGAGTTTTCAGAAATAGCTGTGTGTCTTTCTTGTCGCCTGATACGGCAGAGCTCATGTTCTTTTTCTTTTGGCTTTTTCAGGTATGAATACAAGCAAGAGTGAGACAGTGAAAGAGCATCCATTAAAACCCTCTAGAAGATCTATGCCATGCCTAGCCCAGAGCCAAACGCATCCTCAGAGTCTGAGCAAGCATTCGTCTTTCCTGCAGCCAAATCGTGTGCAGCCACAGCCCCGGCCTCAACCTCTAAGTGCAGGGACATCTACAGCTACAGTGGATGTAGTGTCAGAACGAGGTAAGAGGTTTTTCTCTTACAGGAACTTGCTCTGACACTGGGAATGGAAGGGATCCATGGGAACATCATTTGAAGTCCTGTGGTGTTTTAGATATGTTTTTTTAGCATCTTTCATGAAACTATAGGGACGTTTAGGTATCTACGATTTATTGGAGAGAAGTTTTTGCACAAAACAAATAGAACTAAGATACTAAGTTCTTGAGTGAATCTCTATAATGTTTGAAGTGAGACTTGAAGTAATTTTTTTTGTTTTATTTTTCTGAATTGCAAAATTATTTCCTTCTCACTGAAAACAAGACAAAAAGTGCTCCTATATGCTGGGGAAGAGCATGAAGGTTGTAGTTTTCATAAGAGAGTGAGAAGTGTCTTTAAGCAGAATCAGGGGAAAGTGGTACAGAGAAAATGAAAAGAAAAGGAGAAAATCCCTATGAGTTTTAGCTTGTGTTGGAAAAAAGAACTTTTTTATGTTAGGATTTCTATTTTAACAGACAAACTTGTCTTAACAGGGATACAAAGCTAGGTAGAGATCCCAATCACGGTGTGAGCCACCTGTTGCCAGCTCTTGCCATACACTATTGCCAGCTGTGTGTGAACCTTTATAGAAGAAGTTAAATCAGCTGGCTTCGGCTACTAAATTTTGATAAGTCCCTCCTTAATGTGATAGGAACAAATTATTACTCTGGTGTGTTATTTGCTGGAGTAAAACTTCTGTCAGAGTCAGAGTGAAAGTCTTCACTGAAATGATCATGTTCTTTTTTCCATTAATGGAAAATGCTCTTCAAAATTCCAGACTAAAATTTTTCATTTGAGTCACTGACAGCTTTAAAAACATGTTTCCTTTACTTACAAAATACGTGTGAATGTTGATATGGATATTGCATTTGTTCCAGCTAAAGTGATGGAGACTTTGGAAAACAACTTGCTTAAGCTATCTAACACAGAATACAGTGATCCATTTTTAGGTAAGTTTGTCTGAACTGAAATAATAATAAATTAACGATTCTTCTATTACACTTGCAGCATTTAATTGTGGAAAGGCCATACTTACCCCGAACTGCCAGGTTCTTTGAAAGATATACGTTCTATCATAAATTTCCTGATACTTTCTCACCTCTTAGACTAACAGTAAATAGGGACTAAAGACACAGAAGTATTTTTTTTGTACATTCAGTGTAACCTTTTTTCCTGATACTCTTTCATAATACAATCACTTGGAAGCATGTATTTGAAATAATTTTTATTGAGTTCTTATTCCAGTATAATCATGTTATTCAGTATTGTCATGGCTGCAGTTCTTATGATGTTGGTTTTGCTTTGAATATTTGTGTATATATGCTTTAGGCATTCAAGTAAAATAGTTTTCAAGCCTGGAAAAAAAAAAGGCAGAAAAATAGCTATGATTGAGGTATATTTGTACTTGCATTCATGCCATTTTGATAATTTAATGAAGTCCAAGGATGTATAAAAAGAATTATTAGAATAATCCTATCCTTGCAACTGTAAAATGAACATGTATATACATGTGTAGTAACTTGCAGGTTCCAAAGTTAATTAATTTTGACATTCCCTGGCCTTGTATTACTCATCTAGGCTCACTGTGCCTTGCACAACTACTGTGAAAGATCTTTTTGCTAACAGTCAATGTACTATCAGACTAGAAATTGCATCTTCATGCTAAATGAGAGAGATCTGCTTTCAGAAGTTATTTCTGCTCTCCTCTTGTTTTAACATTGATTTTTCTCAATGCCCAAAATACATGATAGGTAAGAGGCCCTTCAAGGTCTCCTAAAGAGGTAGCTACTGGAAATATGACCAAAATAGATACTTCCTCCAAAACAAAATCAAAAGGTCATTAGTAAGAATTGCCTTAGATAAAGTTACCGGTTTTATCAGCATTATCAATTAGGTTTGTGAAGAGAAATCAGGGGCAGTTAAAGGTATGTTTAATAAAATGGCCTTTTGATAAACCTTCAAAACACTGTTTGCACTTGAGTATTGCATTTACGTGGGTAAGACTTTGTCTCCAAGACTAAAATTGTTGACTTTGTCCTGAATCTGGGAGCAAGGGGGAAGAAAAAAAAAAAAAAGGAATATCGGTTCTTGAACTTCAATTAGCAGGTAGGTGAGAATGATGCAGCACCACTGCATGCTTTAATCAGTACTCTGGCACTTTGATGGAGTTTGCAAAATAAACTGATTAATGGGTATCACCTTCTTAGTGAACCATTTCAAACTGCTCTCCTGAGAATGTGAAAGAATGCTGAATTAAGTGAATGTGGTGAATTTTTAATTAGGCAGCATCACAGAACTGTACTTAAAATAGAGCAAAAGGCTTTTTCCTCTTTCAGAATTGTGTCCATAGACAAACTATCTTCTTTGAGAAGGAGATTAACAGGAATCAGATAAAGACTTAATAGGAAGGGTTCTCATTTATTGCAATTGACTATAGATCAAGAGGCCACAGATCTGTTGGACTTGTTTCATTAGTGATGCTGATGGATACATAAAATAAGAAGATAATGTATTACACCTTTGTTGCTACTAACACACACAAACAGGATGAAAGACATTATGGATTTATGTTCTTTTTTTATGTCAGTTTTAGGTGGTAAATAGTGTTTTTAGTTTGAGGAATCAGTAAATTCGAGCAAAATAATAGACATTGAGCATCTGTAACTTGTGCTGTGAACTGTGAGGTTTCAGATGCACTGGAGTGCTCAGGGCTTAGCCAGAGCTTCATGGAAATTCCCAGGCAGCTGAAGGTTATGATCAGGCCTTTTAGATCTTGTCTAGGTGGAAGTTGCCTATTGCTTGGATCTGGACATTAGGTCAAGTGTTATGCCTTGTGTTTCTCAAAGCATGGTTGTAAAATTTGGTGTTCAGAGCAAAATCATGTTATTGCTTCCACTTCCTTGAAAAAGCATTTTCTTTTCCTGTGTGTTTGCATTATAGAAGAGTATAAATTTCTGGTTTAAGTGATCTTTGTCACTTGTTGTGACTTGATTTCACAAAAGATAAAACTAAGATCAGAGTTTTTAGTTCACTGAAGAACCTCCAGCTCCACTGCAGCTACTTTTAAGAGTTTTACGCCTCAAAAAGATTCCTGGTTTTTAACTGTTCAGAAAATGCCTTTTTACCTGAAAACTTCTCCACAAGACCAATGTCTGCTAACCAATATAATGCAGTTAGTAAAAAACTAATTACAGTGAGTTTATTCTCAACAAGAGACACGTTCGTTTTTGTCAACTCATTCAGCTGCCAGTAGCCAGTCAGATCCTGTAACCACACACATGGTGGAATTTTCAGAATAAGATTTTGATAAGACCATTCTGATCTGTCAAGACTTCTTCAGAAATAGTTATGCAAGGTTAGAGGCAGGTAGGATTTCTTGCCATGGAGGAGATCACTGGAGAATGACCAGTACCCTGCTGCTGAAGCTGTGGGTGGGCAAAGTGGAAGACTGAGGTTCCAGTTACTGAATTATACAGGAAAGACCAACTCTGTAACATTGTTACAGACTGTCTTGAGGTAATACTTGCCATTTTTCCTGAAAGATACCTAAGGTTTTTGTTCTAGTGTGAAATGTGAAGGCTTTAGAGCAACTCTAAGTATTTACTGCCTAGGTGTATAATCTGTGATGCGAGACACAGGAGAGACGCTTTGCAAGTTGGCAGAGACAGTCAGACTTACACTGTTCTTACCTACAACAGGAGTACCTATGATACAGGACTTACCCGGACTGTTCTATCATGTTGAATCCAATAGTCACAAATGCCCACATGATTTAGCAAAACAGGAAAAATCTTTTTCATACTTTTTTAGAATTGTCATGATCTTGTAAGATGTAAATACAAGAGAAAAATGCAAATACTTATGTTGTATTTGTAGATACATGTAAAATATATGTTGCACAAGAACCTGGATGTTAAGGTCTGAGCTCACTGCTGTAACAGAATAATTCTAGTGTCATCCATTTTTTTAATACGTTTGAAAGTTACACCAATGACACTTAGACAATTGACATTCATTCTCTCAAAGGGAATTCCCCATTATACTTTTTCTTTCCCCAAAGTCTTCTGTCTGCGGATACTTGCTTAACAATGTAGTGTAGATTTATGTTCCATTCTGTTTTTACTGTGATTTGTTTTTCTTCTGAAAGTCATGCTCAGTAATTACTTGGATTGTGCCAGCTGGATTTAAATGACATTGCTTTAACTTCAATTACTGAACTTCTGGCTTTACTGCAGCTACCAATAATAGCTCATGGCTTTAGTTGGAACCGCAAAAAATAAGTGCAGAATAGTTCCTAGTAGCTACATAGGAACTACATACAGAAAGTCACATAATAAAAATTTGGTTTCCTCTAGTACTGTTTTCTAAAGTTCTAGAAACACAACAGAACTGCATCCACAGTAAGGTTAATGAGTGAGTTAATTCAGGAGCTGCTCCACTGATGTGGGGTATATCTGTGCACGTGCGTGTGTAGAGTAACAGTAATTGGTAGATTTTTAAAATAGCACTACTTTTTTCCTTAAAGGCCATCTTATCCATAAAGGGAATGAACCTTATCTTTGAACAATCACAAATTTGGCTGGCCATATTTTCTAAGAGAAACCTAAATGTAAACAATTGTGATGAAGGTTTCTTGCACTGGAGTTTTAAACTCCTTGAACAGTTGAAAAATCCTTTTCAGTAATCTCTGTTAAAATTATAGGAGCTTTGAGTGTTCTTTTTAGAAATCAATTGACTGAGTTTAAAATAATTTATCAGTTCTTCATTGTTGAACTGAAAATAAAGGACTCTTAAGCTGAAAAGAATTCACATGATTTCTAGAAGAATTTGTTTTGCTTTATTTGAGTAATAACTCTCTTTTTCTAAGAAGAATCCCCTTTTTTCTTGCCATAACCAAGATAAATACATTCTTATAATGCATGGTATGAATGAGAAAGAACTGTGTAAGTTGCAAAGGCTCACAACAATAGTAAATAGTGTCCCACTGGATGGTCCAGTCTTTTCTCAAATCATCCTTTGGGTCTATCAAAAGGAATAGAAGGACAGTGACAGTATTTGGACTGGGTATGATGTGTTTTTCCATTTGCTAGGTCCCTTTCTGTTGTTAAAATTACTATCATTAGTGTTGCCAGGTTTGACTTCCCTTTTTTATGTTCACTGTCAAAGACCATGAGCCAGATTTACAAAAGGGATTTCTAACAGTACAGGTTAATGCCTTTAAAAATCCAGTTTATCACATAGATAGCTAAGATTTTCAGGAGTTAGGCCAAACTGGAAATCAAGTTAGACCAGGAGAAGGACTTGTGAAATCTGATAGTCTGCTTGTTAGCTTAAAGATCCAGTTTGCTCATTCTAATGCAAATAAGCATATGAGTAGCTTTCTGCAGATCCTACCATCAGAAGTGGCAGAGGATCTGTCCTCCACTGTCAGCCTGAAATATTTCAAGATGTAAAAGTGGATAATGGATAAATACAGTCAGTAGAAATTGGCATTCAGGATATAGATGTAATGAGTATCTAATTTTAAGTTATTTGACAAACAAAACCAACACTCAGTAGCAAATAAAACAGCACTAATTAATGTATTCTGGTGGTTTGTTGTTTTTTTTTTTCAGAATTACGTTAATTATGAGGGATTCATGCTTCCTCTTTAGCATGATATGAGATCCTTCCTAGATAGAAACTTGATCATGAATGATGTAGTTCATAATTTTGCCATAATGGTTACCCTGTATTCTGAGTATATCCTGAATCCATCATTACAAAGGTTGTATATAAAAAACTCACTTATTTATGTGCCATGCTGCGATGTTAGTGAAGTGAGAAATGAAGACCTGAACAAAAATTAACAATCCAACAAAGTATTGTAATAATTGCATCGTAAAAACTTCCCGTGCTTGATTACAGAAAAGTCTGTAAGTGAATTTTGGTTAAGTGATCTGGTGATAAACGGAAATGGACAGAATAACCTGTGCAATACATACAATGAAAGGGGAGACTGAAAGGTCGCAGAGGATCTGAGTCAAGGAAACCAGGTTCAGTTTCTGCTCCAAGAGAAACATGATGTTTCCATTGTGACTTTTAGAATAATTTTTTTCTCAGAAGCCTGTTGCCATTAGGCAATGCCTGCCACAGGGAAGGACATCACATCCATTCTGTTTTTTGAGATGGCTGAAAAGCTGCATTAGGACAGTTTCTCTTATACCTGGTGTGTGAGGGAATTGTCCAGCTCCTGTATTAGAGCCAGTTCGTGCCCAGAGAGCTGGCAGTGTGCATGAAGAGGCTGTGTGATCCGTTATGAGCAGTGCACACTGAAATTAGTAAGAGTTAGTCTTTGGACTTAATACTGAGGTTCAAAATACCAAAGTGCTTTAGGCCTTTAATCTGTCTATACCAATTTTGTACACAATCTTAACTTCTCAAAAAAGCAATAATACAAGCCTAATCTATTTTTAAAAATGAGGAATAATCCGTATAATGGTTTCCACTGTTGGAAAGCTCACAAGAAATTGTACATTAAGAAGAAAGCCACACATGTCTGTTACTGCAGGTTTTGATACATAAATACACATACATTGGTAGCTGAAAAACCGCTTACATTATGTATACAATGTAGTATTCCAAGTACACAGCAGAATAAAGTAAGAAGACCTAAATCCATCACAATGTGTTTATGCAAGTTTTTAGTGATATTCTTCTTCAGGTTATTTGTTGTTTCTAGCACTAAAATTAGGACAAAAGGGGATTAATTTCTTAACCAATAATCACATTCTTACTAAAGCTATTCAAGGCCTATCCCTAAATGTATAAAAGCTCAAAGGATTGAGTCAAAAGTTGTTCTATAAAAGTTTGTGAGACAGAAAATATTAGGAGTAATTATTATAGTAATTTTCCTTTCCATAACAGAACCACATTTAAATTTGAAAACATTTGCTGTCCTACACTGCAGTTATCTAAAATAGATTGGTGGATTAAATGTTACAGAGAAGTTGGGGCAAGTGCTTTTTATCCTCTAACTGTCATAAAATTATAATGCATTCTTGGCACTTCAGGAATAAATGATTGAAAGAAAGATCGCCAAGCAGTTAAGAAGACCCCAAAATGAAGGTGCACAGTGTGGACCTAGAAGTCAATTTCTAAACTAAATGCTTCTGCATTGTTAGGTAAAAGACTCCCAGAAATGAAAGCATCTCCAGCATTTTATACTATAAGTGTCTCTACGGCAAATTTTACTGTCATGCATCAAGCATAGCAAAACTGGATGTCTGGGAATGTATATAGATTTTTGTGTTGTATGAAGGCTGAAGTTACTCATCATCTCCTCTGTATAACAAGATAGCAAAACAAAGCAGCTACGGGGATGAAGAGATCTGTTATCCACTTGATTAATGCGTGAATCTGTTTTAAACCACGTTATACTTGAATGTTGATCTAACCTGACAGAACATACTATATGTTTAGGTAAGCTAACTATTATAGGTATATACCTAATTAAATGTAAATATGTACCNTCCTCTGCACTTGCTCCAGCACCTCGATATCTCTCTTGTGTTGAGGTGCCCAGAACTGGACACAATACTCAAGGTGTGGCCTCACCAGTGCTGAGTACAGGGGGACAATCACCTCCCTGTTTCTGCTGGTCACGCTATTCCTAATACAAGCCAAGGTGCTATTGGCCTTCTTGGCCACCTGGGCATACTGCTGGCTCATATTCAGCCACTTGTTGACCAGCACCCCCAGGTCATTTTCTACCAGGCAGTTCTCCAGCCACACTTCCCCAGGCCTGTAGCGCTGCATGGGGTTGTTGTGGTCCAAGTGCAGGACCTGGCACTTAGCCTTGTAATTAAAGAGAAGTCCACCTGGCCTAATTAAAGAGAAGTCATTGAATTATGGAATCGAATAGTGAAATTCCCATTGATTTCATTGAAATATGATTTGGTCTCTGCCTCTAGATTTACAAGCTGTCACCCTTGTCTCTGATTTGATATCCTCATCTTTATTTAAACTTCAGCTTTTCTTTTCTGTCTTACCTCTGCAGTGTTAGGGAAACCTAAACAGTTCAATACAGAAACCTTTTTTTTCTAATTTGAAGTTGTCATAGCGTATTAATTTTCTTTTCTGTAACAGGTCACTTGGGGCTTGCAAATTGTATATCTATAACTTCAACAATTTTTTAAATTTTTTGTGTGTGGCAACAGATCAAGAAGCTTTCAACTACCACACAAGCTTTAATTAACATAACTAAATGAAATGCATCAGCAAGATACTATTATTGGCTGTTCTAATTGCTTAAAAATGCTTTATAGTTATTATATATATGTTTGTTTACTCAGTTCTGCAAGCACATAGTCTTTTAAATATAAGATTTTTGTAGGATTGATATTTAAATCTTTCTCCTCCTTTTAGTAGGTACTCTGAAAACTCATATAAAGACGTCACTGGCATTAGCAATATTTTGCCTGAACAGCCCTGGAAGAATAAAATAATCCTACTAGGAGCTCAAAAGCAAAAAAAAATAAGGAGAGAGGAGTTCAGGATGAAAAGGATGAAGACAGTTGTCCTTTAAATGTCCTTGTCACTGTGAGACTGTGAGGACATGAACCTGAGTATAGAACAGGTCTCATCCCCTCATTTGTAGTCCTCCCACTGAGGAAGAAGTTTTTCTTTTTTAGACAAATCATGCTGTATTTTCCTCTTTTCTTCAGGTCTCTTAAGTATTAGCAGAGTTTCAAAGTTGTTCAGGTAAACCTAGATATGCCATGTACTTTAACATTAATGTAGGAGGGCGGCTTTTAGTGAAAAGTCCAACAGGACACGCATTATTTAAGTTTTGGGTTGTGGTTCGTTTGTTTGTTTGTTTTTTAATTTGATACTGCAATAAAGGAGAAATGGAAAAGTGTTTCATAAACACTTATTGCACTTTTGCCATATTTTTACAATGACTGAAGGTTTTTTAGACATTTCTGGAAATTACTGTTCACTCTAGTACCTTACTAAATTAATAGCTGCAATGTAGATTAACTGAAAATAAAATACCCTGTATCTGTTCAGCTGATATATTTCAACATATAATCATTAATCAGTGTCCTTTGTAGAGCAGTATTATAGTGATAAGACCTACACAGCTGAGAATCTGCTCAAACTTTTTTAGCTCTGAAGAGGAAAAAATATTTTAAAAAAACCCCACCCCTAAGCCCACATTTAATTAAAAAGTCAGGAACATTTGGAAGTCCCCTGGCATATAGGAATGGGACTCCTGGCTCATGTCTTTCAGTTGTCCCAGTGAGGAACAGGTGGGGCAGCACTTATTAACAGCAAAGAGGAGAACATGTGCTTGGGGAGGGGAGCAATGATCTAAGATCTGTTAAGGAGTCATCTTGCTGCTTATTGGTGTAAAAAACTGAGCTTCTAGAGCAATATGAACTGGATTTGGGGTTTGTTTTTTCACTCTCCTGTGACTTCTTGCCTACACCCTCCCAAATTTGAGCAGGCTTGTTTTGGTGGTTGGCATTAGAGCCCATCTAAGAACTACAAGAGCAGGGAGAGCTGGCAATTGTTCTCGACAATAAAAACCAAACAAGTTGTTATAGGCCAGGGAAGGCACGATGGGAAATAAAAAATGAGGCAAACAGCAGCTTTCCCACAGAGTAGAGGGAAAGAACTTGAAGCAGCCAAGCTTTTTTCTTCACGATTTGCAGAGCTGCAGCCAAATAAAGACTCCATGTTTGAATTTAAAGACGGATAGTTGTAATACGAGTCAAATTGAAAGACTGTTAGTCTATATTGTTGCTTTTGGGGTATGTTAAATTAAAAACATCCTTGGACAGTACAACTCCAACAACAACATTCAGGAATGCAATCTGTGTTTGTCTTATGGCAATCCCAAATGGCAGTTAAAATGCAAAACCGAATAGTAGAGATTGTGGAGGAAAGGATGGCAGAAAGTAGTGTTCTTATATAGACAAATGTTATATAAAAACATGATGAAAGTTTAGAAGCTGCAGTTATTGAAGAAAGATTTAAGGAGTTTAATCATGGTGTATCGTAGTACCCATTGGTGACACTAGGAATGATGAAACTCAAGTTAATTTAGGTTTAGATCTTGTAAGTTTATCTTCAAGAAAATGTAATTTTGTCTTGATGGGTGGGAAAATTACAGAAGAGAGACTTTCGACTTTTATTACAGTGGTGGGTACCTTATTACAGACAAAGCACCTATTCACAGAAGAATTGAAAATCAGAGTCAATGCTACTAGTGGCAAAGGTTCACTTCTGTGAGTTTCTCTCAAGATCTTTTTCTAAACCCAACATGTTTCATTCTCTATTAAATTTTTAAAATTTTAAAAATAATCAAAAGAAATTTACAAAAAGTTCGACTTAAGAAACAAAATGACACCCACACAGCCCCCAAAAAACCATGCACACATACACATTGCAATTATTCTTTCTAACTTGTTCTGGTATAGAAATACGATGCAATCCACTGAACTTTCTCTTTGAGTATAATCACTTATATTAAAGATTTTGGTTTAATATGTGCTGCAGAAGAGATAAACAAAACTATTAGTCTATTCAAAGCATATACAAATCATACTGTAGGAGTTTGGTCGACATGAATGTTTAAAACTACATTAATGTTAAGAAAAATGCATAGTTTTAAAGTCTGGATTGTAGGCTATGTCTTCCAATATGGCATTTTTTCAGATGGGTGTAAGAAATGCTTATTCAAGTGCAATGTTTAAATGCTATGTTTTAATCTTCATTCTGCCCCTCTTTTTGATGCCATTTGATACTGTGTAGGACAGTGCTTTAAGTACATAAAAATAAGTCATCGGCTCCTGAAAGGTACAATAAAAAGTATTGTTGAATTTTCTAAAAGAAATGTACCTTTGTAATTCCAAATTTTTTTATTTTTATGGGGCTTTTTGTTGCTAAACTCTTTTTTTACTACATTTCAGACAAGATAGCAGGTATCTCCAGATGGAAAGTTATTTGTTTATGTATTTATTTTACAGAAAATACATGGTATAATTTAAAATTGTGTCCTTGAAAACACAACAATGTTTAACAGGTAAAAGTATTTTGAGCACTAAGGGAAGACTCATTTTTATAACTTTTAATTGTTGAAATAAAACATTATATACTTTAGCAAAAGATGTTTTGGATTTTTTTTGTTAGGTGTACTTATAATTTCTAATCCTCTAAACATTCCCTTTTTAATTTTTAATGTAAGTAGAGTCTTTCTTTCAGGGTAAATGGCCTGTCTAGATTCAAAAGTTTAGGTTTCATAGGCCTGTCTCTTCTTTTCATTTCACTGGCTTCTATTACAAGGCCTTTCCTTTAATAAAACTTAAGAGCTCATCACATCTGGGTGTAAGTCAAATCTGTAACGTTCCTTAAGTATCCTGCTTCCTACTTTAGATACTTACTGCTTGAAACCTTCTTTACAGTCATTTTACTACATTCCTTATGTTACACAGAGTAACCTGTATATTAGGTTTAAGCATTTAAAATAAATAAAATCCCTGAGTTTGGTGCCCTGACAATTAAAATGGGCTATTTCATACTTTTAAGAAATGCCTCCACAGGTTTACTGAGGTTAATATCAGTATCAGAAATTACTGAGGCTCACTTTGTGTAATCATTATATAAGCCGCTAAATTGCAGAAAAAAACTGCTCTTGGTAAATGTTCCAGTTTAATATTCCATCTCAGAAATGTCTGGGTTATGTGAGATAATTGTGGGTTGGGTTTTTTTCTGTACTACTTACCATGGAGAATTTAACTGAACAACTTAACGAAAAATACTTTGTTGTTGTAAATGAGCTTTTATGAATATAAAATTCAGGAAAGTCAAGATTGTGGTTCCCATAGCAACCATGACTTGTTTCTTGGCTTCTGTTTAGGGTTTAGAATTACTGGGCTAAATGTTGGTTCCCATTCCCCTGACTTTTCCCATGTTGATGTGAAAGCTGAGATGAGAACTTGAATCAGGATTTGTGGGTAACTTTTTGTCTGAGTATGTTTCTATTTCCTATTTGTTCAAGATACAATTGTGTGTGGATATTTAGTCCATCATTTTCATCTTGAAAATATTTTTTTCAAGACTAACCATTTTCCAGCATTCATTAAAACTTACATGATCCAACAGTTTGTAGGCATTACCCCTCATTTAACTCCTGCTGAGTTTAAATGATAAGTATTGTCATGAATTTTTGATAATCTGCAAGGAAATTAAATGTCTGTAAAAAAGCCTCCCTTCTGATGGAGAATGTTGAGTGACTTAGAGACCTAAGTCCTTCTAACTTGCCTGCAGTGATGATGCAGGAGGAAATTTTATCATGAGAATGGGTTTTAGTAAGCTTTGAGGAAGATCTTCATAGAATCATAGAATCATTCAGGTTGGAAGACACCCTTGGGATCATCGAGCCCAACCATCAGCCCTACTCTACAAGTTCTCCCCTACACCATATCCATCAACACCACATCCAGTCAACTCTTAAACACATTCAGGGATGGTGACTCCACCATGTCCCTGGGCAGCTGATTCCACTGACTGACTACTCTTTCTATGAAGAATTTTTTCCTAATGTCCAGCCTAAACCTACCCTGCTGCAGCTTGCAGCCATTCCCTCTCGTTCTATTGCTAATGACCCATGAAAAGAGACCAGCATCAACCTCTCTACAATGTTCAAGCAGTTGTAGAGAGCAATGAGGTCTCCCCTCAGCCTCCTCTTCCTCAAACTAAACAGTCCCAAACTTCAGTCACCTGCAGCTACTCAAGTTTTTATAAAAAACTTTTCATTGATTAAAAACAAATCCAATGAAGAAGGAAAACACTTTCTCGATAGTGTCGACTGATTGTCTGCCACCATCATGTACACCTCTTAAAATGTGCTCTGAAGTGATCACTGCAATATCTTAACATGCAAATTTTCAAATACTATATCTAGTGATGAGCAGCATGTGTGTAGGGGAGTTGGGCATTTTTGCTTATTTAATTTTTTTTGCTTATTTAAATTTAAAATATGAGATGCTACTCTTATCTCCAGGATGCTCCTGCCTATTTGGTAACACATTTCGAGTCGGTGCAATTGTGAGCAAAGCACAAAAGCATTTGAATATTTGGTTTATATCGCTTTGTGTTTTGGGGTGTTTTTAAACTACTGTGAAGAATGTCGTGGGGTTTTTTTGATTTGAATAGTAATAGAAAAAAAAGTTTCTATAGGTCTTCTGCTAAAAATAGAAGTCACTTCTAGTTTAAGACAAACATGATAACATTTGAAGTAAAAAAGCTTTTGCAGGAAAGGACAGAATACGAGTTATTGAAAAGTGGATACATAAAAGGAACATTCAACTGTGACTGTAACAATAGTGTTAGTTTCTCTCCACTGTAACCTAAAATGAGCTCAGTGTTTTCTTGTTTTTCCTTCAGACACAGGAAAGGACAAAGACACATACACAGATGATTCAGAACATGGAAATTATGATGCTCGTACAGATCAGTCGTTGCTTATTCAAAACAAGCTTATGAGACAGAAATCAGAACCTCGGACTAAGTCATCTTTAAAGGTAATGGGCACAAAGTTTTTATTAAACTGTATCTATTGTCAGAATGTGCTTAAATATTTTAAAACTATTTTTTAGGGGATTAGCTAAATTGCAGCTTAAATAAATAGGCTTTTCATGGTAAAAAATTTAGGTGACTTCCATATATCCCTCACCAAAGAGATCAGCTTGAGTGCAGGTAAGTCTACACTAGGCAAAGGGAATCACAGCCAGGAGAGCTGGCAAGGGGCTTGTGTTTTGAGGCTTTTCAAAGCCAGGAGAAGCAGCAAGCCCAGGCCGATACCTGGCAGCTTCCAGGGGTGGAGCCAGCTGTGGAGGCGTGGGGTGGAGCACCTACACCCCCATACATATTTAAACGACGTATAAATAAATGCTCCAATGGTCACTTACCAAAGAGACCAGCTCAAGTGCAGGTGAGTCCACACTGGGCCAGGGAATCATGGTCAGGAGAGCCAGCAAGGGGCTACTGGAGGCAGATCTCAAAAGGGGAAGAGGGTCTTTGTGCAGGAGTTGGCAGGGCTCATCAAACAGTCTTTAAGTTTGAAGGAGGAAGGGGGAGAATTCATTGGCAAAGACGCAAGGATCATGTATGTATTAGGAACTACGGCAATGCCTGGGAATGGTCAGGTAGCAGTTAGGCTTTCCTACACCAGAAAGGTGGTGGGACAGGTAGCCCAGCTGAAGTGCTTTCACACTGATGCACGCAGCATGAGCAGCAAACAGGGGGAGCTGGAAGCCACTGTGCAGCAGGAAAGCTGTGATGTAGTTGCCATCATGGAAACATGGTGGATGATTCGCATGACTGGAGTGCTACAATGGATGGCTGCAAACTTTTCAGGAGGGACAGGCAAGGAAGGAGAGGAGGGGTGGCCCTGCATATTAGGGAGGGTTATGAATGTCAAGAACTAATTCAGGGTAATAGTAGGGTTTAGTGCTTATGGGTAAGAATCAGGAGGAGGGCTGGCAAGACTGATATTGTGATGGGAGTATGTTATAGACTACCCAACCAGGATGTAGAAATAGATGAAATATTCTATAAGCAGCTGGGAGAGGTCTCAATATTGCTTGCCCTTGTCAAGGTGGAAGACTTCAACCTACTAGATACGAGCTGGGCACTCAATACAGCTGAGAAGGAACAGTCTAGGAGGTTCCTGGAGTGTGTTAGGGACAGCTTCCTGACACAGCTGGTGAGGGAGGCTGCTAGGGAAGAAACCCAGCTGGACTTGCTGCTTCTAAATAGAGAAGGATTTGCAGAGGATAGGACGGTTGGAGGCCGTCTTGGTCACAGCGACTGTGAAATGATAGAGTTCTCAATTCTCAGGGAAGCAAGGAGGGGAGCCAGCAGGACTGCCACCATGGATTTCCGGAGGGCAGACTTTGGTCTTTTCAAGAGCCTGCTTGACAGAGTCCCTTGGGAGGCAGCCCTGAAGGGCAAAGGAGTTCAGGAAAGCTGGACATTTTTCAAGGAGGAAGTCTTAAAAGTGCGGGAGCAGGCTGTCCCTGTGTGCTGTAAAGCAAATCATCAGGGGAAAAGGCTGGTGTGGCTGAACACAGAGATATGACCACAACTCAAGGAAAACATGAGAGTTTATGGTCTTAGGAAAAAGGGGCAGGCCAATCAAGAAGATTACAAAGGTGCTGTAAGACTATGTAGGCAAAAGATTAGAAAGGCCAAAGCCTAACTAGAAATTAACCTGGCCTTGGATGTGAAGAACAATATAAAAGGCCATACCACCAGATTAAACTGACATGTTATCTTGCTTAGTAATTACCTCATCACAGTATTCATCACAATGCATTTTCTACAGCTGTTCATCCACTATAATATCAAAGAATTATGACTGATTTTCATTCATAGTTCATATATTCTTTTTGCTCTGTCTCTAGACTGAAAGATCCTTAATTCTACTTTCTGTTTAGCCTAATTGCTTGTAAATGAAGGACAAATGACCTAAGCTAGAGAAGTTCTGAGTAATTTTCTTCTTCAAGTACTGGAAGTATTGTATTGTGTAGCACAATTTTTTTTTTTATTTTTTTTTTTTTTTAACCAGCAATTCTTTAATTTTGGGCAAATAAAGGCATGAATAATCCAAAGCTACAAATCTAGAAAGGCTTAATTTGCTTTAAGATTTTGTGCTTTAAGTACAGTATACTCTTCAATAAGCCATTATACTCTTCTCTCATCCATTTTGCCCTTGGCACTTGATGATTTGAGCACTGAATGCGTATTTCACAAGAGTCGTGTAACTGTTGTAGAGCTTGTTCTCTCAGTAACACTCGTCATCATTAGTACAGGACTCTAATGCAGGTGGAAAATTGATTTGATCTCTGCGACTTCGTTTCCTGGGGTGCTTTTAGAAAAATAATATAATAATAGGTTTAAAGGTAATCATATTTACAGATCAGAAATATATGACATGAAAACAAAACTTTGGTAATGACAGAGAAGAGTATTTTATTTATTTTATATTTTATACTTTTTTATTTATATTTTAATCTGAACAGTTGCAATGGGAATTTTTTAAGTTCGCACACTTTTTGTCTGTTTCTGCAAGGGTAGCCGAGTTAAAACAAATAATAATGGATGTTCTTGTTAGATTTTTTTATTAGATAGACAAATCCTTTTATGTTAAATATGGTCTAAAAGGAGGAAAAAATAATGCAGAATCTTCAGAATTTAGACTATGTTATAAAGCACTAAATATATTCAATAGCAGGTAAGGCCGCTACCAAAAAAATCTAGTAACAGATTATGTCTGTCTAGTAACAGGTGTTTCGTAGTGCTCAGGCAAAATATTTCTTGTATTTTCCTGCAAAATATAGAAGCTAGCTGTGTTTTCTCCAAACCCTGCACTCAGGGCTGGTATGGAATTTATAGACAGACAGTAAGATAGCTTTCTTTCAAAATTTAAAGAGAAGCCTTGTATTTATATAAGTTTAAACAAAAATGCACTTTTTATGTCTCAACTTTTGTATGTCCTGACCTACTGAACAAAGTACTTCAGAGTTTGAAAATAGTCTTCTGAAGCCACATCTGGCTTTTAGCCTTGACAACTCCTTTTATCACAGCAATTACTTTGGAAACTTCCTTTTGCTTTTATACTGGTTTTGCAAATGAGGCAACCAAGCAGGATCCTCCTTCTGTTTACTTATTTGCCTGCTTCAACAGGAGAAAGGCAGGGGGGATTTAGGTTAGTTTTAAATTAGAAAAGAAGGGTTCCTATATTGCCTTCATATTATTATACAAGTGTTTATGATAATTATTGGAAGAAGTCTAAGGAAAACTGCTTCCCAAAGTGGATGTAAACCTAACAAAAGTAGGCTTCTAATTCTTTCTGAGACTTTGAAAGCAGAAAAGACAGCTCTAGACCTTTACAGCTGGTAAGTAGTCTCATATATTTGGAAAATAATCTGGTCTATCATGATTAAAAAAGTCTCTTCGGTCTGTCCAGGGAACGAAAACGAGAAACGCCACATTGGTGAAGCTTATTCTTATTCTCTGCCTGTTAATGATTCTAATTTAAGCTTCTTTTGGGAGAGATGTTTAACACCTGAGAGACTCAGGGAAAAATCGCTAAACAAGTTATTTACAATTAAAGTTTGGTACTATTATCTGTCTTAATGATGAGCTCCTTGAATACTTCAGCAATAATGAACTTATCTTACTGGCGTGACGGAAGCCAATACACATGGGTTTTTTTTCAGGAATTGTTCAGTGTTTCAGGGCACATACATGATGTACCGCTTTCCATAAATCTGATTTATCTTGCTGCGGTATTAAAGCTTTAGAAACGTCAGATAATTTTGATATAGCATCTGGATACCAACATTCATCTTGATAGTCATCTACTTTTCTCATTTCCTTGATTATGATTTATAACTCATAATCTCCTTCAGTGTAGGTTGGTATCATTTTAGCATCCACAGATTTAGTATTGAAAAATGGAGAGTCATTCAGACCCATTAAAAAGCTGTATTCATTATCTGTCTCTGTCATCTTTTCATCACAACTGCTGTTGAGATTGTGTAGAAAGGATGATTTCATGTATGTTAGTCTGACAAAGGATCTCATGCAGAGGAATGATGGCAGGTGGCTGCTGCATGAACTATGGAGTGCATAATATCTGCTATTGCAAGGGAAATGTAGGAAATGAGAAGATCCCTGATGGGAAAAATTGATATTTGAAATGTTCTAGTTTAACTAAGAAGGGAAAGCAGGCCAGCCAGACTTTATCACTTGAACAGAAGGCAACATTTGTCCAAAGAAACAGCCAAGTCAGTAGCAGTGGCTTCTTTTCTGTACCAATTACTATCACGTGTAGTGGCAAGATAGGAATATTTCAGGAATCACATTTCCCTTTTCATTCAGCATATTACTCTTACTCTGTGTGATCTGATGAATTTTTTATCAGATGGAGTTTTTTTGTCTAGGTAGTGTATTTTGCTATCAGGCAAGGTAAAGAAATTATTTGTAGAATACAATTCATATATTATCACTATAGCTTCAGGAATTGTAAAGTGCTGCCTATACAGTAGCCTACTTCACTGCCTTTTTCTGTTATCTGCCAATAGCCAATGTAGTACTGCACGTCCAGACTAGGTTTGTGCTAGATAGGATGTGAAACGATTTCTCTTTCAGTCTCCAGAAATGTTACAGAACTTTTAAGGAATTTTAAATAACAAATAAGCAATGGCCAAACTTTATGGTGAATTTTATACAATCTGCTGGACATGCTGCTGAAAATCCAGTATAACTTGAGCAAAAGTCAGTACAATCAGTGTGGATTATTAAAGGGTAAGATACCCAAGAAACCCTGAGATACATTATTTAGACTTTTTTTTATTATTATTCTTTGTGATTTTGAACATATCTTTCCATTTCTGTCATGCAAAACAAGTATTCTGCTTGCAGAATTTCATGGTGGTTTTGAATAAATTAATAAATTAAAAGTCACACCTGCAGAATAAAATTGTTTTTAATATTATAGTTCCGATGCTTTTTCGGGAATTATTTTGTGTTTTAATTTTTTCTTGTTAAATTCCATGACTGTCACAGTTGCACAGATTTGTGCTCTACGTTCTAATCCTGTCAATTTATCACTAGTTTGACATACGTTATTTTCTTCATAATCCAGCTCCTTTGTTCATGGGAACTCAGACATGCATACTGAAAGAGAAGGTTTGGCAATAAAAATGTTTTAGTGTATAAACAAGAGCAAGATGTCGGCTCTCAACAGTGTACTGGAAAGGAGAATAGCAAAGGGAGACTGATAAATAAAAGAGTAGTCCACAAATACAGTCTAATAATACTAAAGTAAATAAAATTTAAAAGGAATGATAACAGATAAAATCATTATCCCAGAATAGAATGGCATGGTAAAGTGCAACAAAAGTTAACTTTGTTTGTGCTTCTAATGCATGGCTCTCATCTGCTGTGAGGATGTTTAAAAAGAAAAAAAAAATCTTGGAAAATATTTCAGGAAATGCAGGGAAAGTAGTAAGTAAATATGAAAGTTTTAAAAAAATAAACATGTAAAGAAAAATTGTCAGTGATCATGTCAGTGTGGCTAAGGCCTCCCTAGTAGACACAAAGACCAAATAGAAGTCGTTAAGTATTAAAAGTAGGAAGCCTCCTCCTGTCTCCAAACAGCCTCCCTTGCTGCTTTCTCATACAGTCACACTGAACAGATTTGCTTTCAAAATTCTGCCTAAGATCACCTAAACATACTCCTTTCTTGAAGCAAAATACATGCAAATGTATATTTTGTGC
>VZTM01004441.1:41605-68508 GCA_013400555.1 Jacana jacana | reverse complement strand
CCCCTCCCCACAATGATTCAGGAGACTCTCTAGGATCGGTTGGGTTAATGTTTCTTAGCAGCAATAAGTAATGAACAAATAAGGAAAAGCTAACTTTGCCTCTTAGTACTTCTGCAGGTTTCACTAGTGCCAGAGAGATACCCACACCAGCTGCAGGCTCTAAGTCTTCATCTTGATAAAACCTGGCTATGAAACTTACAGGCTGTTTCAGTGTAAATAACTGCACCAGTGCTGAGTGAACACAAATATTTACAGATGAGCAATTTTCATCCTTAACAGGATTGCCTTTCTTAATTTTTCAGGCCACGATACAGTTTCTTTTAGTTTGTTGTACACTTGAGTTTTCGTATAGCCTATGTATAGCTCTCGTATAGCCTCTCCAACTCTGGGATTCAGGAGCAGTGATGCACCATGCTTGTCTGTAACACTTTAAAACAGGGAGGACTTTTAATGACTGAGCTCTGATTCAAAACTTTTTGAAATCAGTTAAAGGTATTCCCAGTTGCTTCAGTGGCTTCTGTATCAGACCTGTAGGCTGTCACCATTTTCTTCCCTTACTGGTGGCTGCCCTTCACTCGCTGTGCATGCTTAGCACTTGCAGGATGAACTCATGTTGCTGTGTAGCACTTGTAAGTTTACTTCCATCTCTCACTAACCAATAACTGTGCAAATGGTACAGGCCACCCTATCATGATGACAGGCCATATTGGAAACCCCTCACAAGTGGAGAGGACAGCAATTTACGGTATATCCAGGAGCAGAACCAGAAGAATTTAGGAGGAGTCCAAAGTATGGTGTACCAAGATAAACTCATGACGACTCTCTGAGAAAGTCACCTTCATTTCACCTGCCATCTTAAACCATCAATGCATTCCATGGTCCTTGTCTGTCTGCAGTACGTTCAATGTGTATTGTGCATAAAGTGTGTGTCTTTGTATGTATGTCCATCCTTGTTTAATGTTTGTGGACATTCTTGGGAAAAATATTTTCCATATCTTTGTAAAAAAAAAAAAAATAATCTTGAAAAACCTNNNNAATCTTGAAAAACCTTTTGTGAAAGCTGGTAAGAATTCTCGGTGCATTTGAGACCAGAAATTTTTCTGGGGATTTACATTCTACCATGCTTTTGACTCTGTGACCCTCTGCCTGCTGTTAAAGATCAGCCATTTGTGCCTTAGTTACTTTTATTGTTTCTTTTGAGCCAAGTTAATAGATGAAGTTTGAGAAACTTTGTTTTTTAGTTGACAGGCGAATGGGAGATTGGAGGGAGGAAGAAACAGAATGCACACACACTGGCAATCAAAATGGCTTGTGGACCACCAACAAAGGGAGCCTACTGAGTTAGTCATAGGTTTGGGGGTCATTTTGTTTCAAATTTTTGTGTTCTGCAGCAAAAATAGAGGTGCTTGCCTAACTTTGAAAACAAGTGTAGGGAAAGAACACTATAATAAACTTTGTGGAGTTACGTGTATTCCTGGTTTGACTTACTGATTTATATTGATAGCATCCCCCCAAACCATACCTGCTGCTATAAAGGCAAGAATGCTAAAACTGAATCCTTGCTAAAAGGGTGCTGCTGTCTTCTTATTTCAAATGTGATTATGGAAGTGAACCATACAATGGCATAAAACTACCTACTGAATAACTTCCTCTGGGTGGATTCAAAAACACAACTCGCGATCGGTACACTGCAAGATGAGGACAATCCAGTGAAATAGCTCTATTTTTTTAAGTTAGAGGTTTGCAACGTTGAATGTATATTTTACAAACCTAGGTCTTTAATAGGCTTGGCTGATACTTTGATCGCTTGCCGATTATTATTTTTTTTATTATTATTTTTTTTTTTCTATTTGAACTGGAAATGATAGTGCCATCTTCATTCAGGAACTTGTTTTAATTAGGCCTTACGTCTGTGGTCTCTCTGAACTTGTTGGAATGAATGAATCTTCATTAGGGATATTTTAAAAATGAAGTAGTTTTAAACTTGATTTTGATAAATATACCTTTATACACAACTATAACCGTGAATTTTTTCGGAAAAAATTTGATAGTGTATAACTTTTTGTAAAATATATTTGTTTACAAATGCTACCTTTAAATATTTGTTTTGATCTTTCCTGTATGTGCTGCGTACAAATAAAATTTTTTTGATCTTCTTAATCTGGTTATGACATTATTTTTGCAAGATTTTGGGGGAGGGTGGGTAGATATGATACTTCTTTTACTCGTACCTGTTTTGCCCTGGAATCACTAATGCTGTGCTGCATCAACGTTTTTAGTACAGCCCGTAGAGGGAGGGAAACAATAAAGTAATTGTGCTCTGAGATGTGAAAATGCCAGAGTAAGCCTAGGGTGGGTAATCACAGAGGCTGACTTCAGTTTCTGCAGGTTAGTTGTCTTCAGTTTCAGCAGTGTTTTAGTTGGGAAAGGAAAAAAGAGAAACTTTGTTGGAGTCATTGGAACAAGAGCCTAGTTTAGCTACTGTTCTGAATGCCCTTTGGAGGAGCTTTTTTTGAATACTTGCATTAAAGTGGAGCATTCCATTCATAATACAGTACCATTCTTGTCATGTAACTACATTGGGTTCTGTGTGCTTTGTTGTCCGTGTTCCTCCTCACCAGGCGTTGTTACCTGTGGTTTGGGTTATTGCTGAAGGTCCACCGGATGAGGAATCTCCCTGGCAGATCTCAAGACAAGACAGCACAAAGCCAAACCAGCCCTTTAGCATTAAAATGCCTCAAGCAGGTCTGCGTACGGGTGAAGTACAGCCTGTGGGACTTGTGTGTTCTGTAGTTTGTGTGTGTCACCTTGAGGGAAGCACTTGTCATTCTGCTGTTCTGGAGAAAGCAGCTCACGCATTCTTCACTTCCCTTTCACTTTTGCATTCCACACCCTCCTTGCTGTCTGCAGAAATCTGCACCAGCAAAGTCACCGAGCGATCAGATGGGTAAGAAGGGATCGGTTTTTCTCTCCTTCCTTGCTCTAGTCCTAGTTAGCTGCTTTTAGCAAATGGGCTGGGAGGTGGTTGGGAAGAGGGAGCTTTTCTACCTGTTTCCTCTCTGACCCTGGCATTGCTCTGACTGACCCGTGCAGCTTGTGTCACCTCCACAAAGCTGGATACAGGTGCCCCTGCTCTGAACTGGGTAGTACAAACAAATTGCTTTAGGTTTAAAACTGTTTAGGTCGTGTGCATGTGTGTCCCCTTAAAATTAGCACACTAATTACTTACAAAATATTTGTTTTGACAAGCAAATAATACAGGCTTTGTGATGCTAGGAATAAAATTTGGTGTGTGTTAAGAATACAGTTTGGTGTTTGAAGCAACACAAAACTTTGCAGGTGAAAAAAATTATGAGGGGAGAGAGGAAAAAAGGTGGAAAAAGCTTGGTTAACTCAGCTGTTATATGAAATAGCACTTTTTGTTTAAAAAAGAAAATATTGGGAAAGCTCTGGTGATATAAATCTATACTACATTCTAGATTCGAGCTGCTACAGAAAGCCACTGGTAGTTTATAGATGCACAAACTCAGTGCAGGGATTTGATAGCCCTGGAATTTGAGTGTTTGTACGTTGTGTTGAATTATTTTAACTAGGAGTTTCTCGTGAGGAGATGCCACACAATTTTAACAGAAGAGCATGTTATAGAGTCATTCTAAGTACAGAGAAGTCAATACATTTTGAATGTGTTCTAAATATATGGGGAAGTTTCTTTTCAGAAAAGCCTTGCGAGCTGCCTGAAGGAGGTACCACATTCTCAGGGGTCGCTGTTAAACTGTGTGCCAGCTTTCTCCACCCTGTTCTAAAGTCTGTTCATTGTGCAAGTCTAAGATACTCTTTTTACAAGTCCAGCATACACCTAGAAACTCTTCTGTTACCTGATTACAGGTGATCTGATTACACTCTCCTCACATCAACTCAGGGGATGAGGGGCAGTGTTTGTGGGTACAGTGTTAGTCATCTGTGAAATTACACTGATCTGAAATCCTGTGTGTAATCAGCTGCCTTTTTCCATGTGCTGGAGAATCGCTTGGTACACCTTGGCTGATGGTGTCTTCTGGTTGACTCTCTGCATGCCTTCCTCCTGCTTTTAGTAAAGCTGGAAACCAGTTCTCCCCCAGCAGAGCTCAGGCCTGGCTCTCCGCTCTCTGTAGTCGGATTTGCAGGGGAGTTACTTTTGGCCTGTAATATCTCTGTAATCCTGCATCCACCCTCTCCCCCAAGAACTGGAGGGGAATTCAGAAAGCTGACTATACCACATCTGTAATTTGGACTGAAATATGTTGTTCTTCATCCCAAGCCAGGCCCTGGCATGCGAACTGATAGGTAATATTGAATACAAAAATATGCTACTGAAAAACAATACTAAAAGTGTTGGCACTTTCCGTGAATTGTTTTACTGTGGGCTTTTTCTTTAAACTTTCATTTTCAGCTGTTTTTCTCCAGCTGATGTGAGTCACAACGAACAAAGGGATCAGGGTTTGTAATGCATTTCCAAAGCTGGCAGGTGAGCGTTCACACGCTTAAGGAAAAGAATCGACAAGTCCTTCCAGACCTTTTTATCAGTGAAGCCATGTGCAAATTGACTGAACGAGGATGCTTTCTCACACTGTGGATAGGAATAAGGCATGTGTTATGGCCTTGTGATGTAAAATGTCATTTTTCCTTCTGGATGAGTGTTGCAGAAGATGTCTCTTCAGCCTGCAAAGAAAAAGTGTTAGAACTTGCAAGTAATTTTGAAAATGGAACTTCAGCCGCTGGCAAGAAACGAGCTGGGGAGTGTCGAAGGGAAAAGGTGAAATTGAGTATATCACTTACTTCTCAGACATGGGAGTTGACTACACGGAGCCCTCCGTGGAGATGGAGACAGAGACAGATTCAGTGATATAATCATCTGTTTTCAGATGAGGTTTTTCACCAATTATTCTAGTTTGCATATCAAGCAGGCAGCTATTACTACCTAGGTTGAAGGAGAGAAGTTTGAACACACACTCATCTTACCTGATGCACTAGATGTCTGGAAAGACTTGATAAGTGTTTTTCCTCTTACTCTGCAAAGGAGAACCAAGGAAAGCAGTCTTCTAGGGGAAAGCTTTCATTGCAGCATTGCTAGTGGTAGCCAAAGAGACTGAGCTAGAGCTGCTACAGACCAGCTGGCATCAATGGACATAACATAGGAACTTTGGATTTTTTCAAGTTGATCTTAGACTGTGTGTGTGGCCCTTTGAAAAGGGATTGATCCACGAGGACCTAGCTGCTTTTGTTAAGACTGTGCTAGCCAAGAATCTCCTTTGAAGAGCCATCTTGACCTGGCACTCTGCTGGTCAAGCACTCTAACCAAATTTGTGCTACAGTGTGAAGATCAAGATTTCACACTATTTCAGAATAAATACTTTTTCCTCCTTTACATTTCAACTACAAATGCTTGGAAAAACACAGTACTGTTATGTGTGCTCTCAAGTTATAACGTTGAAGGACCTGCAGGAAAATTGGTCTTCCTTTCTCAGCAGGCAGCAGATGTGTGGAAAGAGACAGCTTTCGGACAACGGAGGTACTTGTCAAAGTAGGTAAGAAAAAACAATGTAAAGGGACAAACCACACCTTTCTGTCTCTTGCATTGCGAAGCAGCATGTGATAATGATGAAGACCTTCAGCTCCCTTGTGTTTCACATACTGTTGTACCTTGAAGTTACTGCCCAAATAAGCTTCCTTTCTGAGTCTATGTGCTGCGTCACAAAACCCATAAAAACTGGATTCAGCTGGAGTTCCTCCCTTTGATGTGAGTCACTTCCAATAATAAAGCTTTTGAAGACTAAATGCAGCTCTCAACTACTCTCTAATGACTGTTTTATGACTAAAGCAAAACAACTTATTTTCAAACAGTCGATTTCACAAGTGATAATCTGAATTTAGTTGTTCACAAATGGAGCCTCCCTGCACTGTCCACTGCACATATTAATCGGCTGCTATAGAAAATGCAAATATGTCTGTAATGCGGATATTGCTTTTGGTTTCAGCATGTAATCATGTTCGATTTTGAGCTGGAGGAAAAAAGTCACATTTGAAAGCAATGCGGTGTCTTCCACTCAGCTTTCTTGAAGATGGTGATTTTTTTTTCAGATTGAACCTTGCCAGTCTTGGCACAGAAGGAAGATTGGTGGAGATGGGAAATTCTGCTAGCCCGGTATCTGAGACCTGATCTTAGTTCTTTGTTTTGTGTTTTGGGAATAATGGCTTTCTCTTGACTCTGTGGGACTACTCTTTTTGGTCTGGTGGTGTCTTATCTTCCATCGTCTGTTGCATGTATCTTTTCAGAAGAAATCCAGTTCACTTTCTCTCTGTCAGAAGAAGCTTTCATGATGACTGCCTTAGTATCACACCTCCTGAGAATTGGGGAATCTTACAATTTAAAAATAAGATTAATGTTGAGCTAAGGTTATTGGGGAACCAGTGGAAATGCCCCTAGTTTGTTTTTTTTTTTTCCCAAACTGCACTACAATTATATTTCTGCTTCTGATTGGGCTTTGTGCTTTCTGTCGTCTGGCTTTGTACCGTGCTTGGTTTTTCCTCTTCCTTTTCCTTGCGGTAGCATGACCATCAGCTTTAAACTACCAAACAGCAAAGCCTACAGCTCATCATATCAAAGATGAAGATGGACTGAATTAAGAAAGAACAGGTGTTTCAAATTAGAACAGATTGGAAAACCTGTACTCCTTGGCTTAGTCATTGAAAGATTATAAAAAAAACTATATTTTTTTTTAACTGAGGAAATGCAAAGCATCTTTTACTTCATGCATCCTGAAGAAAATGAAAGAAGGAGCCACACCTCATTAGTAGTAGGAAGTACTGTTCTAATACAATACTCAAATTAGAAGCTATGAAAAAAAATTAATACCCCACTAAACCCATAAACGTGTGCAGGAACTATAATTGCGGTGGATTATCTGCCATTACCAATTCCTGCAACTTTGAGAACCATAGAGAAGTAGAAATACAAATCAATGAAGTCTGGTAGGGACAGTGGGAATGGAGAAGAGGAATGAAAGAGGCAAAGGAGCTCTGAGACTTCGGTGTCTGTGTCTTCAGTATCTGGCACTTGCTGAGTCAATAAGCAAGGCTGATTTGAAGCAAGGCTTTGAGGAGCTTGAATGTAAAACTGGATACTGCTTCTGTCTCAAAAATTTTGAGCTCAGGAGGGCTCTGCTTGTTATCATTTGTTTTCAGATTCTCCTATATTTAATATGTCTCTCATTTACAATTTCTGACTTGAAAAAAAAGTCTGAAAACTTGCCTTTAAGATAAAACGAACAGTTTCTTGCTGTAGCTCAGATGAGTTGTCCGAGTGTTGCAATGAGAACAGGGATAGGACAGGTTACAAGTTTGTAAATGAGAAAGTCCTTGCTGCACCGAGTGGTTGATTTTTGTGTTACTTTTACCTGTTAATACTGTCTTCTGAGCAGCTAAGTGAAAAACTCTGTCCTGCTTTGATAAGAGTTTTTACCTGCTGCACATTGTACCTCTTCAGTGGCTTTACCGGTAACGTTTTAAAGGGGCAAAAATCTGTAACCTAAGCTGAAGTCACTTGTGTGGCAATAACGTCAAGTATGTTCACGCTGGACTTCAAAGTTATGGCAAATTACTGAAAATGGGGAAGACCCCCCATTTCTTTGTAGAGCATAAGCAGCGTTCAGAATCTGAATAATTTAGAAGCATGAAACTTCTGCAGTTTAAGTTCTTTAAAAACATGGGTGTTTTCAAGGAATTTCAGCTCTGTAGGGACAGAGACAGAAAGATTTTTGTAAAACAGGATCATATTGTTAAAGGAAGCCAAATCCAGTGGATTGGCTTTAAGGCTAAAGTGATTTCACCTTCCTAATATGCTAGATGTGAGGCTACTGTAGTTCCTGGTTTCTGAGCCCAGCCCATAGAGATGCCGAGTGTGTATTCCAGAGACGTCGATACACATGGAGCACACATTCAGCCAGCCATGCAGAGCACAGGAGGTGGATACCAGTGCCTTCACCAGCACCTACAGACAGAACAAACGTGGGGTGGCACAGAGAGCTCAATCCTGTGTGCGTAGACGCCCACAGAAGTAGGACTACAGTTAATATGATAGACTGCAGTGATTTGGGCTTGACTAGCCAAGCATACTGACCATTCTTAAATGTGCCTGGTCCCTTTTCTCTTCCTCCTCTCCATTTTCCCATGCTTGTTCTTCCCTGATGCACACTTTTCCTTTGCCTCCTCTCAGTTACCCCTGCTTTTTCCACACATTGCTCCCAGATTTACTAAGTCCATACTCAAATTGCTTGAGGCTATCTAGGCAGTTTGGGTGTTATGTAGTATTACTGATAGGGTTTCCTAGGCAGTGCTGGCCTTGCAAAGTTGTTCTTGCCCAAAAGTCCCTGATACTCCCCTTCAGTGCCCTGTGAAGTTTTGCCATTTCTGCTGTAGCTCTCCCTTCACCTGTGAAATCCAGCAATCCTTCAGGGTGTGCTCTGTAGCATTTGTTAGAATCTTATGATTTCATTCTTTATGTCCAGCAATTTCTTCTGTCAGATCCTGTGGTTTCTCATGTTCTCCTCTGTTAGCTAAGCATCAGGACAGTGCCTGCTTCTCCGCATGCTTTGGCAGGTATGTGATACTGTGAGGATGGGAGAGGGAGACAGGGAGGGAGAGGATGCGCTTTGCTCAGAGGACCTTAGTTAGTTAATGGGTTATGTGGGGGAAAAGGCTGTAGTGTGGGTGAGCAACCCAAGGTCAGCTGCAGGCTGGCTTGGAGGCATCTTGGGTTTGCTCCTATTTTAACCTGACTTGTCTAGCTTGGTTTAGTTGTCTTATTTCCCAAGGCCAAGCACACATTGTCTGCCTGTGACTGAAAGGGGAAACAGCACTGACTTGGGGGAGGATTTCATCTGTCTTGGAAAATTTTGTCTGCTTTGCAGAGTTTTTTCTCATCTGCAAGGACATCTGGGACAATGAATTTTTTTGACAGGTGATTAAATATCATTAGCTGTCGTTATCATTAATTAAAACCATTTGTAAATGAAGAAAAGCAAGTTGAGTTCCCCACTGGGCATATTTTGCATGACAGTTTTGCAATGCAGTATTTTTTTTAATGGTCTTTATGTAGATAAGGTGAAATCTGTGAGGACGATGGCTTTGTTGAGTCGAGATTTGTTTCTTGGTATTTTATTAGAACATGTTTTGCCACAGGCTCTGTTCTTCTTGTGGAGAATTCCAGATTACTCCTGCTTCAAAACTTAGTTCAGCATCTTGTAATGCCGGAAGCTGCTGCATATACTTTCATCTCCTACAGGAGAAATTCTTCCCACTCCCATCACCGTTTCTGAACACCCACTTCCCCATCACCATTTTTGCTTTCCTTCCAAGGTTGGTTGGTTTGTGTGGGAGGAGGCTGCTAGCTGCCCACTCTGCTTTCATGGGTGTTCCCAGGACAGTTAAATGTCCCTGCTGATCATCCCTGGCAGCCGGGAGAGAGATCTGCAACACATCTTCCCAGGCTTTCCTAAAAGATGGAAATGGACCAGCCCTCCTGTCATCTGGTGGTGCCAGGGCAGAGCATGAAAGTGTAACAGCTCTGTCAGCTTTACTTATACTTCTCACAGCTTAGGAAGTCAGTACTGGCCAGCAAAGAGGTCTTGGTTACAGAGTGGGGGAAAAAAAAAACCAAACCAACAAACATAGGTTTGTTTTTAATGATCCAAATTCCCCTTTATTTAGGAACAGACTCATTATTTTTAACATTTCCCGGTCCTTGGCTGCAAAAATGAAACTTCATCCTCTCTCTTTTATATGCAGTCTTCCTCCTGCTGTGGTCTTGGTTCCTTTCTTGTATAATGTTGGGTCCTCTCAAAGTTTTTTTGATCAATCCAGTGGTTTCTAGATTAATTGATACTCATGCAGAACTACTTTCTCCCTGGCCTCATTTCCTCTTCGTTCCTACAGGGAAATTTCCAGAGTACGCAAAATTCCTAAGCTCTCTCTGCTGCTTTATGTGACCTAGCAACAGAAGGGGGGTGTGAGATTCTAAGTGATTAAAGTTTAGCTAAAAATTCAGTTGGGTTTGTCCAGAGAATAGACCCAAAGTCATATTTTTTTTCCCAAAGGGAGAGACTAAGCCCAAAACCTGACTGTTTGGCTTAACATAGCTGTTAAGTGTCATTCCCCCAGCTGTCACTCTGAATCTTCATGTGCAATGAATGCTTTCATTCAACTTCTGAGAGTCTCTCCACATTAATACATATCCATGTTAACATACACTTTAACAGTTCCACTGCCATTTGGGAGCACATCTAAAACCTGCTTCAATGTTGGGGAAGGTATTGTGATGATACGGTGATGAGCAAAACATCTCCTGTTGGGGAGTGAAGGGCTTGGAGGAGCCTCCCAACATATTCAGCACAGAGCAGTGAGGATTTGAGCTGCCAGGAATTGCACAAAGCACTGGAGGAGATGTTTGTGTAAAGTTTGAGGATTTTTAAATATTAGATATTAGCACATGGGAAAGTTTGGGATATAGCCCAGCAAGAATGACAGTATGTTTGTGCTGTGAGGTAGGAGTAACCTGCTTCCTAGCTCAGGTTGTGGGGGGTAGAAACCCAGCCAGTTTAGGAAAGGATCTGAGGTTTTTGAGGATCAGCAGTTGGATATAAATCAGCAACTCCAGGCCAGTTAGGGAACAGCAAATGTCATGGTCCAGTGTATAAACAGGAGTAGATGCCAAAGGACATGGGAAGCAACCCTTCCTCTTTACAATGCGTCTGCAAGGCCTCAACTGGAATAGGGTGCCCAGTTCTGAGGTCCATGTTTTGGAGGCAGAGCAGGCGGCAGCTGGGTGGATGGCAATGGCAAAACCTATCAGAGCTGTAGGAAATGTGTGACCTGTGAGGGGCAACTGAAAAATCCAGAAGCCCTTCAGACTCTGAAGGGAGCTGTGAAGAGCCATTTTCAAAAACACAGGTTTCTGTAGCAAGAAATAACCTGTTTGCAGTGCCTGTGATAGATGGGAGAGGAAATAGCATGCTTAAATTGCAGTGAAAGAGACAGAATAAACAGCAAAAGTAAGTGTAGGCATGGTGAGACACTGAAATCCATTACACAGGGAGCTCATGGAGCCTCTGCTAGTGAAGGTGTTGAAGATCCAGTTCAGACAACCATTTGGGGTAACATTGCTCTGCTTAGTTCAGTTTTGAGGGGAGAGGTGGATAGTTCAGTCTTTTAAATACCTTCCCGTTTCCCATTTTTCTGTGGTCTCCTAACACTGTCATTTGTATAAGTTGTACACTAGAGGCACAGTTTGGTGAGGCAGCAGATGGCTGGAGCACATGAAATGTAAGAATGGCAACTGAAATAGTTTTTAAAGCAAAGGGTGAGGAGCATAAACTTGGGATAAAGGACTAGTAATGTAAATAAAATTTTATAAATGGAAAAAGTAATCAGAAAATAATTGTTACATGGTCTGTTCCTCAATATGTTGCTTTTTTGGCCAGAAGAAGTATTTACATCAAGTGCCTTGTGAACTTTGAGTGGTTTTTTGAAGGTTCAGCCTCCGGTAACTGGATCCTCAGGAGTGCTTTGCCTGAGGGAGGGACAGTGTTTTCTTCTTTCATGTAATAGCCTGTAGGGCTCTTCCTCATTTTCCTTGAAGGACAGAGTTGGTTGTACAGGAAGTAGCTGGAGCTTGCTGGGAAAACTGCACATGTGAATTACAGAGGAAAAGGGAAAACCTGCAGACAGCCCAGTGACTACTAAAAGGTAAAACAAGTGTACCATTGACATGCTAGTAGGGTCAAAAGACAAATACAAGGGAAAGGATGAAAACTGATACCTGTCCAGACATGCATATAGTCTGAAAGCATTACTTGATGTCCTTGGAGCAAGTATGAAAATGTGGAGGGCATAGGATATGGTCAGAAAGTTGCTTCATTGAAAGTAGTGATTTATTTGCTTCAGTGGGTTGGGAAGGATGCATAAGCACATTATCTATTCAGGTAAGTCAGGCAGAAACTAGCAATAGAATGAAAAGATGTAGTGAGGGGGAAAGTCTCGAGTCTCTAGATTTAACACAGTGAAAGAACAAAAAAATAAGTGAAACTGCAAAATAATGATGCCACCTTGTAGAATATGCAGTAAGATGTCTAATGTGTGCCTAAATTATACAATGGAGAGTACACAGAGTAGGGATTTGGCCTACTAATGAGATTTTCATTTGGTTACTGTCAACTCTAATAGATTGGCTCTGGGGCTGCTGCAAGCCCTGTTATTTATGGTTTTTCAGTAACTCATCAGTCCAGTAGTGAATAGATGTAGAACTTGTAGGAGGCAGGGATGGAGAGAAGGTATAGGTGGAAAAAGTCTTCCTCACACCAAGTCCATATCCATCAGAAGTGCAAGAGCTGACTGCCCACTGAGATGAGTTTGCCTCAATGTCTGTCCATTGCTGTCAGCCCTGGAGGAGTGCAGGTGGCTGCCTCCTAAATGGGCCAGCAGCTTCAATAAGGATTTCACATCAGAGTGCACTGCCTGGGCATTGGCATCCTGACTGGAGCCTTGTGACTTAGTGTCTTCAAGAATTTCAGTGCACACCTGAACGTCAGCTTTACTGGGCTAGCTCTTTAATTATTTGAATTAACGGTCTCTGTGCATTTTACATGGCATGAGCACTCTTCTCCGGACAGTCAAGAAATACATCTAGAGAATTTGGTGCATCTTTGACTTTATTCCACGTTGGTTGTGGCTCATTCAGTTGGCCCAGGTCATTCCCATTTTAGCATGGAAGCTATCTCGTGCCCATAGCAATATGGAGAGTCAGTGTAAGGATTTGGTGTGATCTTACTCCTTTTGAAAAGACCGTCGAAAATCCGCTAAACCAGCCTGCCAGCGGGTGAGCTAAGAGTAACTCCCAAGCACGTGGGGTTTTGTGCCTTAAAAAAAATAATTCAAAGATAGGCTAAAAAGCAAAGGGTGTGCTGGGGCTCCAGCCCAAAACTGATCTTATTTCCAATCAGGGGTTTAACTGTGTGAGTAAAACCAGCCGTCCTCTCAGTCAAAAAATGTCACAATCTAAGGACCTTGGAGGGAGAGTGCAGGAGAGCTGTTACAATTAGTGTGCAATCTCATTAGCCTGTGCCACTTTCCCCCAGTAGGCACTTGGTTGATTTGATTATAACAGTGAAGATATAATGCAGTTTCAAAAGACAGACCAGTCCTGGATCATCTGAGCTCACCAAAGCTGTCTCCTGTGGATCAGACCCCTATTTGTATTGTTTCCTTAAGGCAAGTAAAGCATCAGAAGTGACTTTATTGGCAGTCAATGCTACGTGCTGGGAATCTGCCAAGATTAATATACACAACATTCTCCTCCCTACCTCCTGCTTTCGAAAAGTTACGAGCATAAAATTGTTATTCAATTACTGTCCAGTCAGAAATTCCATGTTGTCAGAATTCATTACTAAGCTGACAGTGGTTATTAATGATGTACCAAGTTGCATGCTTTAGCCTATCTTTGGAAATGATACAGATGAGTTTATTTGCAGATGACTGGTTAATTTTGCTATGAATCTGTAAGTAATTTGCAGAGAACATATGTAGCAAGTGGCTAGGTATAATTTATTCATTGTTCCTTTAATTGTTTTGTTTGTCTTTATTCCATATTGTCAGATTTTCAGCTGCTGTTAGTAATAAAAGCAAACTTAAAAACCCATGCAGCTGAAGATATAATTCCTTTAGCATTTTTCAAATGGGCAGGGGATTCATCTTTTCTTGGAATGATTTACTGCAACTACTGTCTATTGCAATACTATAGAATATGTTAAAACCTTATAAAAACTTTAAGTACCGCTTTGAGAGAAGCATTTTGAAGTAATTTGTGGTAGAATCTCAGTCTTTTTTGGTTGATGACATGAGAGAAAATATAATTTCTAGAAATTCATCATCATTTTGAACAATGAACTGAAACAGCATCAGATAATACTACTGAAGAAAATCAACAGTGTCATTTGATGCTTCTGAGTTAGAGATGGTAATTAAAATTTCAACGTCTCCATTTCTCCGTATATTGTAGACTGACAGCAGTTAATGTCCTAACTAAACATATGCAAAAAAGCCCCAGTTATTTTACCAGCACAGGTATGATTCCTTTTTGATCAAGTGCTATTTTGTATGTTGTTACCTTTAAAACCTTTTCTTTCCAATGGGATCTTTCTCTCTTTTTCCCAAGTCACAGATTTCTCATACAGCTATTTTGCACCGTAAATTTGGAGGCCCAAACTTTCTCAGGAATGTAATGTTATTCTGGGACTGTTCCTTGGTCTGCACTTCTGATAATTTCACTTTAAAGGAGTTGTTTGCTGCCTGACCACTTTGCTGTCCCAGGTGAAGTTGCAAATTCCTGCAGGACAAATTTTGATGGTTTTGAGAATCAAATTCCATAAGTCAGCCAGAATTTGACTCGGCATAAGAGTCTAGCAGAGATTGTCTAGTGTGTAAAATCAAAACCAATTCTGGTATTAAAGTCGTACCAAACAAGTAGAGACATCCTTTTTCCACATCTTATAAGTCTCCTTTAAACAGAAAACTGTAAAGATTTGGGATATATCTTGTTAAAAATTTTATTTACAAAAAAGCTATGCATTTTTTCCCAAGAAAGTTTGCACTCAATCTCCCGAAAAGTACAGTTTGTTCCACGTTTTACTGCTCTAATTTGAACTGAATTTATTTTGTAGCTATCCCTTGAACAACAGTGATCTGCATCAGTTCAACATTGAGGAGAATGGTGGAGCACCATATGCCACCAAAATGCCTGCAAGGCACCACCACCACCACCGTCATCACCACCACCATGCGAATTACGGCCCCCTTGCTCCCGAGAGCAAGGACATCGTTTCTGGAGTTCCAAACCCAAACAGTAAGTCCACTGCAGTGAATGTTTGAATTAACGCTGTGCTGCTTCCTGCTTCAGTAACTGTGCTTGTTGTCTCTGGCAAGCAGGGAAAGGAAAAGAAACAGACACGAGTTTCAGTTTTTTCTCCGTGAAGCATATGCTTACTGTTATTACTGGTTCTACTTGGTGCGAATGAGACAATATTTGCAATTTCCTGGCTTTGCCATGGGGTTGCAGGATTTGGTGTTAGATTGGTGTTCCATAGCTGAACAAATAACCAATTAGTCACAGATTCTGAGTCTCTAGCTACTTGGCACCGGTTATTTTTACAGTGTTACTATTTATTTTTTCAGTTTCACAAACCTCTCCTCACCTGCCATTGTCTTTTGCTGATCTGCCCAGCTGGCCTTCAGCCCTCCTGTTTGAGTCTGACTCTTGCTTTCACATCTGGGCACAAAAGGGCAGAAACTTCGGAGCATTGGAAAAACAGCATCTTGCTCTCAGTTTGCGTAATGGGAACAATTTCTGCTTAGCCCCAGCTACCATGACTTGAGTACGCTCACTTGGGCTCACTTGAGGAAGTCTTGGTTTGTAGAATGCTAAGAGGAGAGAAGCCTATCTGTTCCTCTTGCAGCCTTGCGGAGTTTGGCTGTTAGTCTCTGCTGCTGAATATGTACAGGCTTTTTTAAGGGTACATAACTCGGCCAAATGTTTGTAGGTTTACACAGGAACTGGAAGGCAAAGATGCCTGCCACTGAGCAGTCCTACTTTATGCTCTCCAAATTTATAATCTCTGCAAAGTGTGAGATGCTGAAGCTGAGTAAGAACTTCAGAAGATGGGAAAAACAAGGTGCAATCTATTCTTTTCCTTGCGTCAAGGGGGTAATAAGTTCTTCATTTGCCCAGTTTTTGGCTTTAGAATTGTAAATTACCCTGAGATAGACATCCATTATGGAAACTTTCAGCCTGGGCCCATAATTTGACAATTTTCAAATTCCTGAAACCAGGATCTTGTCATGGACGGTGCTGAGTGACCTTGACTATAAGCTGTCCTATCTTAGCAGTAATGCACAGGCACTTTAGTCAGACCTTGTTTCAGAAACACTTTCTTTCATTTTCACTCCCAAGGAGAGGGAGATAACACAGTTAGGAGGGAAGCTGAAGAAATAAATAAAATGCAATTCTTTGTAGATGCTTAAGGAAGGAATCCTAAGCAGCAATACAAATTGCTCCATGGGGATTTCAGTGAAGCTACTCCTTTAGGAGCAACCTCCAAGAGATATGCTGTCTTTCATTGTTTGTATACTGGAGTACCTTTGCCCTGGGAAGACCATGGGACCAGAGACCCAGGGCAGGGCAGGCTACTGGGCTCTCCAGCACCACTGACGGGTATCTGCATCTCAGCTGTGGTCTGTGGTGACCGGCATAGTCAGTGTAGAAGTACCATGAGTAATTGCTGGGCAGCTCGCCCTGACCATGCAACTGGCTGGGCGGGTCAGAGGGTCACCATGAGTGGCAGCTGAGCACTTGTGGTGAGGCTGAGCTGGAAAGCCTGGGCTGTCAGCCTGGTGAGGCAGGAGGCGGTGACCTTTGTGGGGGTTGTGTCGGCCCACGTTTGTCTTTCCCAAATGAGAGTTGAACCATGCTAGTAAATTCAGTCAGAGCCTGCTATGCTGCTACTGCCATTGCTGGGTGTCCTGGCTCTGAGAACACTGCAGACCCTACCGCCCCTCTCCTCTCCTGGGGGCTCCCCCCATCCTGTTCAGGGCCCGGTGTCGGCCTCTGAGGGCCTCAGCCTCTGCCCCAGTGATGCTGCTACAGAGCTCCAGCTCCCCACAGCCCTGCCATGGGCCCCATAGAGCCCAGGCCCACCCGTGGAGCAGGTAGTGAAACAACAGCAAAAAAAGCCACAGTACAGGGTGTTTGTTCCCTCTGAGACTTACTTGCTTGCCCACTTCTCCCTGTTGCAGAAATAAGCTTAGTAAAAAAGTGTAAGGGCAAGCGTCAGGAGTAGCTGTGTTTGTGGCCAGCAAGAGTTATCTGTGAGATGAAAGACGAGGCCCAGGAGGCTGTGTTCCCTTAAGCCCTGCACTGTCTCACCAGCCTGTCCAGTGGCGTCCATGCTTGGAAGGGGCCTTTGGCAGCTGAGATACGCATGTTTATCACCTACATGTGGAGAGAGATTTATCTTCCTCTTCTTCATTTTGTCTGCTCATGGCTGGTTCATGCTAGCTATGTGAAGGGATCAGAGCAGATTCCTGACGTGGCCCAATGCTAGTAGTGCCAAATGCTCAATTCCCAGTTTCCCTAAGGGGGCAGAAAGGGGCAGGGGCACCTGCGAGGGAAAGCTGTGGTGTGGGTACACCGGCTGCATCCAGCTGAGCAATTTGGGCAGTTTTGCATCGCGTGTGCTGTTCCACAAGCTGGCTCGCTCTAACGTAGGCATGCTGTGCTAGACCTGGCATGTTCAGGCCATTGTTTACTCCTTTAAGGCAGTGACGGTATAGACAGGACCACTTCCCTTAAAATGCCAAGTCAAAGTTACTGACTTGCAGCCTGGGGTGACAGGTCTGGGTGCCTTTTCAAGGTTTGTGCTCAGTGAGTTTGTTTAATTTTTCATGGATTCTTCTAAATGCTGCTCTATTTCGCTGCATGTCTATTTCACCCAGGACAACTGTCCTGTAGAGAGCCTGTGGAAAAGGATCATGGTGTGTATGCTGAAAGGGTTAGGAGCGTTCTGGCTGTCAGTCACTTATCTAGGACGGCCGACATGGCAGAGTGTGTGGGACAAGGAAACTCAGAGAGGAGATACTGTCAGGGGTCTGTGTTTGGAACCTGGGGACAGGGGAGACTGATGTCTGCTTCCAGGCCACTGCTGTTCGTGTGTTTCTAGGAAGTAAGAGGTCACTAGCCTGGGGATGCTCTTGTGGAAGAGGATGCTTGTGACCAAAATATCTCAAATGGAAATGCCGGTAGAGCCAAAAGGTCTCATGAGGAGAATATACTGTCCTAGTGAAACTTCTCCCTGAGGCTGACAGGGGGAGTGAGGCTGTGCACACCAGCACTTCAGTTTGGCTACCATGTGGTTTTCCATGGAATCATGGGCATTTTGTGACTTAATCCAGTTCTGGACTCACCTCTGAGCTGTTTTTAAATTTGCCTGAAGTAGAACATGGAGTGACCTGCCTATGTATATCTGGCATTGGGTTGAAAGAGGGAGAAGGTATCTGCCTTTCCTTCACTTACACCTGTTCCAATAAAGTCCAAGATTGTTGTGCAATTTGCAGGACATGGGCAGGAGGGAAGGAAATGACAGTATGCCTGGCCAAGGTTCCCTTTAAATATTGGTGCATGTTTCTCAGCAACAAACAGCCTGGGATTTTGTTACAGAGCACAAACCCAAGCCAGACCTGCCTGATTTTTCACATTCCAAGTAATTTGTCTACTCCAATTACTGGAAGAAGTGAAATCCACTGAAACAAATCTGATGTGTGTGTTTATGAAGGCAATTCAGCAGAAGATGTTGTTTTCCTGCATTCAGCCTGATTATTGTATTTCTGACGCTGCCCTTCACCTCAGAGATGGTGTACACAGATTGTATCTTTTTATGGAGCAGATCTTGCCCCAATGTATTTGCAGATTTCCAGTCTCAGGGACCCCACTGTATTCAAGAGCAGTTAGCCTTACAGCACCAGTGCCACTCCACATAGAGGGCAAGATGCTTGCTACGCCTAATTGACATGGCAACATCATGCATGGATTATTAGGGGCGCGTGAGCAGATCCCACCGGCAGCAGCTGGGGCTATCACCCAAAGCAGATGCCAACAAATGCGCAATGTAGCTTGCAGAATTGTTATGATGGAAAATGATGAATGAGAAGACAGGGCCCAGCTTGCCTCTTGAACTCTGGGCTGAGCTTGCAGGTTATTGGTTATGAAAAGACATCCTTTATTCCTGAACTGCTAGCTACAAAAGTCCTTGTGTAACCCTGAGCAGAGAATGGTGCAATACAGGCTGAGTTTCAGGCTGAAATCAGTGCTTTGAAAAACACGGTGCTGCCAGATCCTTTCGTGAAATGAAAGCCTGGTTTTGGCAAAACTTAATGCTGTCTCAGAAAATGTATGCCTTTTGTAGGACTTCAATTTTTTGCCTTTTTTTTTAAATTGGTTTTCTAGGTTGACTTGAAAGGCTAAAGTGGCTAGCTTGTTTTCTAGAGTTCTCCCTTTAAACAACAACAAAAAAAAAACAAACCCAACAAAGCAGCTTGAAAGTCAGTTTTGAATCATAGCAAACTTGAATAATTTCACTAAGGAACTTTTCCCCCCTCTGTGTTCTTTCTTGACAGGAAAATAGAATGACTGAGTATCTTCAAAAAAACCCCACCCCATTATCATGTCATATATTATGGCCGTGGTAATTTATTTCTGGGTATCATGGGGCAGTTTCACACTTCACATCCATGGAAACAGCTGTGATGTGAGAAATGACAAACTCTGGCAACACTAACTTGTGATGAGGGACCACCAAGGGGAGGTCAATGCTGATATTGTAACCCTTTCTAGGACATTATTACCTCAGGGTCTGATAATGTTTCACCAATGCCAAAACCATCTTTTTGCTTATATCTTTATACGCTGGTTTTAGCAGTATATCTCTAGAAAGCAAAGCCCTTAATGTATATTTAAACAGCTGTAGGATTAGATCTAGAGTGAGTAGTATTTAATATTCTTAGGATAGTTAAAGAATCTGATCCAAATAAAACTGCAGTCAGTGCAAAGGTTTTATTGATTTCAGTGGGCTTTGAATCAGAGCCCATAGATTACCAGGTTGTTCCTGATTGTTACTCCTTAGAATCCATGGCAAAAAAAAATCCAACCCAAAAATACAGGAGAATGCAGGGATTCGATAAATCATCACATGATGGAGCTCATTTTTCTTGGAGTACTTGCAAATATACACATATATGTCACACCATCCCCAAGATGTTGGCAGAGACCTTTTAGGGCTGTCTCAAAAAATATTTTTGCTTGTCTTGCTGTGTCAGTGCTTTGCTCAAAATCTCTATTGACAAAGCACAGCAAATTCCTGACAACAATCTTAAAGAGGCTCGCATATAAATAAAGATGTCTGAGAGAAGCCAAAAGCTATACTCTGATCTCTTTACACATCACATGTTGTGAGAGTGGTACCATGGCTGCATAAATAATCCCTCTGGTGTCAACTGAGTTTTAGAATATAGAAGAGGTGGTGGGGGGAGGTAAGAAGTGTCTAGCCCAGAGCTGGCAAAAGCCCTGCTGAAATGAAAGGATGGGCGAGAAGGAGGAGGGAGAGGAATTGTGTGCTAAATAGGAAAAGGGAAAATGACCTGTCAGGCATAATTATGAAACATTTTAGATCATCTTAAAGGGAAGAGGTTTTGCTGACCGCTGTCTCTTTGAATGCAGTTGAGTGTCTTTCTCTGCAGTTCTTCTGTAGCCTCCCTTCAGACTGTTTTTTTCTCTTTCTTTCTTTCTTTTGGGCATATTTTTAGAACTGAGCTCAGGACTTCCCCTTCTTTATGATGAAACTTCTCATCTGAAGAAAATAGAAACGGAGAGTGTGAAGGTAGTTGGACCATGGCCAGCCCTGCACGTCAGCATGAACAAGGTATAGCATATACGTATATACTTTTACATATATATGCCAGAGAGCACTTTTGTCACCTCATATTCAAAAGCTGCTGCTTTTTCACTACCAATTCAAATCAACATTCATCTGCAACTGGCTTGGTTTTTAATCACCTCTCACCATCTCCTATGGGACTGGGGTTTGGTTTCTAGATTTAGCATTTCCTTCAACTTTGCCTTTTAAAATTTCAAAAGCTGCTGCAACAATGTTATAATGTAGTTTTAGTTTAGTTGTGAAGAGTTAGTCATCTAGGCAGCCCAGAGCTGTAAAAAAATAACAACACTTGAAGTGATAAAAAAAAAAAAAAGGTTGTTTTTCTATATGAGGAGTCCGTGTTATGCCTTAAAACCCCTCTGGCATCTGATGTTCGTGGGTGTTTTATACGAGTGAGGTTTTGCAGGGGTGGCAAAACAGCTGTGTCCCACTGTTTCTGATGGAGATCAGAGGCCACCAGGTTGGTGGCTCCTTGTATCCACATGAAGAAAAATACACTGTGTATGCACTGTGGGTTGCCTTGAGCTGAGTCTGGACAGAGCCACAGAGACCTGGAACTCTGGTTTACAACCACATAACTCCTGAGCTGAACCTGATGAAGTCAATGAAAACATTGCCACTGGCTTCAAATGAGGTGGGTCCTGTGACCCTCCAATGACTATAAAGAACTGTTAAAAGAAATGTCATGTTTTGGGAGTTTTCTGCTAGTTTAAGGGAGAACTCAATTAAGTTACCTTGGGTTTAGAGACAGCCTTTTGTTACTGGTACTGTTTCAACAAGTGTTAGGGAAATTAAAATCAATGAGGAGGTGACAAACTGTAGCACAAAGGGGATGAATATCTATATGGCATAATCTTTTTTTCCCCTGGATGGAAGAATCCAGGAGATGGGAGTCAAGGCTGAAAATCAATGAGTTGGGTGTTTCTGATAAAAAATGAAATTTTGGAGGTTTTTTCTTTTTTTTTTTCACCATTTTGGTTAATTGAAATTAATCCATAATGTGGTGGATTTTCTGCCATTAAGATTTTCTTGAAGAACCATGTTCAGGATGTGTCATGGAACGGTGGTGTAGTTCAGCGAAGGACTGCAGTTGTTATGCCTTATGATGTGGTCATGAGACAATGACCTATATCATGACTTTTGGAAACTTCTGAATGAACAGGTGAAGGTGGAATATTTTAGACTTTTTCCCAAATGTATTTTGTTATCAGCTGTAAGGAGCTATGATTTTGTGTCACTGGTAGGTTTGAGTAGGGATAAAAAAATTATAAAGTAGACAAAATGGAGTGAAACGGAAAAGATGAAATCTTTTTCCCACGGACATTTCTCAAGTTCTTCTAGAAATACTCTTAATTGGTATTATGTATAGTTTTTAATAGGCAAAGCTAATTAAGCATTGACATAGTTTGCCAAATGAAAATTCTCCGTCTCACCTATCCAGTGAATACCCAGGTCTTGTGAGAGTTCATCTAGTTCAGATGTAGTTACTGATACTCTGTCTTGGCTCTAGCTGAGAACATTCATTTAGATACAATGTCCAAAGCATGCTTTAAAGGATGGTCCTATGCTATTGACCTTATTGACAGCTCTTTTTGTCATATATATGAAGGATCTATATATGAAGGTGGAGTGAGAACTTTCCCCCCGTTGACCACAGTGCACAAGTATGTAAACCAGTCTGGCCTGTGTTGCATGAAAGATCCAAACAGAAGATCTCAATGGTACCCTTGTGATCTCAAAATTAGTTGATTTATGGTCTTTTTTCTTTCTTTAAATGAAATCTTAAAACACTTTGGTCCTGAATAACACAGTGTTGTGCAGGTAGTCCCAATAGAGTCCCTGCAATTTCTGCCTGGCAAAGCCTGGCCTCTCATGCTCTTGCTCTTCTTTCTTCTCTGAAAATCCATGGAGAGAACACCCAGCTTCTTTATAACTAATGGTTTTCTTTGGCTTGTCCTGACAGCTCTAGAATCTTGTCCACAGCCAGACGGATTATTTATTTAAGGACTAATTAGCAAAACCCAGTACCACAGCAAGTCAGTACTTCACAATAAATGCAGCTGCCTGTGCCCAATGTGTTGAAACTTCCATCAGTCAAAGTTTAGCTGATGAAAAAGTCTTTGAGTGAGCACTAGGGCCTGCTAAATGATGCTGTTTCTGACAGAAGCTGAGCAGAAGGCATGGGCTGTCTAATGAAAACCCTCTCCTGGCAGTCATAGAGGGTTTGGGTTTAAGAGCTGGGCAACAATCCCGTGAACAGCAGTTCCCCATGTGAATGCAAAGTAGGCCAATCCCTCAAAATTTATTAAAATTGCCATTTTGAGCCATCTGAAAATTGAACATGCTCTTGAAACATGCACAGAGTTACCACGGGAAAGGACCTCAGTTACCACGTTACCGGCTGTGGGTTTTGACTGACAAATCATTCTGAAGTTCCTTTGGCTCCTCGCTTGTGGTTTCTTCTCCAAGCACCATTTTCTGACCTAGATCCTGGTGAAATGTGTACACAGAGCTCATAAAGCTAAAACAAACAAACTACAGATCTTTGAGAGGAGTGTGGAGTTGCCTCAGCAATGCCTCTCCAATGACAGAGAGGGGACATGCTGTAAATGTTGGGCTAACCCTGAGCTCAAATGCTGTGGAGCATTACCTGGCACAAAGACAGTGGGGCAGGTTAGACAGGATTTAACAGTTCTGAACTGTAACAAGCAGTTTTAACTATGAATGTAACCTTTAAAGCTCTTCTGGTTATGGTAGTTAACTAGCTACTCAGGCCAGCAGCAAACAGATTTTAATGAAGTGGTTGGTGTGTTTAGTTTCTGGCAAAAAATTAAAATGTTAACTGTTCTCCTGTACCAATCCATTGATTTCTATTCTGCTAAGTGCTTTTTATTCCCTAATTTTGCATCCTATGAAATATTATGTTTAAATAAAACCAGTGAAGTAGTTAAGAAGCTGCTTAATTTGCTCTATTTCTGAAAATAAAGCAATGGTTTCCACATCTGTTGTGGAGTTCCAACTTTCACTCCCTCTCCTCTTGTTGCTAATTATTATTTTTTCAAGTAAAGTGCTTTGGGGCTGGAATTTGTCAGGCTTAATAATCAACCCATAGGAGAATTAACAAGAAATTGGGTAAATTAGATTCAGCAGTTAATTAATTTGTTTGTCTGCTACAGCAAAGTTTGTCTCATGGGAATGATGAATGGATGTGTCCAATCCCTTTTCCAGAGCTGTTTGGTCCAGTGGGCTTGTGTGTCCACCTACCGAATAATAAAAGTCAGTTCAACGTCCGTTTCATGCCCTTCGGTGCTAGTGGGCTCCTTACTCTCCAGAAGAGACAAGTTGAAGAGTTGTAGCTGTGAATGTATTTCTGATTCTTTTTCTTGCAAGCCTTTCCTTAGAAAATATGTTCTCCCATCCCCCCTTGGTATATGTGTGTGTGTGTGTGTGTATATGAAAAATATAAAGCCAAGAATGCATTGTTAGCATTTCTGAAATCTTGGGAGTCTAGTAATTATTACACAGAGATGTGATTATTACATAAAAATAAAGAATACAAATACAGTTCAAATTGTTTCTACCCCCTTTCCTGGTGTTATGCTCACCCTTCCCCTCCATCCCTTGGTCCTGAGGTTGGGACTTAATTCCGGTGGGGTCAGAGATGGTGTTATGCTGGTCATGTTCATGGTTTATTCTTCCACACTCTAGGATCCACTTTGACTCCTTTGTGTGTTTGGAAACATGCTTTTATACCTTGCTCCCTATTCATTGATCTGCATCTTCACGTTACACCCAAATTTTCTATATGTACTTTTACACATATATATCAGATACTATGTCTTTACTTTCTTTGTCTGGATCCAGGACTGTACTTTTTTAACTGGCCATTGGTGAGGTTTACACTACCTCCTGAGTCTCCACTTCGCCAGGCTTCTGGTATCAAACAAGCCCCACTGTGTTGCTTTACACTAAATCATTGTGTTGGAGTCATAACTATCTCATTCTGCAAAGCATAACTGCTTATGTTACTGTTTTCTATATAAAACTATTGATGTTACAGTTAAACCTAGTAAAACAAAACTGTAGGCAGATCAAGAAAGGTTCAGACAGAGGAAGCCTGATGACCTGCAATGGCTTTGCAAACTCTTTCAAAGCTTATGGCCTTTTGCTAGAACAGCAATACCATATTACAAGGCTACCCAATTAAACTACTGACTGCATGCGGAAGATACTACCTGCGAAAAATCTGTGAACCTATCCGCCCTGTGCACTACTGCAGAGCCTAAAGCTGCTGCAGTTCCAAAACTCATTTGTGGTTTTAAAAATTCCACAAAGCCAATTCCCTTTGTTGATATATCTGAGACTCTTCTGTGTGATACATGATACATGTGGTATACCCCAGGAAACATGGCTACTTAGTAAGACTATCATGAAGATAGCCCTACTGGCAAAGATTAGATCCTGACAAAGGCAGGATCTAATCATATTGAGTGATAGCATTTTATAAAATCAATTCAGTACCAGGAAATAAAGAGGTTTGTTCCAAGGATAGAAGTATAACAATATCCATGGGAGTTTTATCTTTCATTAAACCAACTGATAGCTGACCTGAGGAAGGTCTTGTGTATCTGACAGCCTACTGAGGGTTGGTTGGTTTGTTTTTCCAAACATATTTTCTAATACAAGATACAGCTTCTCCTTGCATATTTTGCTTCAAATAAGAATAGCACATGATCATACAGGTGGTATCTGTTTGTAACTGGTATTAGCTATCACATGGAAAAAATTCAATAAACCTCTTGGTGGAAAAGGGGCAAAAGTACCTGCAGATTTTCATGCACATTCGCAGATGTAGTTGAGTCCCAGGCAAAGGGTTTGACCTCACATAGCTCATGTGCATTCAGAAACTATATGTCTGTGTTCTCTTCATGAAAATTTTACTTCCCACTAGTAGCGATGACTAGCAACAAGGGATAGACCCTGGGTTCCTAAACGAAATATTAATTCTATTCTGCAGACATCTCCAGCTAAATGTGTGTTTTAAACATACTGTTCAGCTAAGAAGACACTGTTGATAAATTCACAGAGGCAAAAGATCATGAATTTTACTCTTAGAATGAAGTTTGATGTGGAGCAAAGCATGAACATTTTAAAGCAGACAGAATGGTAACGTTAAGTACAGGACTGGTATTGCTGTGTTTCATGCAACTATTTTTATATTCTGTTTGTGCTTTTAATACTCAGCTTTGCAAACCAAAGCCAGTGTAATCATTATCTAACACTGTACAAATTTGCCTTCAGTTCTAGGAGCAGCAAATGTAATTAAATTTAAAGTAAATGTTTGTAAGGAGAAAAGCAAACCTAAGACCTCAATTACAAAAATAATTAAAAAAAAAAGGCATCTAGTGTTATGTATATATATATCTGAGCTTGTTCAACCCACTTCTATCAAACCCATTTAAATGCAATTCTCCAGTGTTCTTCTCTGGAAAAATAGTTGTGCATCAATGAGGAAAGTGATGTGAACCCATTGCTGGTTTTTAGCGCCAGCAGAAGCGGAGATAGAAAATTGTTATCAGGTATCTTAACTTAATGGGTTTTTTACTCATTTCTTAACCTTTCAATATGAGTTTAGATTACAGTTTTAAGCGAGAAGATTATTTCTTTCAAATGCAAGTTTAACTCTCTAACACTCACTTGAAAGAGGCATCTCAGATTCTTTGGAATTACATAATGAGAAATGACAAAATTGGAGGTTTCATTAACATTATGCCCTGTTCAGTTTTCTAATGACTTCCACATAAAATACTCTTAGTTTATAAATGAAAATAAAATATTAATAACTCCGACCTGGTACAACATTTGAATACCCAGCTGCTATCTTTATGCTTCGCTCAGCACTGCAAGTGGTAAGAGCTCTGGAAATGTAAGATTTCTTTATTATACAGCAGAATAAAGTAGATTACAGCTTTCATTCTTGGAGCAATAGTATATAGAGATTCCTAATGTAGGCAGATTTTAGATCTTTGATTTTCTTATAAATCAGTGAAACAAACCATAGAAGGTACTGTATGGTTTTGTATAGTCCTGAATTATTTTTTCTTTTGATGGTAGTTATACTTTAGGAGTTAAGTTGGGGAATGAACGAGCTTATATGTAAAGTTTAGTGGCATTAAGGGACAAGAGGAACTTATATACATGCTTAGAAGTGCTAACAGTCTGCAGTAAGGAGGTGCTGCTTTGTTCTGTGATTTGAGTTCACTTTTAGTCTGGAACGTCAGTGCAACTGACTATGTGTGTAATAGTCTCAGCTAATCAGCCATGTGAGAATAGAAT
>VZTM01004441.1:0-40449 GCA_013400555.1 Jacana jacana | reverse complement strand
ACCTGGTACAACATTTGAATACCCAGCTGCTATCTTTATGCTTCGCTCAGCACTGCAAGTGGTAAGAGCTCTGGAAATGTAAGATTTCTTTATTATACAGCAGAATAAAGTAGATTACAGCTTTCATTCTTGGAGCAATAGTATATAGAGATTCCTAATGTAGGCAGATTTTAGATCTTTGATTTTCTTATAAATCAGTGAAACAAACCATAGAAGGTACTGTATGGTTTTGTATAGTCCTGAATTATTTTTTCTTTTGATGGTAGTTATACTTTAGGAGTTAAGTTGGGGAATGAACGAGCTTATATGTAAAGTTTAGTGGCATTAAGGGACAAGAGGAACTTATATACATGCTTAGAAGTGCTAACAGTCTGCAGTAAGGAGGTGCTGCTTTGTTCTGTGATTTGAGTTCACTTTTAGTCTGGAACGTCAGTGCAACTGACTATGTGTGTAATAGTCTCAGCTAATCAGCCATGTGAGAGCAGCATTCAGTAATGACTCAGGATATGCTGCAAAAGTCCATCCTTGCCAAGGCAGGCTGGCAAAGAAACCTTTCACGAATGTTCAGAAGCTAGAGGAGGTCTGGGTCAGGTCAAGCACTCTCAAGCCCCATGTGTTTGTGTGCAGTCAGTGTCTTCACTAGGGCAGGAGGATGTGTGGCCTTCAGCTGCTGGCTCAGCATCTTGGTGAGCAGGATGAGGCCAAGCAGCAGTTGCAGCAATGTCTGCTTTTTGTGTGTGGTAAGTCACTAAAGCTGTTGCTGCTCTCATTGGGGTGCAAGCTAAGAAAATTTTGCTTGCTTTAGAGTGAAACTCTTCAAGTGTGAACTAAACAAGGGCTAAAGCAGAACTAGAGTGCCCAAGAATGGCTTCTAAGAAGTTTACAACCTCCAAGAGCAGCAGCAGCTTTCCCTTTTCATTCACGTCAGCAAGCATCAGCATTTGGACCTCTCAGGTTATGAGAATCTCAGTGTGAGACTTGCACACCAGATCCTGCACTGGGGACAGTCTCCATGACTTGGAGTCATCCGGTATAATCCTGAATACAGCAGGAGATTTAGGCCTTTTGAGGATTCTAGCTACAGGCCAGCCCTGAGGGCTTCTATGTTGCTCTTGGCCAATGTGGAGAAAGTGGGAGGAAGAATATAAGGATATAAAAGAATATAAGGATATATATAAGAATATATTTCCTTATATAAGGAAATATAAGACTGAAAAATATCAATATCCATTTGACTAACAGATGGATGGGACTTTGGAACTTTTTGAGTTATGAAAAAAGCTCATGTCCTAAACAAGCACTAGTTGTCTTGATTTAGCTAATAAAATACAATTGCTTAAACTTGCTTGACTGAAATGATATTTAGCTAGTATCCAGTGTTAAAACAAAGGTGGGATTTTTCATGGCTTTTAGAAATACCACTGCTTGTGTGTTGTTCTTTCTGCTCTTGATATCAATACACTTAAAAGTTGACAATAATAAGAGCCTTTTTAAAGTGTGTAATAGTGCACTGTGGCTACCAAGGCTATTGGTGAAGGAAAAGTCGTTTCTTTACAGTTAATTTTGTTCTTTTGGGAGCTTCTTCTCAGCTTCATGAGCACCCCAAAAAAGTCATGTACAACGAACAAATGTTTCACTTTTTTTTTTCCACATGCTTGCCTGAACTACCATTATATTCAAGGCTGAATAGATGACTACGGTTCCATAAGCTGCTCCAGTTAGATGCTGTCACTTTTCATTTTAGGTATTTTCTTTCCCCTTAGGAGGAAAGTAGGGAGAAAGAAAACTCCAAAAATATCTTCCACCAAAATCAGTAAATGTGGCTCAGCAAACAAACATGTAAAAATTAATAGAAATTTGCCAGAGACAGAAGAACTCATGATGAGCAATCCTTTAACAGACAGTTGGTCAAATTCGTACCTGGCAGCTATGGCATTTTGGATGAAGAAATCTGCTGGACATGAGAGGTCTACTTGCACATGAGAAATATTTTGCAGTCTCGGTAGTGTTCTGTAGAGGTCTGGCTCTTTCCCTCCCCAGTGTTTGCAGTACCGTTTCATCAGGAATCGTAATTGATTTGTGATTTGCTCTGCTTCCGGAAAGCGTCCCCTGACTTTTGATGTTCACTTTTGTCTGTGGTTGTTCAAGGACCTGAGAAAAGAGTCAGTAAGATTGTAGTTACCATCAGTGAGCAGGGTGTCATGGAGCAGGGCAGAACGAAGAATAAAGGAGGTGGGTTCTGTAGTTGAAGGGCTAGTCATATGGTAATTTCAATGACTAAAAAATTAGCGGTTCTGTCTTGAAATACTTTGCCTGAGGTGAACCTCAAAGATGTGTTGGACCTGGTTACTGATGCCATTTACCTGTTTTGGCTGAAATCTAAATGTCAACATCACATGTCTGTTCTGTCTGGGTGTATGTGACCACTCACTCTTCCTAGCAGTGAGAGTGGAAAATAAATGCATAATGTAGGCTGTTACTCAGTTGTAATTCAGGTTTCATTTCCAGAAAGAATAGGAAAGTTTGCAATGGCTGTTATGCCATTGTTCAATTCTTCTTTAAAAATATATAAGATATTACAGTCTGATTGTTTAAGAGTTCCCATTTACAACGCTGGTCTCATTCACACTCTATTTGTTTATATGTTAGTATTACATTGGCCTTTTTCCCTTTCTATTTTTTTTTCTTTTTGCATGGGAAGTTTATTCATGCTGATGTTTCTGCTGGATGCAGTTTGTTCAAGGCACAAATCCTTCAGTTCATGTCTGAACAGGTCGATAAACTAACTGTCCTGAGGCTTTAGATTTCTGATCCAGCATAGGTAAAGGGTTGGCATCAAGTGGAAAGAGCAGTAGCAGTGTTTAAACTCACTTTTCTTTCTGATTAAGGAGATTTTGCTTGGTTTGCAATTACAGGAAGATTCCTTCAAATTCCTCTGGTTAAACTTGCAAAGCTCCTTTACGTTCTTAAGGTGGTACAAGGAACCAATGTTCAGTATTGTTGGGTGTTGTGAACTGTTCTCTCTTCTGCTTTCTGTGGTATATTTTGAGACAATATTTTGTTTCCTCAGTGTCATCACAGGTTTGGGCAACCACTCCAGGGCCTGACTGGGCTTTTTCCATGTATCTTCACATCAGCTTCTTGCTTCTATTACTCAAGCTTCCCAGAGGCTTTTCTTATCTTTAAAATACTATCAAGTCATTAAATATTTTGAAAACCTTTTATTCTAAGATGTATCTATCAGAGTATGAACATGGAAATTTTATCTAGCTTTGCTGAATCAAGTTGTTACAAGTAAAAATTTGACTTTTGACCATTTTGTTAACCTATTTTTCTAATGTGCTTGTCTTNTTTTATATTAAACATAGGGTGAAGACAAAAAAGTAGCTGAGAAGGCTCTTCATGCCCCTGTGTCACCTTCATCTGTACCTGACCATATGAAATGCAACATCCTTAAAGCTCAAGTGGAAGCTGCTTTTAGAGTCGGTGCCCAGGTAATCTGTGTTTAATATTTCACCTTTCTACTTTTGGCATAGTGTACACCAATTTTCCAAAGTCACATTGTTCCTGAGGAAGCACCTAATTTTATCTCACGTATCTGTCCACATTGACTTAGCTTTCTCTAGGCGCTCTGCAGTTTCTTCAGGTAACCCAAAAGTATTGATAAGATGGAAGTACAAAATTTGTCCAAACTGACATGACTAATATAGCTGAGAGAGGTTGAGAAAATAGGAGAGAAGCCCCCAGGAAATCTCCATGTTTTGATTTTGTCACTGTAGCTTTTACTTACTTTGTAGCTGAGAAACAACTCTGGAGTTTTCTGAGACAAGCCACCACCCATGGAAATTGTGTTTTAAGGGTGTTCTAGAGATGTCATTTATACACCCAGATGCAACATTTATTTTAGGGGGTTAATTTTAGATGCCTGAATGTGAAATGTTAGCTACCTATTGTTTTCTTACTTGTTTGTGTGCTTTTAACTAACTTTTAATCTGCTATTTTCACTGCTTGGTCAGTTTTTACATCGGATATAGCCTGTTTCAAAGATACCACAACTTTTGAAGTGTAATTTGTGGACAAAAGATAATGCCATTTGTGCCAAAAAGTAAAGCCAAATAGAATGCTTTAGGAACAAAAGAAAGATTGGTATGACTCTTATCCCAAGTTCCTGGGGTATCCTTGTGCATACTATTCTCTTTGAATACAAATTATGTTGGTGTTTCCGTTGCTTTGTTTCTTTTCACAATAATGTATCAGGTTAACTTGCCCTGCAAAGGATTTTGTTAACAGTCTTCTTTGTGTATTTGTTGTTCCCTGGCAGATCTTTCATATGAGAGGTAGATTACATCTGATCTAGCTAGACCTAAGGAAGTATCGAAATTTGGTTATGCTGATGGCCCTAGATTTCAAGAACAGAAACAATAAATCTGGCAGCATGTGGGGGAGGGAAGTTGGGGTTTTTTCTTTTAGTTTTTGCTTAAAGCAGTTCTCTCACCTCTCCGAGTGTTCCATCAGCTGTGTTTTATGCAGCATGCTTCTTGTTTGATTGCCCTTGGGTTTGCCCTCTGTTTTTCCTGTGTGTCTTTTCTACAAGATGTCATGGTGTATTTCTCATGTTTGTGTTTTCTCCTGAATATGCTTAATGATCATATTTGACTGGATAGTTAAAGACTGGAAGCAGTGTATGCTGCTGCATAGATAATAAGGCATTACTAAAGCAAGATAGGAAACCTACTTAACATACGGATCCCTCAATTCACCTGCCCTGCCTTAATTTTTCACTCTAAGGCTTTCCAAAGGAGTTGCTTTTTCCTGAGTTGCTTTTTCATGCATTCCATAACTGCGTTCTTTAGTTGCTGCTATGTTGTAAATAAGTTTCAGAGCAAGCTGAGCATTCCATTTTTCCTTCCTACCTGTGTTGTTTTGCATGAGTTTTTACCAGTCAGATTGGATTAATTAGGTGTCCTCAATGAGAAAAGTCTTATGATACCAGAGGGAAGGAAGGGAAAGAAAAGATGACCATTGGAGGATAGAACACACTGAGAAAAATAATGGCATACTGCTCAGTTTGAAATCCCTGAAGCTTTCAGTGTTAACGAAGTATGGTTTAAGAGTTACAGCTAGTAAATTAGCATGTCACCTTAATCTTGGAAATCTTCATTCAACTCTCTGCTTAGCCACAAAAGTGCCTGTGCAATTAGAGATGAGTTCTTCTGCATTTGAGCTCCCTTCCTGTCAAGTATGAAAGATTAGCCTTTTCAATAGGCAGAGATCAGGCAATGGTCAGGTGTCACAGTAAGAAGCTGTGGCCACACAAGTGCTGGGAAGGGTAGGAAAAGGGCTCATGGTGAAGGAATGAGTGGAAACACGTCTATCATCTAAAAAATGTGAGGAGGGAAGGGTGCTACAGGAGACCCCAATAAACCATCATATCAGCGTTCCGTAAAACCACCCAGTTATCTTCTGTACCCACCAGTACCCCAAATAACTAACTGAATACCAGTAGCTAAGCCATTTCCCAGTGACAGTTTAGTCCTCTTCCGGGAGAAGTGAGCTAAGATGACATTACACTGCTCAGAGACAGTTAGAGCATCCTTTTGAGAGAGTGGATAAGAGATATTTTCTTCATGCAAGACAGCCATTTAATTCCATGTATTCCTCCAGGGCTGTGATCCTGCCCCTCTTTGACCCCAACTGACATATACCGCTGCCCAGTATATCTGGAGGACTAACCATGTTATCCTCTGCCCAATTCTATCTTTTGATGCCAGTTCTGTACTAAATCCCTGAGAAGTCCTGCCTTCTGGCCTTACTCTTAACACTCTAATTTCTCATCTCTTGTTTTCTGTACTGTCAGATTTCAACTTATAAGGCAGCCAGGGCAATAAATATATTTAGATTCTGTAAGGCACAGCCTATATTCCTTGAGCTGTAGAGCAAGACAGGTTGATTTTCCTCATGTACAGCATACATCTTCCTTTATTTCATGGCATCACAAAGATGAGGATTTTGCTCCTTTACTTTGCAAAAGGAAGAAGAAAGAACCAGAGTTTGTCTTACACACACGTTATTTGAAATGAAACGTTCTTTTAAAGGCCCCCAAAATCTACAGTCTAGCCCCTTCTTTGTAAAGTTTCATGGGGCATATTCATTATACAGTTTGGTGTAAAAGTATGAGGAAAATATTGGTGCACTGTAGGATTGGATCCATAATTAACAAACTGTTGATTGAAATATTTGTAACAGCTCTCTCTCTACACAGTAGGAATATTTTCAGTACCATATGCTACTAACATCAGGATGTGACAAGTTTATGAAGGCACCTCCTGCATGTAGTAGAAGAAGCTGTTCCTTGTTAATTCTGAGAATGGAGTGAATGTTTGCAAGTGGAAAATATAAACTGGCACGGAAATTTTCTGTAGTTTTCTTTCTTTAAGGCAGCTAGACACCAACACAGGAGAGAGCCTTAGAAATGAATGATTCCAGTGCTTAAGACTTCAAGAATAAAAGCAGGGGAAATTATGCAAGACATTTGAAAACATATTCTGGAAGATGGTCACTGCACTGCTTCATTTCAGAATTATTCTGAAGAGCTGTTTATTGCATTCCTGGCGGGCAATACACCATCTCCCATGGCTATAGTCCTGACTTAGAGACCGAAGAGTTGTAAGTTGATGGTGCTGATCACTGAGCCCTGCATGTGGTTTAGAGTTATAGAGCAGCAGGGAGCTAACACCAGTGAGTTTGTTTATTTGGTAAAGAGGGAAATATTTATGTGCCATTCTGTTAGCTGGAGAATCAGACCAGTGTGCATGGGGATGCTGGAAGCTGAATCCAGGAGCACACTGCCTTAGACACCACAGGTTAGAAGCGTGAGGAACGCACACAGGACTGTGGGAACCTGTGGTTTGCACAGGGCATGCCATACAGTATCTGTAGGTCTAGAGCAAACAAAGCAGTGTTTCACAACACACCTTTCAAACTGTGCCACAGGGATCTGCCACCTTCTAGCTGACAGACTGCGTATCACAGCTCCCACATAATTAAGCTCCAGGGGAGCACTAAACACTGTGAAGCAACTGATATCTTTTCTCATTTTTCCCCCCCTCATTTTTTTGCATTTATTCCAGACTCTTCATTTGAGAGGGAGTGGTATAAAGCAGCAGTGAAGAGCTGCCAGAATACAAAAGACCAGCTCTCCCTGGCATTTAAAACCCCTTTGCAGCTTGCATGAGTCAGTGCTGATATGCTGTGATTGAGCAGACGACTTGTTAGTATCACAAAGAGTCCCTTTGCCAAACAGTTCATGGCCCAACTGATGGAGGAAAGATACTAGCAGGTTTCGGTTGCTATTTATATCCTCTTTGGCTCCGGGCAAATCCTAATCATTCTTATAATTAAGCGCAGGCTCCTGAGCAAGCATACAGCTATCTCAGCAGAGCTTTTTCTTTTGGTGGGCAGTGTATGTTATGTTCTAATAGTTTGTCTTCTACAGGTGGTGTTTGTACTCTCCACCCATTACCTAATGTTTCCTTGGGTTGATGTAGGTGTAGCAGGTTAGCACAGGGAGGGAACTTGAGATCCTGTTTCTCACAGATTTCTACTGCAGCTGATTTTTGCTTTCCCTGCATCTTTCTCTGTCTGCAGACCAGAGGAAGCCAAGCTCATTTTTAAGATACGTTTTTGCAGTGCAGTTTATGGAAGACAAACAGAGGTGACATTACCACTGAGCTGTTCCTCACTGAACATTGCTGGTTTTTTGTTGAGGAAAAAAGTGATGGGAAAGGGTAGTTTGGATATGTGGAGTTATTTACAAAAAGCCGTTCGCTTCTGCTTTCTCAACCCCAAGGGAAACTCTTGGCTGGCAAAAGGTATCTTCCATCAGCCAGGTTTGGGTTCTTGAGCAATTGATTCCCCTACCTTAATTCTTAGTAAACAAAGGGACATTGACTCTGAACAAAGGGACATTCAGTCCTGTAGCTCCTTTCACACACTAACTTTCTTCACAAGCTCATACACATGTAAATTTTTAGGCCAGGTCGATAGCCATCTCTTTTTTTCCTCCCTGTCCTAGAAACAAGTATAGACCGATAATCATGTCAGTTTGCTGCAGGTGTTGCCAATATGTGAGTAAGGGCAGGTTGCCTGTGCTGTTTAGAATTGCCTCGAGGAAAGGACCGGACTGTGGTATAGAAAATGTCTCAGGACATGCACAGGTACAGGTATCATCCTTCAGCCTGTGCTCTCTACATAGATGCAAGCCATGGCTGCAAATGCAAACAACACTGGGATGTATGCATTATTTATGGTACAAAGGGTGCATAAGTGAGGTGACTCACAGCGCAGGTCTGTTTTAGCTACATTATTGATGGTTCCTTGGTGATGTTTCCTTTAACGAAAGGTTCTAGTGTAAGGACTTGTCAACTTCAAAGTCCAGGTGCTTTTGCCATGTATTTCTAGAAAAGAATAGCTGGCTTTATGTGAGCTGGGTCTGCAGAGCTTTATTCACTTAAGGGGATCTGGATTCAAACCCTAATCAGGTCATGAATGAAAATAGAGTAGGTGAGGGAAAGACACTTGAGGATTTATAATCTTATGCGATCTTTCTTATAATAGGACTTAAACAAATCCTTCTGGATCCCCAGAGGAGTTCTTAGCTTTCACTAGATGTTGACTTAAGTACCTTGAAAGGATCAGCTTTTCCAACGTTTTAACCTCTTTCCATCATGAATTAGATGTTGTTTGCTTCCCTCTCCTCCTTTCCTGTCCTTATTCACAGCGCAGAGCTACTGCACAATTTGACAGTCTTTGCAGAGAGATCAGAACTGGAATTACGTGAGTCTAACAGGTCAGAGCTGAGGTGTTCGGGCTGTGGGGGAAGCTTGCACAGCTCCCGATGTACATGATACCTTCCTTGCTAAAGCTGTTGCTGTTAGTCACCCACTTGGATGAGCAATAAACTCACTGGCAAATATCATGCTAGGTAAAAAGAAGCAACTGTGCTGGGACTCTCGACTAGAACATCACGTCAGTTATAATTGCTCATAACAATGGAATTTAAAAATGGCTCAGCTTCAAATCCTTGGTGTTCAGTTGCTACAGGGAAACAGGTTTACTCAACTTTAAAAGCAAGGCTACAGGAACTGAAGGGTATCAGAAGTATAAAATTACAAGATTTTAAACGTGTGTGGGCCAGGATGATCAATATATGATACATGGCGGCTCATTAGAAGCGTCTCAGCAATGATACCTCAAAGTCATGGGAAGGAGCTGAGGAAATGATGCAGCAGCCTTGCTGAGGTACAGAAGGGGAAAGAGGATTTAGATAAACAGAATGTGGGAAAAGGGAAATCTTTAATTTATTCCCTAGGATACTGGAGGCAAATGTGGCAGTGGTGTCACAAGACTGTGACAACACATTGTGGATATGTCAGCTAGTCTCCTAGCTGGCATGTCTGTAAGTGCTAGTACATGATGAGACAAGTACTGTTAATTGTGCTGATGTGTAGGAGCCCTGCCATAGCTCAGGAGACACATGGTGCCAGGCCCCGTTCAGAGGAGAAAAACAGAGTCTGTTCCCAAGAGAACTAACCATGATGCTTTTCTGCCTGAAAGGAAACATTTGACATATTAAATCACCAAGGTAGGTTTACCTTGGCAGGGCATTCTTCCTGGTGATGTGTTTTTTAGCCTGTATTATCTAATCAGATCAGACAACAGTCGGTGTGGCTGACAAATAACTAAAATATTGACGAAGAGATGAAAAATCTGGTATGCTTCAGGGCTCCTTAGCATCACTACAGAGCCAGAAAGAGCCATGATAGAGAAGTATTTCCAGACCACTGAAGTAGAGACCCATTGGTTCCTTCCTTACCCTTGAAGATCTCCAAACATGTGAAATCTGTGTTTCTCCTCCCTTTCTGTAACTGGTAGCTTCCTGAAATTGCTAAATAAGACACATCATGTGTTTCCTATGAGCATTCCAGACCCTTATGTTTCTCAGATGAGTACCTGACACTCCTCCTTGGCTGCTGTGATCAGATTCTTCATGCAATCTTTTTGTTGATTCAAGAGATCCCTATTGTGGATCAGATGAGAGCCACGGCAATGCCTTTTGTGATGGAGGAGAGGCACAGAGGACACTAGCCCCCTGAGGTTCTTGCTTGAGGTTTGAATAACACAGCCTGCCTTGCCAGTGCTCTGCTGGAGGATGACCAGCCCGCCGTCCCTAGGGCAAAAGGGCAAAAAAAGGGCAAAAAAACCCCACAGCAACCAGTGCCAGAAGAAAGCAAAACCCAACCGGGGTGGGTTCTGTGCAGAAGCACAGAAGGCTGCAGCCAAATTTGTGTCTTTCCTGTGTTCTCCCACTTGTGACAAGCCCAGTGCAACCAATTCCCATTTTGAGATCCTGTTCCCATCATCCTGGAGCTAATTCTTCCCTCAGAAGAAAATAGAAGGAGCTGCTGTTGACTGGGCAAATCCAGCCAACCGGGCTTATGAAGTTTCGCCAATGGGCCGGAAAGTTTTTCCAACCACGCTGGAAACCTCAGCAAGCTCTGATGTAGCATTCTTGGAGCACCTGCCCTCTCCCTAAGGCTCCAAAGGACCTGGCTGCTGGGTGCTCAGGAGCTGACTGAAAAGTAGTCTGAAAACTGTCAGGATCAGCCTGTGAGCCTATAGGTAGATCACTTAGGCAGCTGTGGGCAAAACTTGATATTGCTTAGAGCCTTTTCTCCTCTTTTCATCCCTTGGTGAAACTATGTTTTCTTAGCAGTCATCTATAAAGGGATCCTATACAATGTCATTTCTGTCCAGGTATGTTTCTTGTCTCTAGTGTGATAAAGTAATGCTTTACCTTTGTTTCTAACACCATTCAGAAAGTTGATGGCATATGAAATTGGAACACTAATAATGTTTCTTTTGCTCTGGGCTCAGAGAAGAAAAGAGACTGGCATTATGTGGATGGATTATAGGGATCAACCTTTAATTTTGTTTGTTTTGCAGTCTGGTAGCCAGAAGAACCAGCTTATTTATCTTTGGGTAATTATTAAATGAATCTGCTTTTGTGTAAATTAAGTTTCCAGGTCTGCTAAGCCCTGAAACCTCTCTCTCTCAGTGCAGCAGCCTCTGGGTGAGCAGAGCATTTGCCTTTGTTAAGGAGATCTAAGCAGCCCTATGCTGCTGCCTCTGTTCTTACACAGCTCAGTGCTGGGCTTTCTGTGAGTGGCAGAGCATCTGCCTGGCTCTCCATATACATTCCCCACCAGGTGCCTACTGCTAGCCTTGAGTAAACTCCCTTGTCCCACTGATGGAGGGCATCCTGTAGTGGAAACCCAAATCCTGGCTCTAGCATATGTGCTTGCTTTCAAATGAAGGCAAACCAGCTAGGAATTATATTGTGAGAGCTGTGTATGAGTATAGCCTTTGTTTTACATTCGCATCTTTTCAAGAAGGCTAAGGAAGTACTCGTGTGATTAGTGAGGGTGATTTGCTGAGTTAAGAGGGACAATAAAGGAAACATACTGTCAGTTGATGACTTCCTGGCCTCCTTCTGAAAACAAACAAGTGAACAAATAAACCAAAACCCAACAAGCTAACAAATAAAGCAAGGCCAGTACGGTTCCTGATAGCTGAAGCCCTTTGCAAAAATGTTTGCAGGTGTAACGTTTTCCTGTGTCTGTTCATCCATGGGTACAGAGGAGAGGCATAGCACAAGGACAACTTGCCCATCCTTATTAATGTGTACTTGCCAGTGCACACCTCTGGCACCCAGTCTGCATGCCTGCATCCACCTGAGGCTTCTTCATTTCTTTACATGCTCCCTCTCTACCTCCAGTTTAGAGTGGGATTTCTTGCTCACTGGTTTGCAGTACTTGCTTGTGAGTTCAGAAGTATTTTCTGTTCTCTAAAGCATGAGTAATAACGGAGAAAATTAATACCAGGAAAAGTTCCTCAGGATGCTGGCCATGCTATTTAGGAACACATAGCTTCTTGAGATGCAGGCTTAGCCTTCCAATGTAAGGAAGGCAAAAGAGAGTGGCAATGTATTTACAGAGCTGAGAAGAAAGCAAAGGTCAGGTATTAGGGCCTAATACAGGGAAGCCCTCTCAACTGGCTAACGAGGTCCAGAGTGCAGTCCATGGCCTATAGTATTTAAGTAGATGGAATTTGAATAATTTAATTCCGTGTCACAGCCCTTTGCATTGCATCCTTGATCTCTGCATTCTCTTTTCTATTGTTGTGTTCAAGTGCCTCTTAAAATGCAGCTCAATTAATTAGGTGAAAATTGGAATAAAGTAAAATTTAGGGTTTTAAAAAGTAGCCAGTTTGACACATAATAATCAACTAGCTTGTCAGGCACAACTATAAAATGTTGTTAAAACATCAGTGTGGAAGAAGAGACTGTGTATTAAGTTTCTGACAGCTGGAGTCATGTTTACAGCTTTCAGAAAATGCAACTGCTTCATAAAAAGCATTATAATTTCTGTAGAACAAAGAAATATTACTTCAGTGCTCATCTATGCCAACAAAGAATGATTTTCAATGCTTTCTTTCAGTTCCTTAAAAAATATTCTATTTTCTTTCAAGGAAGCGCTAGAATTTGAATAAACATAATGCTAGACAAAGTTACTAGAAGACCAGTAAAAAAATCCTAACTTTCTAGAGCTGAGCTAAATTTCTTAACATTATAAATTCATTGAAATTTAAAAAATGCACTCCTGGTCCTGACACTATTCATGATATGACATGAATTCACTGAAAAAAGGTGCAAAACAGTTGGTGGCTTAGTTACAAGGTTTATGATGGTGTGACTGTGTTCCCCTTTTATCTGATTTATTAATGTCCTTTTGTCCAGGACTGAGGAAATATTCGGCTGAGAGAGATTAAACCCAAATATACAAGAGCCCTAAATTGGGGTGGAGCTTTTCCAGTACCTGCTGCTGACCCTATTCTCCTCTGAGTAAACTAATTGTAAACTAGCTTCCTCTGTGTCACTGAGTCCCTTAGGAGGAGGACAAACGTGCTGATGAGGTTCAGAGGGTCCCTTCTCTGCTGCTGTTTTCCATATTAATATACAAATTGCAACAACTTTAACAGTAGGGGTTACAGAAGGATCTCAAATGCTCCCTAACCCATGACCTGAGGGAGTCAGGAGTAGGCATGAGTTCAGCTTCTGCCAGGCTCCCAGTGCTTTAAGTTTAATTGCCCATATAGTTAATTGTGTGTACCAGCTGGAACAGTCTGCTCCCATCATGGCTGATGCTCTGGTATAACAGCGTGAGAAGTGGTGAGGGGGGGACAAATCTAATACTATCACAATGGGGCAATTTCCCCAAGCACTGACCATCCTAATTTGTTAAGGATTGTTAAGGATAAGCATTCTAATTGTTAAGGTAAAGAAGGAACACAGCTTTCATTTTGTTTTTCTTATGAGCACCCTCAAATAGAATATATAAATTTGTGTTGAATGGAAGGTCTTATATCAAATTTACAATATTTTTACATGCCAGTAAAATCCCTTGATCTGTATTTGATAAATTTGTAGGACCTCCTTTTTGAAGAGGATGAGACTGACACATTTAATTCAATTTGATCTGGATCAATGGCCTCAATTTTTTATGATATTGAACTCTGAAAAATCACTTTGTTGTAGACCCATATCAGTTCCCTCTATTGATTTAGCAGAGTGGAAATGGCAGAAATTGCAAAGGCCATTACTGATTTGGAGATACTTTTGTGTCTTCAGCCAGTATTTTCTGTAGAGGGATGCAGTTGCACTGGTGCTGGCAGTTACACATGGATTGTGAAACCATGCATCTCAGTTGAAAAGTATAATCTACCAACACCTGCCAAAATTGGGCATTTCCTGGGTAATCCAGCAATTTTCATGTGAGTAGTTTTGCAATACCAGTATTTTCAATTCTCTAGACAAATAGTATGTGAGAGACAGGACTCTGTAATTTAGGGGAGAGCAGTAGTAGGTGAGATTTTCTGTGAATTACATGTACAGTGTGATTATATGTAGGGGATCCCATTTTTCAGTTAATTTTCAAGAGACTGAATGAAAAGCTGGCATCATTATTCTGATTAGACTATATAAATATTTTTTCTACTCTCGTTAAAAGAGCAACTCAACTACAGTATGTTTGCCTGGGTTGATTTTTATTATTTCTCCTCAAATGCTTTCTGGAGGAAGCAAAAATATCAGTGTTCCTTTCTTTCTTGTCCTTTATCCTCATTCAATCTCTCCCTAACACTATTGCTCTGCACATTGTACATTGTAGCTCATCACAGCAAATCTCAGCTGTAGGAGATGAAAAAGCAAATTACTGTGCCTTTTAAATCTGGGCAGAGTAGGCACTTTGGGTATTGTGGTTTTCTGGGATACTTTGAGATATATTTTTTTAATAAACAGATGGATTATTCTAAGTGTATGGATGTTGTACTAAGCTTTGGCTCCTTCTTTTAACAGGCTGTTAAAGAAGAGACCTCTTTCGTAAATCCCAGTAAGGCCTCCAGCCTACAGGACCCTAATGTAAGGTCTGTTGCTTCTTGTCCGTAGGGAAAACATCAAATAAATGCATGTTATAGTGAGGCATTTTCCAAACATTGTCTCAAAAAGGTGTTACAGGTCAAATTGCTCATCTCCAAGCAGCTGTGTAAAGTTCACAAGATAATGACCTGCGGAGAAGGTGTCTGTCAGAAGGCTGCTTATTTTTCATATATATGTATAGATCAGATATAGAATCAGACTGAATGTATATACTTAAGCAATTAATAAAAGCTCAAGGCAAGAAAATCTGTTCTAGTGACAAATCTAGTAAAACTTACATAAAAATAAGTCAATTTTCATAACTTTTGTATCAGAAATGTGGTAGGTGTCCAAACTGAAATATCCTTTTGTTTGTATTTTTTCCTGATTTGTGCAAGTTTTTTTGTTTTGTGCAAATTGGGATTTTTTTTTTCCTGGTGTTTTTTGTTTGTTTGTTTGTTTTTCAGAAGAAAAGGCATTTGGTATATAGCGCTCAGAAAAATGTCTTGTTTGCAGGCAGCAGTGAATACTTTGTATTCTTTTTTTGGGGTGGCCATTTTGAAGAGGCATATTAATTGTAAATATTATTTGAATGGCACAGTATGCTGTCTTTCAGCAGGTGCTTAGAGAGGAATTTACAGCATGGGTGTTTGGAATTTGCCTGCCTCTGTATGTACGGTAGTGCCATCACTTTGGACATCTTCAGTGTTCAAAATCTGAAAGGAAATATCGATTGCAAAAGCATGGCACTCACACTAGATGTTAGATGTTAATCAGCTAATTATACTAGTGTATATACTTTATATATGTTTATGTAGATGTAATATACACACTAGAGCACTAGTCATCTCATTTTATTTTATAACTTTCTAGTGGTGATGCTTGCAACTGAAAGCAGACATTTGGAAAACTATAGAAAAGGCTGGATGAGGAGGATAATGAATTACATCTCACATTAAATAATTCTGAGCTCAAAAAGAAACAGTTATAGTTGTGAAAATTTGTAAACCCTTTTTTCAAATATCTGTCTTTCCTATAAGGTGGTAAATCAGCAATATGCTTTAGAAAACATTTCATTCAAACACTGCTTTCTGATCAGATTGGAATAGCAGAGCTACTACGTTTGCTCAGTGAAAGCAGCTACCTGGAGAGGAACGGTGAGGATGGTTGGTGGTGCTGAGGCAGGAGACATGAGAGGCAATGCTATTGCTTTCTGTGGCAGTCCCTAGCTCCCCTGCAGTACAGCTCTGATTCCCAATTCCCCACATGTCTCTCATCTCAGGACACCCTGCAGAGCTCTAACTTCTAGCCTGGCAGGCTACGATTTTCCTCTTTGTTTGTCCAAGAGCCAGTAAAGTCTACTTGGTAGTCAAAATCACCCACGTTTCTCCTGGGCCATTGCTCTTTTTAGACCACTACAAAACTTTCTTAAGACCACTATGAAAATTTGTCATGTATGTTACACAGTCACCTATTTCCTTGTTTAATAGATATGAGTTTCATGTATTGTCTTTGCCACCACATCTTTTGTTGGGTTCCTGTCACTTTCAGAGGCAGTTCAGGAGGACTTGGTTTGTAAAACCCTGTGTGATCTGGAACGTGACTAAAGTCTTCTTTTCCTTACCCACCTTTGCTGAACTTTTGCATAACATCTGTAGAAAAGCCTTTCAATTTCACATTTTATAATGGATTCTCTTCATCATGTTGAGCTCTAAATGAGTTGTGTGCTTTGTGAGGTGAAGTACTATTCAGCATGAGTAAGGATGGCAACCTGGCTGCAAAGCTAGGTTTACTGTTTTCTTTTGCACACATCCAAGTTTATAAATTCATAAATGCCACTTCAGAGTTCTTGGTATGCAGCAGTATGGTGTATATTTGTCTAATATTTATTTTTATCTGGTTTATGTCAAGCATTGTTTCCTCTACAGTCAGTTGTGCCAAATGAAATGGTATCGTTTTATTGCTTTAAGTCTGTGTTCTGAAGGTGCAAATATACAAGTAATCAGTGCTCAGGGCTGGACCAATTTTAACAGTCTGCACTCAAAACTCAGAGAATAATGCAAAATGAATTCAGTGTCTAACCAATTCTCTTTCTCCTTTAAGTGTCTTCCCTTTCTGCAGAGATGTATGCACCCTTGCAGACAGACAGCATGTGGCCTATTTGCCAATAACATCCTCTGTAACCTCTATTTTGTGGACTTGGATAGATATAAATGAGCCTTTGCTCTGCTAGGAATTACATCTGAGTAGAGTCAACAGTTGGTTCATACTGGTGAGACAAGCCACCTGGGAATTTTTCTTTTCTTTAGTTGAGAAATGCACAAATATCTTTGTGAAAAAGCCCTCCCTGTGGAATTTAATTTTTATTCCCGAAAGTGCCCATGCAGACATTCCTGTGTAAATCTTTGAGGGATGTTTGTTTGCTGAAATATCTTGCCAGTTGAAACCAGTGTCTGTCACAGCTATTTAACAGTACTGCACTCTTTTCATGCAAGGGTTTTACAGCAGGGACAGTGACATGTATTTGATTACTGATGACTGTACCATGCACTAATGCTGTTTTTTCCAAGCCCAAGACAATGGGAAATTTGTTCAGGCTAGCTAGTGACAAAGCATAGGCAGGTTTGATCATTTAGTGAAGCATGAATTATTCATACAAATAGGGAAATAGAAGGTGAGGAAGAAGGGTGTTAGTGCTTATTTGATTGAAAAACTGGACTCTGTTTGCTACTGTTTTGTCTACTCATCCATTGCCACTCAGAAGACTACACTTCTAATGAATTAACTGCTTGGATATGGCCTATAATCCCCCTGAGCAATTATTTTAGCATCTGCCACAGCAGACTTAATTTGGCTAACAATTGCTATAGCTCTTTGTAGAATTAGTTCTGGTTCAACTAGTAATTGCTTATATGTATGTGTGGTATAGAGACTTCTGCTACAAGCAGGTCTCCAGTCATTTTGTTGGGCATGGCCTCTGTTATTCCTGATTCCCACATGCATAATGTTGTGCTTATGCAAAGTCATCATGTATCAGTCAATGTATTCACTTGTTTTTTGTGTCTGTTGGCAAACTACAGAGCCCTTTTCATCTAAGTCATTTTAAACCAGGGGGAAAGGCCCACAGCTGAAGCTGCAATTGCACTGTTTTGGCAGCTTTCAGGATGGGAAAGCTTGTGAAATTTGCTTTGTTAATTTAGTGCAGGCTGGAAGTACAAGGTTTGTCTCCTGATCTTCCTGGTAATAGCTAACCCATACACAATTCCTTTCTCTTTCCTGCTTTTGGAGACTAATGCTATGTGTCTCTATAGCTTTCCCTCCTCTGGATAGGATATTGTTTTTTCTCCCACTCATTCAGGTGCTGATTCCCACAGTCATTGAGGAAAACACTGATGAATCAAGTAACCCAAAACATGCTGCAGTGTCCTAGCTTACTCTCTCCTTATTCCACAGTTAAGACTGATATAGTGTACTATGAACAGGAACACAGTCATACATTCCCCTTGATGATCCTGCTGCTCTGCTGATAACCTCTAGTAGAGTGGCAGATCTGGACAGTGGCAGTAGGGGAAGTTGGACGGTTCCCTCAGCTGGATCCATCCAGGCTGCACATGACAGACCTCTCAGCTGAACAAAGTTATATGAGAGCAACTAACAGGGAGTGGAATTTCAAAAGCAAGTTAAATAGGAGAGCCATTAATTGTCTTGATAAGACAGATTTCTATCAAGAAGAGTTAGATGTGCCTTCATTACAGGCTCTGTTGTAACAGACTTGAAAACAAACACATTTTCATTGACACCCAAGTAGTATGTACAGAGAAGTACAGTCCAGCTATATACCTGGGGTTTAAGCATTTTGCACAAGGTAGAACATAATGTTAGTTTATGGAAGAAATACCTGAAAAAATGTGTTATTTATGTATTTGCATTATTTTTCTTTTTATACTGTCTGTATCAACTCAAGAAGACATACAGTTAGTTTGCAGTTACCACCTTGGATAGTGAGGCATGCTTTGTTAAGGCCAGTTGTAAAAATGTGCTTATGTGAACATTGGTGTAGTTTGGAACCTGCAATGCCAGTCATTTTACAATGATTTTTAATGATAATTCTTTTGGGATGTAGGGCCCAAGTCTGCAAGGAAGGCAGTGATCATGTCAGTCCCTTTTATGACCGGCAAGAGCAATTAATCTGCCGGTAGAACTGGAAAAGCCTTTCTAACAAGACACTTTTTTCTTTATTGTTGTAAGAGGAGGACATGTCATAGTGCTAAATGGGCCAGAAGGGATGTAACAGAGGTATTTCCCTGTCTGTTGGGGACTCTCTTACACCCAGGCATCTAGCTCAGTGGCCAGATGGAAGTGTCAGCAGAGAAGAGTTCAGAGAGAATTCACTGATTAGATAACTAATTTAATTCAAAACTGCTTGGTCTTGTGTATAGCTTTGGTAATGCTCTCATCACCTGCCTTCAGCTGGGGTATTTTTATTTGATTCTTTTAGCCTTGAGAGATCAGGGTTCAGGCTGTTTGCAGAAGGCTTACATAATGAAGGAAGTATAAAAATGAAAATTGTTGTCACCCATTTAGTTAATACCTCTGCTCTTCATCAGAGGTCTGGCATGCCATGATCAGGGATGCAGAGGTTTCTCTCCTGTAGCATATCAAGCAAAAGTGAATCACATAGTTACATTTTCACCTTTTCATAAACCTCACCTATTTCTTAGCAAAGGGATGGGCCGGTAGAAAGATAACCTCTTGAACTTTCTTTCTAGAAATTTCCCATCTAATTGCCAGCCTGCTTCATTTGTTGAATGTAATAAATGTATGGCAAACCACAGAACCTCATCAAGATAATTCCTTCCATTATTCATCTCTTCATTTAAAGCTTTGCCAGACAGAAGGACCATCTATTTAAGTATCTGTTTTCTCTCTGGCTATGACCACCTCGATAAGCCTATAGTGTGCATATGCACAGAGATTGCATGTGCACACAGATTCTCACACACAGAGTTTGTCTGTATTTTACATAAAGTTCTACACATTTCTTATTTTGTCCTTTTGTTCAAATATGGCTGAATGTAATCCCTGGTACAACTTCAGGAATTCCAGTTTGTGAAGAAATAGACCTTATTAGTACACATGTCAGGAACTGCTAATACTCTGGAACCAGACAAAATACTGGTTGTTCTCAGGCATGGACTGTTTGCAAAGCCAAACTTTAATCTTGGGACAAATCAGACAGTGGAAATGTTGGCAAAAATGCCTAAAATTAAAGAACGTTTGATAAGCAGCTGAAATAAAATTTGTAAAACAGGAATCATCCAGCATTTACTGGATTTGCTGATAATGTACTTTTTCTTCATGGTCACTTGGTGCTTAGGAAATTTTAGACATGATACATATCTAATTTGGGTGATCTGGCTGAAGGTCTTCAAGAGCTGGTATGTGTAAACGCTAACACCTTCGTCACCAGCTAAGTGTTAATCATTTTGTGAGTATTTGTTTAGTGATACAGACAAGATTATCCAGATATAGTTAGATACACTCTTTGGAGGTCATGTTTTGAAAAATTGAAATAGTAATTGATGTTGTTTCAGAGAAATTTTAGTTTATTGGAGGTCTAGTCCAGTCTCCTGCTCAAAGCGAGACTGTCACCAGCACTAGATCAAGTCATCCATGGCTATATCTAGCTGAATTTTGAAAGCCTCCAAGATTATACAACCACTTATGCAAAATCCTGATCAAATGTGGAAATGCAAATTCCAGCATTTCTGAGGAAAGTGACGAAGTGCTGTCAGTGAAGAGTCCTCTTCAGCTGTAGCCCTCAAGTTGGCTGGTCAGTTGCTACTTGTCACTATTCTTGTCGCTGTTGCCACTTGCTGTTCTGAACCACGTGGTTCCACCTTTTTGGTACCACATTTGGTACTGTGGACTGCAGTATTTATTTTCCCTTACAACATGCTTTTGGATTGATACCAGCATTGGCATGCTTACGTCCCCCATGGTTCAGGATTTGTCTGTGGATTTCTTTCTGTTTAGACCAACTGCTGCATCACCCTTCGTTGATCCTTGTTATCCAAATTATCTCATCTTTCATAGGATTGCAAATAGAAATATTCTTCTTATGTGGGATGAGGTATAAGCACCAGCTGGTGCTTTGTGCATTCATTTATTCTAATTTTCTTTGTAAATCTTCCCATCCAAAACCAAATTATGCTATTGCATTAAGACTAATTACATCAGGAGCTGCTCAACATGTAACATAAAATTAAATGTTATCTCACAGAGCTTGATGATGCTGCACACCAGAAAAGAAGGGTTGAAAATGTGGAATCGTATCAACTTAGACAGGGTACAAATGACTTAGGAAACGTAATCGCAGGCACTCTTCTGAATGCCCTGCGCAGAGTCAGCTTTGCTCATACCCATTGGCAGAATGAGACCCCCCTGCTACGGCTCGTGCACCTGATGTACTTTGAGTCGAGATGCCCCTCAATTTACATGAATATGTCCTACACCTTTTCTGACTGAAGTGATGCTACTTCCTACATGTAACTTTTATGTATCAAGGGAGGAGTGTCACTCAAAGTAATGTCTGCATTCTTGTGCTTTTCCCTTTGTTTTCTCACCCAACAGACTGTGTTAATATTTGAATTATAATCTCTTGGTATCTGAGCTAAAACCCTGCTGAGTTACCTGGTGCAGCGCGAATCTCAACCATTTTTTTCAGACAACTTTGGCTGTCTGATATGACCACCTGAGCAAGGTGCAAAGCATACTGATGTTTGCCTAATCTGTACACATTTTTTTTCTAAAACTAACACCTCAGTACCTGTCACTTCCTATGAAGGTCAGAGTAGCTTTTCAACAGCGTGTAGACACGTGCACATATGCACTGTTCTAGCTTACCCAACAGCACACACTCTGCACACTGACTTTTTCTGTCAGTGACGCTGACTAGGGATTCTTTGGACTCACAACTCAAGACAACGTTTATTTAAGAAAAAAGCCCCAATTTTCCTTTTTGTAAGGAAGGCTAGGGTTCTGGTGTGGTAGTAGTGTTCTCAGGGAAATTAATTTATCGTACGGTTGCTTATCAACTGCTGAAGACTAATCAACTGCACATGGACTAATTTTTATTTAGAAATTTCAATCAATAGAAACAGCTGTGTCCCACAAATTCTCTTAGACACTGTATCTAACAGAAAGTTCTTACAAAGATTGCAAATTGATTCCAGGTCTTCAATTCTGGGGTCTTATTCACCGACAGTTTCTAGGTAGTTAATTTCTAAGCATCACAGAGCTGAAGCTTTAGATCAGCCATTCAGAGAGACCCATGGTAGGAGATTTCCACATTGATATTTGGAGACTAAGAATACTCATGTAATTTGGATGATTATGGACAGCTTGTTGCCTCAAGTCAAAGACTTCAGTTCCCTAGAAAAATAGACATATACAAAAGAACATTTAGGCAGGTCAGAATTTAAGCTGATCAAAAATTAGCTGCTTGTTTTAACCTGACCTAAACTTCAGTCAATCCAAGCAGGTTGTGTTTTCTTAGAATCAGAATGGACTGGATTCTAAGAGGCAGAGTCTGAAACGTAACATTGAAATACCTTTCTCATGTATTGCGAAATATTCTAGGAAAACTAAGAACATTATCTTCTTCCTAGCAAATATCAACTGCTTTTAAAAAGCTGCTTTTTCATTCAGTCTCCATCCCCAAAACCAAAAAACATTCATTCTCCAACTGAAAAATTTCAAACAGGGTTTTCAAAACCAATGTGAATAGCTAAATACACATCAGCCCGGCCTCAATCCAGTGGACACGTTAATAGATCTGCTACTATGGATTGTTACAGGAACCTCACCCAGTGGTTTCTGCATCAAAGCCATAACTTCAAGCTGAACTCTTGCCTACCCTTTGCATGCCAGTCTGCATTAAAGATTACAGATAGGACATCTAGGTATGTTCTTTGACTTCATTCCGAATATTAAAGACCTCTTTGACCTGTTGCCTGAAGTCAGATGCTGACGAAATATTTGTAATTGTATTCTTAATCTCTGGACTACAGAGAACGGAGCAGTACTCAGACCTTTCAGATGAGGTTAAGTTGATGAAACACCCCACTCAAGGTACATTTCTTTGGCAGTGTCCCTTAAACTACGCCTAGGCTCTTTGGAAACCACAGCATTTATAATGGCTGTCCTGTGCTGAATGGAGAGGTAGGATTTGTAGCACAGTTTGACCTTTGATACTGTGTGTTGACCTGTAACAATTGCTCTGAGCTTGGCAAAGAGAACAGTTTTCTTTATCATCATAATCTATCTGTTGGAACACAGGAGCATCACATTTTCGTCTAGACTGCAAATACATTTTCATTACAAGGACAGGGGGTGGGAGGGAAATTTTTCCTTTAAAAGAAACAGAACTCAAGTGAGGAGAGCAAAGAAAACCCACATGCTTTTTGAATCAGGCTGCTGCTCTGTAGCAAGGAGCTTTCTTGTACATCTGCAATCCATAAACAATCACAGTTTAAAAAACAAAAGAAAAAAAAAAAAGGAAAAGCCTTTATTCAAAAAGTTTGTTACCAGCAATAGCTTGCAAAAGTCCAAATAACCTTTTGGCTTTTTGGACAGGTAACCTCTATTCTGAGAAAAACTACCATATCAGTGTGAAACCCTTGGAGCAGAGACTGAGAAAAGATTTGTGTGTTTGTGAGTGTTTGCTTAGCTTGTTAGGCTATGTCTTTGATACACAAGAAAACATGTCCATCAAATATTTTTCCTTTCTTCCTTGCTTTTTTTCCCCAAGATTCACTGCCACGTTCCTGCTCAAAGAGAGTTCTGAAGCCAAAAATCAGCCAGTGTTTCATTTTTTTTTTCCATGAGTCAGCACTTGAAGGCAGGTCAGACTTCATGCAGATGGCTGCATCCTTGTAAATTGTGGAGCTTTTACCCTCTGCCTCTTGGCCTTTGACTGTGAACATAAAAAAAGAGATATTCTTCCAGATGGAAAAAAAAAAGGCACAAAGAGGATAAAACCTATTAGAGACAAACACAGAAAGTAGGGGTCCCCAGCTGTCTGTGGTGGTTTTAAAATTCTTAACTGGATCTTCCTGGAGAAGACAAGTTGTTTTATGCTTCTGAGCTTGCTAGATGTACAATCGCTTGCTCTCACATGGCCCACTTGCCACATTTCAAACAAGTACAGAGGTCTGCAGGGAGCCAGCTTAGCATGGAACGAGGAAGGCACAACAGTCTGTGGCAGCTGCAGTACCCAAAGGCAGGGTGCAGGCAGCAGCAAAGCCCCTGCCCTGAGAACTAATCTCTCCATTACAGCTGACCCAGGGTAGGATTCCCTCGCACTCTGAGTCCCTCAGCACAAGCATCTACATCATGTTCCCAAGGAAGTGTCAAATCAGTGGACATCTGTGGTCACTTCAATGTTTTGGATTAGAAGATACCTTAAAGATCATTGAGTCCAAACTCCCCTGCCATGGGCAGGGACACCTCTCTAGACCAGGTTGCTCAAAGCCTCATTCAGCCTGGCCTTAAACACTTCCAGGGACGGGGCATCCACCACTTCTCTGGACAACCTGTTCCAGTGTCTCACCACCCTTGCCATAAAGAATTTATTCCATAGTGCATTTTTTTTTTGTGAGCAGCTTTGGTTTCAGTAGCCCTGTTGGCTGCTACCCTGTGAACAAAATGAATTTCTTGGTTTTGGGGGGAATCTCTCTCTAGGACTTGTCTGTGCAGGCTTGTGAAATGGGCTGAAGCTGGTTCAGTAGAGCATGCTGGCTGCTGTTCAGGAGTGTGCTGGGGCTCTCAGCGCACGGGCAGTTTCTGATGACCTACCACTGCATGCTGACATTGGTGGTTGTTAATGTCATTCTCACCAGGAAGTGACAGATTTTTTTTTGTAAGGTGCCAGGTCATTAAGTAACTCTGTCTTGGTTCAGTACCTTCATTTTTATGCTGTAGTGGTTGGATAGTGTTACAGGAAAAAGGTCTCATGAAAAAATGACATTGAAACAGAACCTTGTAAAGGAACTGTAATACCCTGCACGACTGCACGTTTTCTCTCTCTTTTTTTTTTAAGTCTGAGTGTCCTGCTGATCCTTCAACGCTTCAGGTTTTGTTCAAGCTCATTTAAGTTACTACATGTAAGAATACAAACGGTGATATCTGCACATAATGACTCTGTTTAAATAGCCAAAATAATTACAAGGGCATTCAAGAAAGTATTTTTCCATATAAGATAGTGTATTTCGGCTCTAGAATTCAAAAGATAACAATATAAGTTATTCTATTTTGTAGTTACTTATTTTTCAGGAATATCAATGAGATCGTTCTTAAGAGTTTGTGTGATATTAAAAGCCTGTGTTTTTAAAAAAAAACACTGACCAGGCTCTGAGTTGATCAAACCGAGCCCTTCTTGGATCTGGTTGCTGAAGTGAGAGTAGCAACCGTTTTGAGCATGTTCAGTATGAAGAAGAGTGTTTGGAGATGAAACAGGAGCTGTCATGGATTTTTTTAGGCTGGTGTGGAAAGAGTTAAACTAGCAAGGTTTTAATGAGGGCAAAAATCCAGCTCTGCAGTTGGTAGGACTACTGTAATATTTTATCTCATGCTTATGGTAGACTGGATTCAGTCAAACTCTTCAGGTGGAAGTATTGCCAGTGTTCCTTTTCATTCAGACATAGCTTCAATTTACAGCTTTTCAATTTAGAGCTTCTCAAACTGTGCAATTAAATGGTGCTTGTGTCACTCCCAGAGTCCTGATAAATATCAGGAGAAAAATAGTCACTGTGTCCAGTCTCTAGGAAAAATTATGGCACAATTTTATGATAATTTTTTTCTCTTAAACTTGTATTGCTTTTGCAAAATAAATGAGTGGGAGATTTTACTGGTGTGATACAAAACACAAGTAAAGTTTATCTGAGGTTACAATTACTGAAATAGGAGTAGATGTAGCTTTCATCATGATGTTGATTCACAGATTTCCAGATCAGACATACTAACTTCAAGATTAAAACAAGATAGTTTAGGCTTTTTCTTCCCTTATCCTCCCTTTATTTGCCAGCTTAACAAACTCAGCACAAAGTCTGAAAATCTAGCTGGCTTTTTCCGCAATAATCTCATTGCAAATCTGAGATTTAAATGACTGACCCTGAAATCTGTCTTTGTGAAAGGGGTGAGATATGAATCTTGCTGCTATCTGTGCTGACTTCTTGAAATAATTAGGATCAAAACACATAGAACAAAAATCACCAAAAGTTGTTCCATGAGAAGTAGTAGAGTTGTGTTTATGATTTATGCATGTTTTTTGTACTTTCCTGCTTCCTTTTCCTCCATTTTATGCTCTGTGATGTCCCCAAAGACTGAAAAGCACATGGGAAAACTGAAGATATAATCTGAAGGCTATGCCATCCCAGTAGGGTTGGTTGTATCTGGACAGCAGGCTCAGGAGTTAGCAGAGGGATTTAATGAAGTTTAAAACCCACAGAGGCATTAGAGGGAACTGCAATTGTGTATATTAGATATGCTTATCTTATTATGGCTTTAGAAGGCTAATACAATGCAAGTAGACTAAAAAAATTCAACCCAAGTTTATAATATTAGAGACAAGATTATGCTGCTTCTGCCAGCTGCAGCACGTACCTCAGTGCATAAGCTGTCCCACTAGCAATTGGTAGGGCTGCTTAAGTACTAATTAAGTATCTTCAGATTAGATACCATTTAGCACATTAATAATCAAGAGTTTCAAATTACTAATTTAAAATTTGGCATATTTGTAATGTTTATAATATTTCTAATGCACACGTGGTGTGTTTGATCATAATGTATTGCTTAAAATAAAAGTAGTATTTAAGATAATTGATGTGTCTTTGTGCCACTCAGATTCACAGTTGAAGTTGTTTCCTCCCAAGGTCATGAAGATCTTGTATTTAGTAATTTTGCTATTTGTATGCAAGTCTTAGTTAAAACTACTGACAAATGGATAAAGAGAAGATCCTTTTATGTGGGTCCTCAATCTCTTTTCTAGGCTTTGCTCTAGCTCTGCTAGATGTATTTCACATTCATGAGCATCTGAAACATGTCTGAGTTTTGCTTTTTTTCTAGAAAGCATCCTTTTCTTGAACCAAATCGATTGGTTCATTTCCCCTGAGCTGCTCTTTCAAAGGCAGAAGGATGATGTTTTATTTCAGGTAAAAACTACTTTAAGCAGAACAGGTTTCACAATTCATAAACTAGTTTTTGTTAAAGGTATTTTTTGTAAAAATACTTCTGACATGACTGAATTGCTGGGCTGTTATTAAAATGCTGTATTTCAGAAATAGTGACACTTCCACACGGGCTCTGTATTTGTAATCAGTTGCTACTTTTATAAATGGTATGCAATGGACTGGAGAGTGAATTTGCACATCCTTTTCTGTTCATGCACACTGGCCTGTGTGGGCTATAAATGGAACAAAAGGATGAACTTCAATGGGCACTTACCACTTTGCAAGATAAATATGTGTTGATGAGTTAGAACTTTGTTGATATGCCTGAAGTAGTTTAAATAAAGACTGTACCACATATGTTTTTCTTGTTATTTTTAGAAGTCCAGCCCCAGCCCGACCTGAAACCGCACCATCAACTGGCCCTACAGAAAAGCAGGATGTTAAAGTTTCTCGTGTGAGGAAGTTAACGAGGCAGTACAGTTTGTGAGTAATGTATAGCACTATCTCTATGTTTTTGCCTACTACAGCTGAAAATGAAGGAGGATGATAATTATTGCTCTAGCTCTTTCTTCTGAAAGGCATGAGTGCAATTACATGATAATGATCTTACACTGATACCACTCCTTTCATCTCTGAAAATCATTAATACAAAGGGAATTTACTTTCCCTACGCAGCTGGTAACCCTCAGAGCAGCAGGCCCACTGCCTTTTCCCAACCTTATAGGTTAGGAATTGAAAACCTTGTTTTCTCATGAAATGTCAAAGGCCTGATGTGGGCTGGAGCAAGCTGCTCTCTCTGCTTCATTACAACCTCATTTGCAAAATGAGGAAATCAGCTGTTGGGTGATCAAGCCGTGCTGTCAGCCGTTCCCTCTGGAAAAATGCACCCTCTTCCTCCCTCTCTGTGATTTTGTCACATGCAGAAATTGCTGAAGCCACTATAACTACAGCCAGCAAAGTTAGATTTCTTAGTCCCAGCAAGAGTGATCTGTGTTTATAGGGCTTTGGCATCCCATTTACACCTAATTCATCCAGTCTGAGAACCTCTGGAGATGTGAGGTACTGAACAGATGTGGGAATCCGTTTGTTGGTTTGTCCTTCAAATGAAAGGACAGACAAGGCCACTAGAAACTCCGGGATTAAACTGAGTTGAAAAAGAAAAAAGAGACAATGTCAGCATAAATTTGTTAGTACAAGAACACCAGTGCCAAAACTGAGAAAAACTTATGTATGTTTTCTACATGGAATGGCAACTTTTTACACTGAAAGGGTTATTAAGCATTGGCATGGGCTGCCCAGGGAAGTGATTGAGGCCTCATCCCTGGAGGTATTAAAAAGACAGGTTGGCATGGTGCTAAATGACATGGTTTAGTGATGGGTTGGGGTTTTTTTCAGAGTTAGGTTGATGGTTGGACTAGATGATCTCTCCAACCTAGACATTTCTATGATTCTAACTGTTAGTCCCTCCAGCAATTTAACATTCTAGTGTCACTCATAACATAGCAACATTGGAAAAGTTGTCCTTCTCTCCAAAAGGATTCTAATAAATATTGATAGTTAGACAGAAAATAACTATGTATTAAGAACACTAGATTTAGATGTGGGGAAAAAAAAAAAGTAACAATCTACATCACCAAAATGAAAGAATTATTTAGGAGACAAAAATTATTGTAGGAAACAAAAAAATGAATCAAAGCTAGGAGGAAAATGAGCAATAAGCCACACTGGTATTTGTCCAAGAGATCAAGACTGACATATGAGAACATACAGCCACAGCTTGGTCAACAGGCCACATAACATGCTTTCCTTTACCATGATACATCAACCAGTATGGTTTGAAAATGAGACAGCAGATGGGAATTGACAACTCAAGCTGGGAAGAGAACTTAGGTTACCTTACAGCTTGCCAGACCTGAAGGTAAGGTGTGGCAGGGAACTCGGCAGTGTTCTGTAGGAGCCGTTTCCCAAGACCCAAATGAAGCCTTGCTCGCTCACTCTGCCCAGCATAGCTCAGACAGTAGTATGCTTTCCTTGAACAAGACACCACTTCTACTACCTCTTTTTCTACAAGCCAAGGGAAGGAAATCTCCTGTACATTTAAAGATGCATCTGATTTTTTTAGATTTTGGTACTGTAGATCTCAGTAAGCAAAGGAAAAAGTTGTAACACTGAGAGAAGCAATTCTTTGATGCTCTTCATATGGCAGGTGATGAACAGGACACAGTGGTTGATCCTATTCTTTGAGTACACTGATGTGTTAGGACAGGCAAGAAATTAATGTCCTGTTGCAGCTATAATCACAGGGTTTGTATACACACTTGGAAAATATTTTTAAATAAGTTTTAACCTAAACAGGTTGTTAAACTTAGTCCTCAAATACTGCTACATGACAATGAGAACAGGGTTATGCTGTGTAGACAATTTTAATATAAAGGATACCTTGTTGATGTTATGTATGCAGAAGCAGAAAAGTTTTCATGGGACCATCCAAGTAAGGTAGTAGGATTAGCTGGTGTCAAAGATAACATGGCTAGTGAGAAATCAGTTTTTAATAATCTGGGTGAAAAAAATTGCTCCTAGGTTATATTAGGGTTGGAGCAGAATCAGCTATTCCTGAATTGTTCTTGTCTGAGAAAATGTTTAGCCAACCTGTTCTTTAAGGCCAAATAGAAAATCTTTGGGTCAGAGACGGAGTACCTCCCTTTTCTGTACACGAGCAGTCAGCTGGTCCCCCAGAGCTGCTGAGCACCTGCAGAACCTATAGCCCCACAACCTGGGAATGGCACTGAGGAAAGGGTAAATGAAAATAAGTGAGAGGTTCTCCTGGATAGAAGGGAAAGGATGCTAGGAAACACTGGGAGTAATGGTACCACACAGAACTCAGTAGTGCCTGGGAAGAGCAGAATTTGGGAAGGCAAGTGCTGAAGTGATGAATAGTGTGGTGGGGGGCAATTGAAAAGGTAAGGAGAATAGAGGCAGAGACATAGGGTAGAAAAGGCAATGATGTTATTACACACATAGAGAGAAGCAACATTTAAACAGTATATTTTTTAATAAATATATTTAGTGTTCAGGAGTGAATTCTCAATTTTTTGTTGGTGAGTTTTTGAGATACCAGTTTTGAGCATGTCTTGCCCTCGTGGATTTTCAGTTGACGAGTGTTAGGCATGAGGAACAGCATCTAAAGTGCACATGCACACATCTAACCACAGATGTCACCTACACTATGACTGTCTGTAGGCCTAAAGACTCTACAGCTAAAAATATGGGGCATGACTTTTTATTTTTTGTAGACCCAAATTCTATTCAATTTAAATTATCTTAGTCTGGACTGAAAATATGGGAAACACAAAGAGGTATTATGAAAGGATTACAGTGAAGATTGTCAATTCTCAGACCTACAGCTTGTATACTAATAACTCAATGACTGATACGACTGGACTTTAACCTTTAGCTTTACTTCTTGGACACTAAGAAGCCTTTCTGAACTGGCAAGTCCTTGACAGTTTTCCACTTCCTTGTACGTAACAGAGCAGGTTTACCCAGCAAGGATGCGGAGGGTGTCAGTTTATTCCTGCTGAGAGTGGGGAACAAGGACTGAGAAAATGTCAGCTACATGTTTCTGAAAGAGAGATTAACTAGGTCAACAGCCCAGCTCTGGCTTGTTGTATTAATAAAACATCTATTGAAAAGGTCCAAAAGATTTTGCATTTTCTTTCCAACATTAAAACAACATATTGTATGTGCTCTAGTGCTGAATTCTGTGCTTACCCAGAAGAAATAAAAAATGAAGCATGGAAAAGATAACATTAATTACCATAGCTTTATACCATAATAAAAAAAAATATAGTTATCACCCAAACAACCCACCATAAGGCTGTGTACCCTGTATGTAGTTTTGAAGTACTGTGTTGCCCAAGCATGTGGCCTTCAAGTAGCACCTAACCAAGTACGGTTCTGTTCTGGAAGTGTCTGTCAAAGTGGTAAGGCAGGCTTCTGTACACTGTGACTACCTACTTGGTAGTTAAAATTGGTGCCATTTTGTGAACAGAAATAATTTTTCCCATCATTTTCCCCCTGTACTTTAAACTGTCAAGCTGTAATCTTTCCTTTTCACACATCATTCCCAGTAATAAAGGTTCTGTAGGCCAAATGGTGACTCTTTACCTCTGTGCAATTGCAATTAACAATTGGAAACATCCTGACTCAGGGCTGACTGAACCCAGTGATTTGTAGTCAATGGGGCTCTACAAAAGTAAATGAAGGTATAATATTCTCTACTGGCTTTCATTTAGTGGTGACAGTAGGTGAGATGGAAAGATCTCAGCTTGACAGCCTAGAGCCCAAGGGAAGAGTGCAACCTGGTTTTAAATAAAATGTTTTCTCTATAAACAGAATAAATGGGATAGGAAAAATATACCCTCCCAAGAATGTTTCTAAAGAGCTCCTTTTTGGAGTCAATCATCAAAGTCCTTTAAAAACAGATTGAAAACAATAGAACAGACTAGCTGCATAATGGGTTCCAAATCTGCTGGTCTAAAACCAATGAAGCAGTGGGTCCCATGGATGGGTCTAACCAGATCTGTTCGTATCAATACAACAAGCCTCCATAGAAAAGAATAAACATTAGAGTAATATCAAATCAGTTCATTTATTCACATATACATACTCCATCGAAACACAACTTGCACATCGTATTCATAACATAATTACCTAGCCAAGTGACTTTTGATGAATCTTTAAAGCTTAAAAAAATCTAATTTACTTGAAAAGTTATCTGCATTGCAGATGGAATAGTACACAGAACTTTGCTCCAAAGCACTACAGCTGACATACAGGTTTCCAGTGTCTTCTCTAGCACAAGTACGGTCAAAGTCCAGTGACATTTTCTAATGAGAAGATCTGTCTGCTTTTATCAACTGCAGCGATGAAGATGACCTTCCTCCAGCACTGGCAGCAGCAGCAGCAGCATCAACACCTGTGTCTTCAGCATCTCCTGGGTCACAGAAAACATGTACGCCACAGACATCAGAAGGACAAACACAGGTTTCACCTGGTGGCAAGGTAATATGCAAGGAGATGAGTTTATGGCAGTTAGGAGAGAATTCAGGAAGGGTGGGAGGAAGTTGCAGGTACTGTGTTCTCCTCAGATGGAGTAGTGTTTAATGCACAACTGTAGTAACATGTTTAACCCGTTGTGTGAGGAAATAATTAGAGCAAGTTCCAGGATCCAACTAAAATCAGTAATAGTTTTTCATCAACATTAAGGGGTAGTGGAGCAGGATTAAATTAATATTTACTCTGATTTCAAATGTGTGTAAATTTGTTGTCTCTCCTAAGTCACCATACTTAAAAACCATGGTGTGAAATTTGAAATCTATTTGCCGATCTATGCTTTAAGGAATTAAAAATAACCCAGAAATGACAACAGAATTAAAGACACAAAATGTTTGTTTCAAAGCTGGTTTCTTCTTTGCTTTTAGAGTTCCACGGATGCTGCAAGTACATTTGCTTTGGAGCCAGGTGACCTGCTGATGGATTTCACAGAGGCCACACCTATGGTAAATAACTTCAGTTTGCAACTGGGAAATTGTAAAAGTTTTCAATAATTTGTCTGCAGCTAAAATTAATGGGATAGTATGCAATGTGTTCAAAAGTGCACAGGAATAGAGTAAGTTTACTTGATAATCAGTGATCCTGAGCATCCTTCAAACTCAACTCAGCATCTCTGAAAATGATTCAACAAATATTATGGATGAGCTTTCAAGTGAGATTCCTTGTTATGGAAAGACTTCTCATTTCTCTCTCCTACTTGAATATCTTTACACCTTGCTGCACTGGTTTCACCAGTCTCTTTTGTCCCTTTAACATAGATTCCTAATGTGATCATAGATTTACTTTTGGGAATTGTCTGGAAAGTCCCCACAAGTTTTGCACAGAACTTACTCAACAGCCAACTCAAAGACATGTACCTGCTCTGTCAAGTTTCATTAACAGAGTGTTTTTCTTCAGTTTAAGGTGAAATAGTCTATAATGTGTTATTAACCTCTTTTTTTTTAGAGGCATGTAATTTGTATTTTTGCTTAAAAGCAGAAGAGAGATGCTAGTCCCACTGTGGTCAAAATGCCTCTTGACTTCAATGATCTCAGTTTTTCACCTCATATTCACAACATAGTACTTGAAAAATCACAGTATGATCCTTAACTTTCTCCAACTTCCTTTTGCATTGCCAATAGCCCTAATACCAGGGGGCTCCTCTGCTGTCCAAAGCCACTTTTGCTGTTTTCTGTTTAAAGCATATAAAAATCATGATAGGAACAACACTATGGTTCTGGCACAAACAATTCTGTATTAAAGTACTTCTGTTCTGGCATTGCTTTTATTATCTGATTAGGTCTTTGCTTACAGTATTAGATAGCTGCTGTGGCAATGTGTTTTGCTTCAGAAAGAGTATGGTACCAGTCTGTAAATAACTGCTTGTGTCCTGTTACGTGAGAGATATAGCTTCCCCTGCAAGTCCAGTGAGGTGAAGGGTTACCCCTCCCTGCTTGCAGATGGGATGTAAATATTCAGCATGTCTGCTTGGCTTTAGAGGCACATTGAGGTGGGTATGGGGTGGGCTATGCCTAGAGACTTGCTGCAGTGGATGGGAGGACAAGTGTGATGCAGAGGACTGGGCAGAAGCTAGGGAGCAGCTGAGACTCATCAGTATACTTTGGTTTGGGAATAGTCAGAGAGCCTAGAAGGATAGAAAGATCTGCATAGCTGTTCTCTCTCATGCAGTTTTGAGCCTGTAGGATTTGTTTCTTCACAAAGTCCTTGAGAGGACTTGATTGTCCCTCTACAACTTCCAGAGGTTCAATAGGAATGCTCTTCACCTGCCATCAAAGTGCTATCAGCACCCAACCTGTTGCTGCTGACCCTCTTCTTATCTTTCCCCTTCATCCTGGTTCATCTGAACAGTCCTTGTGCCCCAAGAATTTTATGGTGCAGATGTTGAATCTCTGAACTGCAGCAAATTGAAATTTAAGGGGTCCTCTACCTCCTTGAAGCCCCTAGGTCTCCTTGGTGGGACAACTGTTCCAGCACTAGCATCTGAAATGAGAGTATAGTGCTCCTACATCCGCCATATAGGAGGGACCTGCTTTTGGACCTGAAAATATGATTGCAAACTGAGGATTGTCTATAGAAATGAGAAGGTTTATGTGGAACCTCCTTGAAGTGCTGTATGATGAAACTATTCCATTCCTGAAAGTGACAGGAAGAGATGTATTTAAGCTGAATAACCCCCATCCCCAATCTGATCATTTCTGGGTAAAGGGAAAAATAAAAGGAAGAAAAAGGTACAGCATTCTGCAGCCTTTGTAGTTTGGGTTGACAAGGCCCAGGCAGACTGAAAGTGAAACTACCTGAAAGGATGTTGTAGTGAGGTGAGTGTTGGGCTCTTTGCAAGTAACAAGTGATGAGATGAGAGGAAATGGCCTCAAGTTGCACCAGAGGAGGTTTAGATTGGATATTAAGAAAAATTTCTTCACTGAAAGGGTTCTAGCACTGGATCAGGCTGCCCAGAAGAGTGCTTGAGTCACCATCCCTGAAGGCATTTGAAAGATTTGGTCCTTAAGGACATGGTTTAGTGGTGGATGTGGCAGTGCTAGGTTAATGGTTGGTCTCCATGATCTTAAGAGTCTTTTCCCACCTAAATGATTCTGTGATTCTATATAGGTTAGATTGCCCTTCTCTGTAACGTACTTGTGGTTAAACTAAACTAAATGATGGTTTGGAGTTTACTAATAGAATACTTAGTCTAAGAAACATGATACCATTTCTTACTGTATTAATCACAATTTTAAAAAAGAAGTCATGAAGACTTTAGCAGCTGACCTGCTCTAGATAGCATAGTTTATGTTTCCATTTAATAGAAGTCAGCATTACACACTTTTCCTTTTGCAGCTGAGGATACAGATGTTTTTCCCTAAATATTTTACCCAGTCATGCTTTCCCCTCTCCAACCCCACCATCCACTGACATAATTTATCACACTGTATGTTCATAAACTAATCTTCTATGACTTTCTTGGGGGTTTAATATTTCAGAGAGCATGTGCTGCACAGCATCAATCAACCCTTCTTGTTTTGTTTAATGTCTATAAAGGTCAGCTTGTCTCTACAGAGCCGTTATTGTTTACAGACCTTTCTTTGCAGTTTCACTGGCTACAGGCTGCTCTCAGTTGAGGTTTGAATGAACAGTTTACTCTTCAGGGGGAGAGGCTCCAAACAAAAGCAAGCTAAGCGAGTACACGTAAATTTAGGCCAGCCTGATCATTTAATAATTTTGTTGTGACAACATGCTGTCATTTCCGGGTCAAGATCATGTACAGCTTAGTGTTGTGTTACTGTCAAGTCAGTGGTAGTGTGCTGGTTTGGATGCTATGACCTGACCCTTGAGAAGTTGCTTATTAATTACACTGATTTGTTTCATATTCAGTAACAGGTACAATATTTAAAGGAGTCATTTATGCTGCCTGATTTAGGGTGTTTGCTTGAGGTGGTGGGATTGGAAGTTCAGGTTCCTGCATATTCATGGGGTTTCCTAGAGATGGGCATTCAAACAGTTGTCTTCTCTTTGTCAGCTGAAACAGAGAGACCAAGTTACCTAAAATTAATACCTAAAATCAACTTTTTAAAAAATTTTGATCATGCTATATACTGCCAAACTTCCCCAGTTCACTGGAGAGCTGTTAATTTGAAGCCATTTCAGACATCCTCCCTCCTCTTCTCTAATGCTGCTGGCAAAAAGTGATTAATAGTTACTGATTCAGCTGCATGATCTTCGCTCTTCAGTGTCTAATCATTGATGTTTCTTGATGGCCTTGGGTTTTATCCATGTTTTGCTGCTGTTACCCATACAGTGGAAGCTTTAATACATGCTGGGAGTTACGTTAGATGTAGAGCTCATAAAACCAAATTAACTTATAAAAATGGAAGGATTAGTGAATGGATTGGTTTAATAGAATTCATCCAGGCTGCCATGCAGGGATCAGAGCAGTCAAATTTGTCTGCTCAGTCAGCCTGGAGGAGCTACTATAATATATAGAAGAACCAGCAGAGCTCTAATGGTCACTTAGTCATCAATACTTAGACTGCCAGTAACAGCAGGGCAATTGTGAGGCAGACTGATTTCAGGAAATCATTTAGCAGGAGAAATGATGTACATTTACTAATGCAGATTGCCTGGAAAGAAAGGTATCTTTTTGTGCTCTGCAATTCTCAAACAATGCGATTTATGCACACTTCTATTCATTTTTCAAGTAAATCCTACAAACAATTGATTACAACCCATTATATCCTGTCCTTAAAATCATTATAACATGTGCAGAAGAAAATCCCTATCTTTCTGTACTGTTTCATTGTGACTTTAAGCACCACACCTGGCTGGTTTGTAAAGAAGATTCAATCCCTTCTGCTTTCGGAGAAAAGCTGAATATTTTTTTTTTTTAGAAATACAGCATTACATATGAAGAAATATAGCAGCACATTATCTGCATCCTTATTGTGATTTATTGAAACTAGTTTTATCACTGTAGTAGGCTTTTTCTGCCACCTACCTCTTTCTCTTTTGCAAGTTTCAAGCTTTTATAGAAATGGAAATCAAAGCTTGAGCTTCAAGCTATTCTGTTGCAGCTCACAGTCGGTATAATTTGTGACATAGGTATGAATGCAGAGCTTTCTTGTATTATTACAGAAGGCTCAGTCCTAAGACCCTGAATGAAGCTGAATATTGCTACACCATGCTTCCCAACATGGAAGGGACAAATACCTTCCCAACCAAGAGAGAAGGGAAATGAGCACAAATTTCTGTTTGGCATGGTGGAGTGGGACAAAATAAATAAGAATTAAGTCTTACACATGAGATGTGCCTACTCCTAAACTTGGACTGAGGTTTATAAAGAAAGGCGGATAGGCTAGGACTAAAGCATGTTCATATCAGATATGTGCCATAGAGCAGCGATTTACAGCTGACAAGTGCAAACTGTGGGTTCTTATTTCATGCTGTAACAAGTGAGTAAATTTCTAGGGCATCGTGTGCCATCTATTGGTGGAAAACAGTAAGCAGAAAATGATATGATTCATCAAACCATGAGATGTAACATTTAAAGGTAAAAACTATCGCTATGATAGTTTAAAATGAAAAATAGATGGCTTTCAGAGTAAAACTATATTTTTATTTTTATTTAGGATGAGCATTAGGAAACAAATATTTTTATTTCAGGAGTAGCAGCACTGGTGTAAGCTGTTCATTGGAAGTGATCATCACTGTTCATTGGAAGTGATCTCATTGGAGAGTAGTGAATAGAGGAGAAAGGGTAAAGAATCTTCTCATTCCATTCACATTCAATATTTGTTATATTGATAAAGAAGAGTTGATTGGACTTTTAGTTACTAATTTTTATGACAATTTTGCAAGGTTACACTTAGCCTAATAACAGAGTAGGGAATGAGTTGGGTATTTCTTGCCTTCATTTGGAAGATCTTTTCACTTCCTGTGCAAAGCAATTTGTCAGTGGAAGACAGGCAAATGCATCAAACTCTCACAGTTCTATAAACAACCCTTTTGGCTTTGAATTCTAAACAAAAGCAGCTATAATGTAATTTAAGACTAATATTTGCTAAGAACATTAGATAGTATGTATCTACTATCTAACTGGCTGAAAGTATAGACCAAGTATCTACCTTTGCATAGATAGACCTAGAGGTCTTTAAAGGAACAGGCTGCCCAGGGAGGTTGTGGAGTCCTCTTCTCTGGAGATTTTCAAGCCCCACCTGGGTGCAGTCCTGAGTAACGTGCTTTAGCAGGAGAGTTGGACTGGATGATCTCTAGAGGTCCCTTCCAACTCTGACAATTCCGTGATTCCATGAAAACATCTCAGAGACAAATTCATAAATGCTTTCTTTCTGGTGAACTACATACTGAAGATAAAATAGGCTTTCTCAATAAAATTAGGAAGGCTGTGTGATGCATTTCAGAATTAGAAGTTTTCCTCTTCTTCATAACCAAAAAAAAATAAATCAAAAGTCTTAGTACAGGAAGATTTAGAAGTGATAAATATGACCTGGATTCAGAGGAAAACATTCAAAACTGCTATTTTCTGAGCCAGCCTCTCAATTAACAGTACTTGCACATTGAGGTTTACATGCAGTTATGAGCAAAAAATTTTACCCAAAGCAGTTTGCCTGTTATATGTACAGTTATACATACAGACAAGAACACAAAGCAGTAAGCAACATGTTAAATGTACATTTATTCCCAGTTTCAAGTTCATGCCCTTTAGCTCCATATTAAACTAATAAAAGCCAAAGAGCAGCAATTGCTAAAGCGAACAACTTTAATACAAAAAACTTGAACAACAGGTAATAAATCTAGTTCCATAGGAACCCAAGGAATACTTTAAATTCACTCATATTGCTGCAAGAAAAGGGCATCCACCAGATAGGAACACCATTTGAAGGGGTGCACGATAGCGCTCAGTCCAATTGAGCGTGAGACATTTGACCTGGGGTTTGCAGAGCATGCTCAGTGCTGCACGCAGTGCAAGGCTCTTGGAAGCACGTTGTCTGAACCAAGCAAATGCAAAATACCTCAGCATCATTTAGGTTATACAAAGCATGCTAATAACTAGAGAGGGGACTTAGCACATTTTTAGAAACAATCATGCCACTTGGGCAGTCAGAATAATGGGTGAATACTTTTTGGATTGTACTTTCACGCTCCCTGGTAGCTGTTTCTTATAGTCTGCACACATAAAACACTATAAATAGGACTTGCAGCTACTGTGTCTGCATGTTCAAGCACTGGTGGATGCCAGTCTCATAAGCAGTCTATTGAATGACTAATATGCAAGATAACTGAGTGTCTGGGAACGCAGTCAGGCTCAGAGACTGCCTGATGGATCTTAGTTAAACATCCACTGAAAAATGTAAAATGCTTTGACTGCTACACAACTCTTTGGGGATTTGCTCTCATTCATCCATTACTGAAGGGTGCACAGAGTCAGTGAAGAAGCAAAATGCTAGAGGATGAACTCTAAACATCTAGATTTACTTTTTTATTTTTCCTCTATTTAAGTGATTTAAATGAACGTTTTTTTCCCCGTTACCTGTATGCTGCCCAGAACAACTCAGTGCACTCTCTAAGTCTATGACAGATGATTCAACACTCTGCTGTTTCTTTCACTAATTGAAAATGAGTTCCACAAGAAATAAAAAGATCCACAAGGCAAAATCCATTGCTGACTTTGCACCAGTGGGTACTGTGATAAATTGGATATGATGTGTACATGAGCAGGAAGAGGTAAAAAAAAAAAGAGGAGAAGGTGCTAAGTGGAAAAAGTGCAGGCATGTTGCTGCACTGTGCCTACTTTGTGTCTTCTAATTCACTGCTTTAAAATACTGAATGACTCACTGGTGAACTTTTTATAAAACTTACGATTAAGTCAAGGGCGGAATGTCAGAAAGTAATTTGGATCAAGATGTAAGTTTTTACCTAGAGAAATGACCGAATCTGCCACATACAATTGCTTTTAGTCATCTCTGTACACTTTAAGATGCTGCCTTAACAGTCCTCTGGCATTCCTTGTGCCTACCCATGCCTGTAGAGATTATAAAAGAAGGAAAGGCCTATCCATATGTCTCTCATCTGCCAGATCATGCAAGGAAAAGCTGGTCCTGGGGCTTAAAACTTTGGGTGGACTCCATAGCGTGGATGCTGCCCACATGCTGGGTGCTCATTTGAGAAGACATTTACACCAGAAAACTGATGGGTCTTCTACCACCTGTGTGCCTGCAGGAAAATACAGCCAGGAAAATAGTTTATAGAATCTCTAGTGCTCTGTAACTAAAGTCTGCAAGATTGTTGCTCTGTGGCTGGATGTTTGCTGTGCCTGTACAGTTGGTGGCTTGACAGCCATTACAGACTCACCTATAAAGCTGGAGCATTTAGGTTGTGCTGTCATAGCTGTACCTACAGGTCTTTCTGTGCAGGGTGCAGGATGGTTTCATCTGTCCCCAGTTCCTTAGTGGGATTGTGACAGGAGCTCAATCGCGTCATTGGTCCAGCTGAACACCAGCCCCACAATCAAAATTATTTAGCTTCAGGTCAAATCACTTGTGAAAGCCTGTGTTTTCACAGATGCTTATCCTGAGAACTGTAGGGGCAATGAAGTACATTTGCAAGCAGTGTAGTTTCTGCAGTAGTACTCCAAATGGGACTACTGTGGCTGTTGAACTAACTTTAAAATGAAGTTTAACAGTTTATGGGAGGGACTGCAGTAACAGTGACTTGAGACCAACTGGCAGGCAAGATCCTAGAGAGACTGCTCCCTAACAATGCAGAGCATTTGTAACTTCCAAATACCCTAGAAAGGGCAGTGCAAGACCATCTGTGTGCTTCTCTTTTGTGTAATTAGATTAGTGCAACAACCATTTTTAGTCCAAAGCTTTTCTAAGTGCCTCTGAAGTCATATGGACTTCCACCACTTCAGCAGTGGTTAGTAAAGTCAGAAAACTTGAGGATCATAAACATTATTGTAACTTTATAAAAAAAAAAAGAAAAAAAAAAAAAAGAAAAAGAAAACTGTCTGCAATCCCTTTCTCCCGCTTCACCATCAAATCACAGAATCACAGACTATCA
>VZTM01004440.1:262-17076 GCA_013400555.1 Jacana jacana | reverse complement strand
TAACAGGTCCCTCATTCTAGCTTTTTATAATTTTTCCTCAAGTGCCACAATTCAAAGCTGTATTTTGCAGTTACAAAGCAATTATCTTACTTGTAGTGATGAAAACACTACACCCCAAGAAGCAGCCACAACAGTGCAATGCAAAAACTAAACAAAGCTGTTAAGTTGTTAATAGATTGATTGACCAACATTACAGACAGTAGGAACTCAAGTGACAAGCCACACGGATAAATTAGTCACATAATGTTAAGTAACAGATGTTAAAGGGCTGCAAAACTGACAGTAGCTTGAGAATCAAACTGCCTGTGAAAAAGGATAGCCCTAGTTTAGAACTTAATGCAACCTAAACTCAGCACAATAGAAGTGAAAGCAGAAACAGCTGAGCTAGAAATCTCAGTGCTAAGTTAAGATGCAGTAATCAGGACACAATACCTCAAAGAGCCTCAGCAGCATCCTCAGAAGAGCTAGGACTGTTGCTCCCTTCCTATATAACTCCACTCCCAGCTAAGGAGTTGATTTAACTATTTAAATGTTTGCAATCATTAACCTTTCAATAAAAACACAGCTTCAGCTTATTAAGCTCATTAGCCTGTAACAAATGAAGCTTTTGAACATGCCAAGGAGCAAAATATAACTGGATTCAGAAAGCAATTAGATGCATTTGGAGAGGATGATAGGTCTCTTGAGGGCTATTCAGCACAGATGTGGATGCAGTCTCCGATTCAGGAGGTCCCTGGGCTGCAGACTGCGGGGTGGTTATTTCAAGGGAAGACCATACGTGTTTGTCTAGCTCTTGTTGTCTCCATTACTCTTTAGTTCCTGGGTCAGGTGGTCCTTTGATCTGATTCACTACAGCTGTTCTTATGTACTATTAGTGCCTGGCCAGCAGCCAACACACAGTGTCAAACCAGCTGCGAGAAAGTAGTAGAAAGCATTGATTTACACTGTATAAACCAAGCAGGCCCTACAGCAGNNNNTGGTGTTGGGGGATATGGTGTAGGGGGGAACTTGTAGAGTAGGGCAGATGGTTGAACTCGATGATCCCAAGGGTCTCTTCCAACCTGAATGATTCTATGATTTTATGTGGCTGTATTGCCTTGCACTGTACATTTTCAGACCATGCATTGCTTTCTTGGAGGACTACTCTTATCAAAATTTCGATGTGTTTTCAGGACCGCCTCCCCTCTTCCCCCTGTGGATCTCTCCTAGGACTAAAGCTCCAGGAACACAGGTTTTGGTGTTGACAAATGCTTCTCATGGACTTAATTCAAATGTCACCAGTATACTTACATGTGAAGCTCTCACTTGTCAGGTGACACAGTTACTGGACACACTAAAAAAAACATATCAAAAGGACAGAAAACTATTCAAGTTACCCCTATGGTTAGTAAGAAGTAAACGGTATAAATCTGCTACCAGCATAGTTCTTATTCCAGTTTTCATGCTTGTATGCTCTGTACAAATTTCTCTTCTTCAGACTTGTGAGCTCCTAGTACCCCAGAGTAATATTATTGCTCAAGTAAACTCTAAATCTCAAGGAACTACTCAAAATCATTGAGCTGACTGTGCATCTGTTTTATTCCAGGGAAAGTTAAGGAGCAAATGGAAACTAAACACTTTACTCTGGATCATTCAACCTGGGCTGAATTTACTGAACATCAGCAATGTGTCCCAGAAAATATTTATTGTCTGTTTGGTTTGGTTGGTTGGTTGGTTTTATGGAAGAGCATCCTAAGACCCTAGCATGGGGTCTGGCTGGAAACACTGTGATAAGTGCTATACAAGCCTGGCTAGAAAGACACAGTAAATGAATTTAATATGACTGTTGCATTCTCACACTGCACTCCTGTACATCTGCATGCAGAGATCCAATGGCTTTTCAAGTGAGTAAGCAGAGACCTAACCAACCATCAGCAGTAAACCAGGGTGGTGACACCCCATCCTGAAGAAGGCCACTGCATTCAATGGTGTAGATGGTGAAGGCAGGGTGTGAGGCAGTATGAAGAGTCACAATACTTCAGCACAGAATTCCAGCCCCAGGAACTTCATCACTATGAGCAACTCGCTCCTATATGAAGTTAATTCCTCTTCTAATGGGAGAAAAAGTCACAGAGCAATTTGCCAGTTGCAAAGGCGTGAGGTTGTCAGGTGTGTGCAAAGGCTTTTACAGCACAGCAGTTCATGTTTGGACTGCCACAAACTGCTGCACAGATGATTCTCAAGAAAGATACTAGGAGCTTTGTAGTTTGGTTGTGTTTGGGTTTCTTTTTTAAATTATCTTTATTTATTTGTATTTCCCCCCTAATTTCCTGAGATTTCAGTGACATTGTTGATTTTAAAAGGGCAGACTTCACAAGAAGATTAACATGCTCCATATGCCTGGTCAGTTTGTTGAAGTGCCCAAAATGTGCATCTATTAAATATAATGAACGAGGAATGATAGATGGTGTCTCACAGTCCCAAGCTGGTAATTAAAACGGAGGGAGGGTACAGAGGTAAAGAGCAGAGACAGCATCCTTCGGTCACAAATCCTTGACACAGAGATGTCAGTTGTTCAAAAGAGGTTTTAACATCTTTGACATGAGGACAGCAAGGGAATGGAAAAGTAAGCAAAACAAAGCACTGGAAGGGCTTTTTAACACTGTGTTAGGCAAATGAGAGGATAAATGATGACTATATATTGGATGGTGGTGGGAGGGTTATAAACATTACAGAGACAATTGCCGCTAAATGAGGTGTATCCCAGGCAGCTGTCCTGATGCATTAAGAGGCTGTTTTCAAAAGAAAAGATTCTCCCATCAACATGAAAACAAAACAAAATAAAAAGATCCCTTCTACACAGCTCACATGCCATGAATAACTCAGCAGCATGCGAGTCAAACCCTTCCAGAGGCGGGCTGTGTTCTGGCTGCCTCCTTTGGGGCGCTATTGGAGCATGGATGTGCGTTCTTTGTAAGCCTTAATTATCAGAGCAACTGTATCAGCAAGTTACCCTGCCTCGTTTCTCTGGATTCGTGTCTTTTATGCCTTTTTGTGTGGTAAATCTGAGAGCTTCCATGCTGGCTCAGCCCCCATTGGAGGGATTTGGTTGCCTACTGTCTTGCTGGATTGCTCTGATCAGGAGAATTACTGGTTTCTTTCAAGGTCCATTTTCCTTTTTTCATGCTAGATGATTCTGTGACTGACTGAGTTTTCTGTATTTTTTCCATGGAAATTTCCAGCATGCAGATGTACATGAGTGCAGTGTGAGAATGCAATAGTCATATTAAAACTAGTTTGGGGGTTTTGTTACTATTAATAATATAGCCAGCTCTTTGGGAGCACATTCCTTCAGTATGCTTTGGATTACACTGTGGTTTCGCAGGCAGGGAAACTGAGGCAGAGACAAACACAGCCCCTTGTCCTGGACAACAGTGCCACAGCTCAAATTCAAGACTTCTTAAGTGTAGTGCAGTGACCTATCCAGAAAGTGCTGCCCGTCTTTGGCCCATGGCAAAATTATAGTCTAAACCAACTGTTGTTCCTACTCCTGACTTCTGAGACTGAGCTCATGTCCAATACCCTTTCATGTCCTTGTTATGCAAGAAGCCTCAACAATGCTGACTTCAGGGAACTGAAAGACTGGGTCTCTCCCATTGCATTAACTGATTGATGCCAGCAGAAGGTTTTCAAGCCATGTTTCTTTTCCAGTGGTCACTAGATCAATAGCGATCCATTCTGCAGCCTGAGGTGTTCCACAGAAAGAGTGCAAGTCCCCTTTTAACCACCTAGAAATATGTCTATACACGACAACGCAAAATCAAAATAAAGGCAAATAAATGAAGATGTGAAGTCTACAACTAGGTTTTACTTGGTTGAAATTGAAATCTATTCTGGCACCAGATGGTACACAAGTTTATTTTTTTAAAATGCTTGACTGGCTAGAGACGGAGAGTTACTTCTCTCAGAGATTTGTAAACGTGTTATCCTGCTAGGGGTGCTGAGAGGTAGTGGGCAGAGATTTTGCCACTACCCAGACTGCCACCTTAGAGGGGAATGAGAGCCACCCGCTGTTTGCAGCTCGGACAGGAGAGAGCCATGTCACAGATAATGTTGATGTAGCCCTCCAAAATGACAAGATGTTCTGGGCAAAAAGAGCATCGGGGTAAAATGTTCTCTGTTTGCATAGACACTGTATTGCTTTCAATGAGAGTTATTGCTGCTGTTTGTACTACACTGGCATCCATATTTGCCCCAGGACATCCAGGCTCTCCTGTAAATGCTACGGTCATCTTATGGAGTAAGAAGTATCTCTCACCCCAGAGCTTTGGAGACAGGTAGGTAAAAGAAGAAATAACAGGCACAACAAGCACAACAAGCACAAAGAAAAGCTTCTGTTTTGGGGAAACACTGACCATTTAAGCTAAAGTTCTGTTCAGAATCAGCTTCTTCCTGGGTAGCAGAGCAGCTGCATCGCTCAGGAACAAGATGGATCGTGGTTTCACCATCTTCTGCCTTGCCACCTGGATGGGAGGAGGGAAATGGAATTGCTTGCCTGCATGCATATCCTTTGAAAATTGTAATTTTCCTGTAGGATTGCCTCCATCAAAAAATTCTCCATAAATAATTTTCTTTCTCTGTGCCCCTCTGCCCTAGTTTCTCTCCCTTTTTTTAGCAGCTGAATATGAAACCAGTTCAACATTGAAATAAAAAATGCTTTTTTCTTTCTTTTATTTTGAGAAATAAAATCTCATAGTTGATTTGATGAAAGCTTTTGTTTTACAGGGAAATCAATTCCTCCTCCAACCCCATTTCATTTTATAACAGACACTAGAAAAATGCCCATTCCCTCTAAACTTGACAGATGCCACCACAAGGTGAGAAGGACCCACTGTTTACTGAGTCTTTTTTAATATGCTATGTACATGGAAACACTTCTTCATCCATCACTTGAAAAGTTCATTTCTTCCTGCTGCCCTTCACCCCACTTTCGGGTCTCCCAAGCCAACCGTGACTGTGCAACATAACTGACTTTGGTATAAATAAGAGCTGAGGAAATAGAAGAAATTAAGAACTCCTCCAGCCCTAAGGCTAAGTATCACCCTCCTATTTGTTTTCTCTGTATACTCGGCTTAATACTTTTTCTCAGCTGGGTACATGAGCTAATATACTACATAATCAGAGGGAAAATATCGCCTTATAGAAATCTCATTCCTTATCACGCTTGAGGTTTCTGTGGATACTGGAAATATTTTACCGTTTCATAGTATGTGGGCAGAATAGGAGAGGAACAGCACAAGTGAATAATTATTTTCAGCTTTGGGGTCTCATTTGTATTAAAGAGTCTAAACATTGAGAGTGGAGGGAGACTCAATCTTCTTCCATCTCTTATGTGCTACCTTGTTGCTGAACTCCGAGTAATTTCCATGGAGGAACTTGGTTGATACAGAAAAAAATATCTGTCATTGGGGTGCATTAAGAGATGGAAATTCACAGTCCATATATAGAACATGTATGCTGGTCATAGCAATGGTATGAAACGTTCTCTGATTTGTTCAGACACTCTACAAGGCCCATCCGTTCGGTGTGATCAACATATCTACATCTGTCTGGGTGGCCGTGGTCTGTGGCAGGGTCTGCAGGAGTTCAGCCTGTGAGTAATAACCTACTGACACAGAGCCTATTTATCTGAAATGGGGCGTGAGTCTAAAAGAGCACAAGCCTTAGAGCAATCCCCTTCAGCCGGCTGATTTTCACCATTCATCAACTCATAATTCTTCTGGGCTTAAAAAAGAGAAAAATGTTTGGCTAAAGACACTCACATTAGGAGAGATACAAGATAATCAATATAGCTCCTATCCTTTCAGAAGTCTTTTAAGAAGCTGTAAATATCATAACATAAGAAGGCAGTTTGCAAGAGAGGGCTTAGCTTGAATCAGGTATTCATCAGTATGAGTAGAAATTGATAAAACATAAAACCCACAGTCTCTGCCTCCCAAGCCAGTCCTCAATCCTCCCCTTCACTCTCAGCTGTGTTGCAGGGCAGACCATCATCAGCCAGATCCAGCCAGTTAGATCACCCAGCTTGTGACCAAAATGGTGTACTGACTACCTAAAGTAAAATGAAAGTTTAAATGGCAAAATGGGGTTTAGAGAGAGAACAGAAGCAAAGGCAGAAAGTCCTCTTACTTCTTTGGTCATAAAATTCCCCATTAATTTTGGTATTTGATGCTTTCCATGTTAGCCAGTAAAGCTCCGCAGTAAAGATCCTCTGTGGAGGCGATTTGTGCCTCAGAGCTACACTCCAGATTGAGGATTGTCCTCTTTGCTCCTGGGGGCACTGTATGCTGCCCCAACCGACACCAGTGAGTTCGCCACAGTAGTGGCAGCCTCAGGACCAGCCCTTCTGTTGCTTTCTCTCTAAGGAAATACAGAAAGATCCTTGTGTTACCACAACAAACTGGTGCACAGTGACAGGCAAACATCTTGCTCTGGAGGGTGTTTAAGCAGGTTAAAATGTTTGCAGAGACTAGCCACAGCTCTTAAATTAATTCTATTATTTCAGTTGCCAAGGAACTCAGAACGTTGCTGCAGGAAGAAGGGGGGGGTGCAATGGGAGAAGCTAATGGTCATGCTCGTACCACCTACTGCAATTAGATACTGGAGATTAGTCCAGTGTGGGTAAATCCATGCAGTCTATGGACAACTTGTATTTCCCCTTACCCAAAGTCACGTCTTACACTGCATAAGACTGAATGTGGTTCTCTGTACTGTGGATGAGGAAAAACATGCCAAGCTTGCATACCCCTACTAGATCTGACTACAACTTCTGTTTTTTCTCTACAGCCTGTAGAGTTGAAATAAGATGGAGTCTATTTTAATCTTTAAAGTGCCACCATACTGATCAGAATATGGCTGGTGGTTTGCCTGAGGTAACACAAGGGATTAGAAATAAAGCACAGACTTGTACTGGCCCCTTTCAAGTAATCAACAAGGGTCCTAAAAACCTTCTACATAAGAGTCAAAGGACAGATATTTTTTAAAACATTTAAAATCTCTTTGATCTTTCATAAAGCTGTAAAAACAGGACTTTGCAATGTAAGATATTCTTTGCAAGCTTCTTCCTCCTTCCCCAAAAGCTCAGGATCCTGGAGACACCTGATTTTGTGATACGTTCATTAACACACACTCTTTCTCTCGTTTCCAACATTTCAGGAAAAACTCTCAAAAATTCTAATCTTCCTTTCCACTCCTTCATCTTCCCATGAACAGCAACGCAAAACAAGTGAAAAGATCACAACATGACTTTTTAAAGCCGCCTGACTACTGAGCCAATATCACGAACTGTCTGGCAAGGGTTTGACTTGGGATTTATCCTTGTCTGAGTTTGGCAGTGTGCGTGCTGGTCTACTGATTATAGCAGACAGATGTATGATACTCAGAGCACTTAGTTTCCTGTCCTTCTCCCTGAATTGGTTAATGCTTCACAAAAGCTGGGAGAGAGAAGTGCCTGAGTCTGTGCTGCGGAGCTGGATGCTGCTGGCACAGTGCTGCTCATGGGAGGGGAGGAAGAAGATGGGTATCATCAGGCTTTCAGTGCAGTCAGAACCATGTGGAAGCGGCCACAATTCCTTAAAGGATACCCTTATGGGTAGTAATAGGAAAAGGCAGAAAGCCCTGCAGAGTGGCTTACTCTGGAGGTTCTGCAATGAGAAGCCATAGGCTAAGAGCCTGATTACCAATAATGACTCAGAACCAGGGTCTTTCCTTTGCACTGAAGTCCCATTTGCTCCTAGCGTACGTGACTGGTGCTGACAAGCCACCGTGGATTCACTAGTAAAAGTGCACTGCCTACAGGTGTATCTAAACTGACGATGCACAATAAATATCCTTGTCCTGAGTATCCTGTATCACAGTGCAGACAGAGAGAGGGAAGAATGAAAGGGGGATCTTGTACTCAGGTAGGGCCGAAATGGAAAACTGTGAAGCGTGGATCAGGAGGGGACAAACTGGATTTGTGGAGCAAATAATGCATCACATTAATTGTGGAGCCAGAGTCTTTTTGATTTGGGATTGCTTTCTCTCGTACAGTTGGTTTCTTTGGTCACTTGTTAAACCACAATTAAGGAGACATTATGGAAAGCAGTACCTACCATACCTACCTGCCTGACAGCCACTCTTTTTCTTTTGAGTTGAGCCTTTCTGAAAAGCTGGCTTCTAGACCAATTACAAAACAAGCACAGCTTGGTTTTTGGAAAGAGACTTTTTTTTTTTCCTTCCTCATAAGCTATTTAGCTTTCCACTCGTGTGGCAGCTTCACGGAGTCTTCAAGCGGGAAGAAAGAATGCCGTACGGCAGAACGGCCTGTGAGCTCTCCTAGGAAAACCTACACCTGCTTCCTGCCCACACATCCACGCTCGTCTCTGAACCAAGCCACGAGCTGACGCGACACAGCTGCTACGAGGCATTATGTCAGGGCTTCATTTGCCAGCATTTCCGCCGCTCTGGATCGCACTGGTGTCTCATAACAGCTCCCAGAGCAGCTTCATCAAGCTGCTAATGTCAACCAAGTAAATAATGCATGCTTCAACTTTGGGCTAAATATACATTTGTCTGATAGACCATAACAGCCACCAAGCCTGTTGTGCTAAGCAATGCTTAGCTGTGTATTTCCCGGATCAATGGAGTGCTTACAGCTTTGACACTTAAATCAGTATTTAGGTAAGTTTAAAAATAATCATTAGAAGTAAAATAGCATTACTGCCTATACATAGCACTTACATGGAAGGAACCTTCTTCTCTCTTGTGTTGCCTTTTTCCTGGAGTCCTCGGAGCCCAGATCAGCAGCAGTACTTAAACACAACCATGTAAGCTGAAGTTGGAGTCTGAGCTTCGCTCATTTTAAGCACAACAAGAGTTCTCACAGTATCCAACCTGTCCCCTCAGTATCATTTCAGAGCAGCTGACACTATCCAAGGCACTTGAATTCTGTCTCTCTTGTTGCACAAGAAGAAAGAGAAAACACTATGATGTGGGTCTTCTTCTTCTGGGCTCTGCATCTGTTAAGGATGATAGGACTGCCTGAGGGTGATTCTGCTGGACCGAAATATGCAAAGACAAAACATAGATGGCTTATGCACTTGAACAAGAATAAGAATTTAGTATTCATTTCCCTTGTGGGCTCTGAGATACAGCAGCTCTGCAATGTATTGTTTCCTCTGGGTGGGTATGGGAGTTGGAGGAAGTGGCTGACTCTATCACTCAGGTCGTTGATACAGAATAGGAGGCACCAGTGACTGTGGACCTTCCCTGAGGAAACTCTAAAGAAGCTACATGGTGGATGCTGAAATGAAATTCCTTACTGTTGTTGCGAGAATGATCTTGTGAGAGAACCAGCATAGATTTCATCTTCCAGCCTTTTCTGTTGATCACCTGGATAGTGGACATAGGATGTTGCGTCTTCTTTTTCCGCAGATATTAGGTATAATATGTGGATTACACACACCTGCAGATCTTTTCAACATCATGAAGTCAAAGCTGTTCCTAAAAATCAGGGAATAATGTTATCTATGACATGGTGATTCCAACTTGTCCAATTTTTTGGTGGAGTAGGATCTGTGGAAAGGTAAAATGAGAAGGAACTTGCCTTAACTCAGGATGCTATGAAGGTGGCGTGAGCACTGAGGGCCCACTGTGACCTGGCCAGCAGTAAGAGCATTAACTACATGGCTGTTTAATGCAAAATTACTGCAAGCAGCTTTGGGAAAAAATCAACAAGGGAGGCTACTATTAAGGTCTATGGTCCATCACTTAACACAGAGGAAAGGAGAAATTTCTAACTAGAGAGAGAGGGTAGAGCAAAACCTACTCCAGCAGTCTTATTTTCAAATGCATTTACTCCAAAGTCTATTCTTTCCATTTCTGCCACCCAATACCCAATATCACTGCAATCCAGAAACCAGGCCTCTCTGAGCTTGACTCTCAACTGCCAATACACATTTCACAATTAATTCTTGCTACTGCTGCCTCCAGAGTCCTGACTCTCTTCTTGCAGGTCAAAACATCAACTCTCTATTCCAGACCCTAATTTTGTTGGTCATGAACTTGTAAACTAATCTGCTGTATCCATTTGAGTAATTAATGTCCTATGCAAAAATTAGAACAATCTGAATAAGTAAATAAGCTAAACAAAAATAAGAAATTTTAATAAATGACTTGTCTGGCAGCAAAATATTGGTTTAAGAATTGTAATTATGATCATGATTTATTAATGCACTTGTCAGCATCTGTTGCTGAGAGCATTATGTATGCCTCAGTAAGATTTGCCTTGATGTATTGAATGTAAGTCAGATAGACAACAGTTGTGTAATAAAAAGTATCACACTTTCTGAATCCCACCTTTTTAAAGACTAGGGGAGAGTTGCTTCATGCCCTCTCTGAATCTGCCCTTTCTGTATAACTTCATTATTAACAAAGAAAAACATCTCCAAATCAATTTCTCAGTCTGTGTACCATGTTCTGTCAGCTCCCGTGATCAGGCAAATCCACCCCACCAAAGCTAATTTGAATATTTCAGTGCCTGATGCTGAATTGAAGAGCAGCATGCTATGTGTATGTAATTATCTCAAGGAGGAGGAGGAATAAGCAGAGGTGATAGATCTCAGCAATGGATGAACTTTAGTTTTTCTATCTTCATGTGTGTCACCATTTCTGGAGAAACTGTTGATGTTCAAAGCAAGTTAAAATGAGGAATGAGTACACACATTGTATTTATACTAAACCTATAACGGTGCTCATTTAAGTGGACTATTTTACAGTCATGACTGTTATTTGCATGTTGATTTGCATTTTCTTTATACTCTCAGCCATCCTGTCCTATAACTGATTTTTCTCTCCAGCCATTTACTAGATATTGCTAAAAAAAGACCCCAAACCCAAACAAATCTCCGTTATTTTCACACTTGGGTGAAAAGAGTTAGCTAAATTTCAGGGAAGTTAAACTCTATTTTTTTATTGTAACTTTCATTGCAGGAGCTCCTTAAGTGCTTTAAGGTAGGACTGACTGCAAATCAAATTCTTAGAGCCACTTTTGAACTGACAATTCTTATAACAGCTGCAGTACCCTGACTGTCCATGAAATGCTGCTCTTTTGGGTGTGCAATGGTGAAAGTTCTGCAATCTCTGGATTCCCATTCTCAAATCAAAATTGAAATTTCCTGGTTTAAGCACCGAGCCTTAAGGCATTCGGCAGAATTGTCTTGTCTTCTCCTGGGTTTAGGTCCCTAAGATTTTTCAGTGGGATAGAGTCCACATCCTGATACTCAATATTTCCTATCAGCTGTAGAACACGTTTCCCTATGCTTGGTCTTGGCAATCCCATTTGAGTTAAACTAGCAGTCTCCAGCTTCCTATGACTTAGAAAAAGGGGACCTCCCCTTGTCCCTCTTGAGCCAGGAGCAGGTAGGGAAACCATAGGATTGTACTGAACACAACAGCGAGTCTGAGGGTGGCACCCACTGGGGACAAATATTCTTTGGGCACTTCTGTGCTGCCCCTAGGCAGAGGCGCCCATAGGCTGATGGTGGTAGGAAGAGCAGGAAACAGCAAGTGGAAGGAGGTCTAAGAAAACTGGTTTTCAGATGCCCCAATATCTTAAAACCATCATAATCCCACCCTAGTGCTTTAAGATGCGGTTTAAAAGCCTGCTATATTACCAGCCACATCAGCAGGGAGAACCTTAGACTGGAAAATGATGGAGAAAGGGATCCATTGATCTACTAGTCAGAAGCTCTACAGCAAATCCACTGAAGAGCAGAAGAGATTTTCCAATGCGGTAGAAGCCTGTTAAATAGATTGCACTGGTGTACAGAAATGTCATTTTCTTAACAGCCCTATAACAACAGATAAATAGTGGCTTAAGGACAGAGGTGGCCTTTGCTGACCCTCATACATTTTTTTGATCTCTGTTTGTGAACCCTGCTCTCTAGGTGTTTTTCCGGATATTCATGCAATGCTTCTTTTTAGATAAGCAATAACAAAAATTGGTCTTTCCCTGGGCACATCAGTCCTCTTGTCAGGTTTATTTCTCTACATCTTTTAAGGTCCTTCTTTTCAAAGCCATTTAATGAAATACCACTTGGTGTGATATCAGCATGGAAATCTATTTATTTAAGAGAGCTAGTCTTTTAACCTGTTAGGTTCTGTATTGTTCTTGGCCTTTTGATCTCCTGGGTGTTTAGACTCCTAGCAAGTTAATACTTCCCAATGATATTTGTTTCTTAAGGAGACATCTAAATTGTCAAAGGTATGGTGCATTATTTATCTCTTGATTGATCTTGTCCCGTGGAAGGCAAACCTGTCCTGTTAAAAAAGATCTGATCTTTTAACCTGCTGGCAGCTTGGCTTCTCTGTAGCAAAGAACAGCAGAGAGAGTCTTCTTCAGGAAAAACAAACCAAAACAAAACATGGAGAACTGGACAGATGGCACTGAAGCACAACAAAAAGGATGGCATGGACACTATCACTGCTGTACTACTCCTCTCTTACCCCTCTTGTTCATCAGAGTCTGCATGTGATTAGGATATGGGAAGACACAAGTAGCACGCACATAAGGGTGACACCTTTTCAGGTATCTCAGGGAAGAGCCATAAAGCATATGAAGCCAAGGAGGAGCCTCGCAGTGTCAGTTTCATCAGGAAAAATAGAATTGCTATTGAAAAGAAAAATGGAAGGAGCAACAAGTGTAGTTTGGCTTCATTACTGGTTTTTTTTTAATAAAATTCCTGGCATGGAGAAGAAATTGGAAAAACAAAGTATCAAATCCTGTTCAGGTAACTGAAAAAAGCTTTAGAAATCTTGGAAGGATTAGTAGGCAGTAGTAGGCAATTTTTTACATGGCATTTCTACTTGCATTTTGTTGCAACAGTTCTTAAGCAAAGCGCAAGAGGGTTTCCATTGTCATATCAGATTTCCAAGGTAAAATTTAATGTAGGACTTTAAATACTGGAAGTGTCAATAACGTGTCAAATTATACTTCACTTCAGTCCCAAATGGCTATAAAAACGCAATCCAAATTTACAATCATTTAGCCTTTCTTCCCCGGCTCCACCCTCTTTTTTCTCAGCAAAGCTCATTGTATAGATTGTTTGGGAGGAGCTAGGGTTTTTTTTTCTGCTTGGAGTCTAGTGATTTGTTGGTGTTTACATCATCACTGAAATGTTCTTCCTTTAGAAATCAATGGCTGAGGACTGGAATAGGGACCCAACCTTTTTAATTATGGCTTGAAGTAATGTAATTGTGGATTTTAATGGCTCATACATCTCTTTGACAGATCATCTGAGTTTGCTGAAAGTTTTGAAACCAATGAAATCAATGTCTTGGACAGTTAGCTAGCAAAAAGAGAAAGCATTGATGTTAATTGGATGTAGACATAATATAACCTAATACCTCTGTATTTTTGTGAATTTTACACATTGACATTTTGGCCAGGAGTGTGGTAAAGGGGAACATAAGAAGAGGTGCCTGCTGCTCCTTATATTCCATGATATTTTATATGCCTGGTGTCTCAGTGAGCATAACAGCTCGACTGCATGACAAATTCAGCATTGCCAGCTAAGGGGAGAGTGAGTCTGTGAAGATTTCTGAAGGTTAGGTTAGGTTGGCTAACAATATGGGCTATCAGAGTCAGGGCACTCATTCCAACTCCTAGTGCGCTCTTATCCAATATTCTGCAATAAGGATTTGTCTCAAGCCTCTAGCAAAAAGGCCATTTAGGAAGTCTGCCTCACCAACGGAGTTATGGTAAATAATATAACAGTCCTCTCTGCTTCAGATGCCCATTAGCCTCTGGCTTAAGAACTCAACACCCATATACAGGTTAAACAAGGTCTTTTAAAATGCAACAAACACCTTTCCCAGAAGTTTTGATTGAAAGTATCTGTAAATGTCATGGTTTCAATATTAATAGTCACTGCTGATGTTTGTTAGGCTAATTCTCAATGATTAACCAAACTCATTCCAGCTATTGTCCAAGTTACTCTGCCATCCTGCAAGGAAATGCCTGTGCCTATTAACATCCTTTTCATTAGTGATTTTACGATTAATGTGAAATACAAAGCAACAAGACGAAACACAGCTCAGAAAGGAAAATATCTTGTTTGCTAAAACATTACCAGCATGTGTTACAGCTTTGTTCTGTCTGAGTAGTTGTTGCAGTTGTCAAATAACTTGGCCTGAGCCTGCTCTCAGGAATCATTACAAAACAGGAGGAACCTAATTATCTAGAATTATTCCCTTATTTCTAAGGGGAAAAAGAGGAAACACAATGGAAAATAGGAAATACATGTTACTGGAAACATTACTCTTTTTCCTAAAAAGACTCTTAGGTAAAAAGAACAATCAAACAAACAAACAAACACAAAAAAACCTGCAACAGCAACATTGCATTCTTTGCAAAAGACACAGAATATCCACATGTAAGCAATGGAGAATGGCAGAAAAAAAGACTTCCCAAGGAAATCCTTGTGCAAGGAGCTTGTGCAAGAAATACCTTTTGGTATTTCAAGAGGAAAGTAGAATTCATCCGAAACTCTAATAAAATCCAGCATTAAAAAAGCCTTCTTAAGATGACATAATAGCTTCCTGAAGTGACTTAATTCTTCAGGACTGACCTTTAAGAACTAAAAAGAGTTCAACTACCTAAGAAATTCAAGCTTTCTCCAAAGCGTTTATTGAAGTGGCAGCACACCTGGAGTTAGGGCCAACCCTGCCATCCCAAAAAGGAGAAGGAAGTGAGAATGGACAACGTTAGATACCACAGTGATCTTTCCTGCTGTTGTTGGGGTAACTTCACTTGACACTATTGTCAGTGTCCTTTGGGCCAAAAAATGTGACTGTACACAGAGAAATTGACAATGAAATTTTACAGTGAAAGCACAGGGAAATGGCATGACTTTTTTAACAGAAAGCAGTGCTGAACAACAAAGCAGGAGAGAGACCCCCAACCTCTTAAATCTTCTGCTTCTTCTTGGCACAAAATTTACGATGAAGGAGCATCTGCCAACCCCAGCAGCCAAGGGGGCTTGTGGCAGTTTATCTGTCCCTCATTCTGCATGTATCAAGTGCTTCTCACACCAGGCAGAATTGCCCAACTCATGGTCACTGCTGTCAGTGCCTTTCTGGTGTCAGATCAATAGCCCAGTGTGGCTTTGGACTGACAGCTCAATTGGAGATAATTCTGGCATCCACATTAGAAATCCTGCAGTCAAAAGGCACAGGAATGACCCTTGAAAGAATTAAATGGTGTTTGCCAAAGATAGCTGAGATTTTCTCATGGATTAACTCCAAGCATCAGGCTTATATGGTGTGTCAGGAAACTGTGACAACTTAGAAACTACTACAATTTTATTTCTCTTTTTTGCTTTTCAAAAAACCCTAATTTTTGAACCTTAAGGTGCACTGGACAAACACCATCAGATAACCAGACGCAAAGCAGTCTCTTTTTCATTTCAGTTGGATAAGAATCTGACTTCTGGTGTGATACTCCTTTTGGATGTGTGACTGCATTGTTCCAGAGCTAAGCATACTGTTGTAAGTGCAGTAATTCTCTTGTAACAGATAATTACACAAGTATACATAGACATATATCATATTACCCCTGCATTTCTCTTTCCTAGCAAAAGCTAGCCCAATCTTATTTCCTTTTTCTACTGAAAAACAAGTCCTGATTTACAAATCATGTTTATAGGGTATAAATCCGATTTGTTACACCTCCACCACCTGAAAATTGACCCTGAATTCCCTCCTATTTTGAGGGTGGGATGGTGAGAATCCCCACTGGAGGCTGCTCTTTCTGACCTGCAACTCTAGAGACATCTCTGGAGAGGGAAGCTATATGTAGCAGTGAAAAATGAAGGCCTTTACCCTGAAACCCAGGTAAAACTCCTGATAATATAAAACACTTTGGAGAGGGCTTTAGGGAATCCTAGGGCCTGTAAAAGCTTCTGTCTAGGGAAAGAAAGCTAATAAAAAATGGGAAAAGCAGTTGTTCTTGTGAACACACCAGTACTTTTTGAGCTCCTCAAGAGAAGTTTGGCTGGAAAGACAAGCAACATGTTAAGATGGGACAGAACATAGGACAAGTCTCTTGGGGTTTGTGCCTTCTTCTGCTATAGAATCATGGAATCATTCAGGTTGGAAAAGACCTTTGGGGTCATCAAGTCCAACCATCAACACCGCTCTACAAAGTTCTCCTGACTCACAACATGATACAGGACAAGCCTGAGAAAAAATGTGCCAAATGTGAAGTGCCCAGGAAATAACCATTTTCTGTTTGAAAACTGTAGTGCTATGCAGTTGTCTGCACTCTGGGTTAGGGGACAGAAGGCTTAGTTATGAGTTGTCACAATACTTGGGGAGCTACTGATTTCCCCCCAGGGTACTGGCTGTTTTTGACAAGCAGCTTTCAGACCTGCTAATTAGAAGTCGTTTTTCATAACCATGTGGAAGCATCTTCAGAACAACACAATCAAGATGTATGTTCTGCTTTCCCCATGCTTTTTCAATAATCTACTCTCTTCTAAAGGATCAGCTGCTATAAAGCGAAGATCAGTTAGATTCAATCCTTGCTTGCTCTGGCCATTCTGACAAAACAGACTGCCACCTAGAATGAATTATCCAGATATTGGAAAGGAAATATATGCAAATAGATGTACCAGTGGAGGAGAAGATGACACTGTGACCCAGGAAATTGTTGGCTATAGAACAGCAACTTGTTTTCACATAGCAGTCTTGAACAGACAGGTTGAGTGCTCTGAGTCAAGGCAATATTTAAGTGT
>VZTM01004437.1:3597-29911 GCA_013400555.1 Jacana jacana | reverse complement strand
ATTCTGTGATTCTGTGATCGTTTCAGGAACAATATGAGTGTGTATTTTATGACGTACTTACTTAAGAACTCAGAAATCGTGGGCTTGCTGTGTTGTACAATACTGTTATATTATGGGACAATCCACCTTCATGATGCAGTGTGAGTTGACAATATATGGGTACCTTAACTGACAGGAGGGCACCATCCTTGTAGTCTAGTACTCTTATTTCATGCTGGCTCTGGCAAATACAGCAAGCAGACATTAAATGCTGCGGACATTTAAAATACCCGAAGTGCATTTTTCATCCAGTAGTATTTTTTCACAAATATGCTTAGGTGACAGCTTGTTTAATATACCCTGAATAATATGGGTCATGGCATTTGCCAGCAAGTGGGAGAGCTCCACCACCAAATATTTTATTAGGTGTATTACTACTTAGTGTTCACACAATTGTAATATCCACATTTCCTTCTTATTTGGTGAATTACCAACAGCTATACTAGCATTTAGCTTAGCCCTGCATTAGGGGCTGTGCAAAAAGAGAAGTGCCAAGAGGATGCATCTCCACATGTCACACAACATAATAGAGAGCACAAAACAGTGATTCCCTTCAAGGGATGGAGGCTCTACCTTACATTTTTGGTGCCTGAATCCAAAAAGTACTATGAGCACAGAGGCTACAGGTTATCTTATCAAACCTGGCTGCCTCTGACTAGGAAAAAGTCACAAACTCCCTGAATTCAGGAGGCAACATGAAAAGGGTTTAAAGAAACAGCCTCGGCTTTACCTGGATGTAGGTTTCTTACATGTGAAAGACTTTTTTCTTACACTGAAAACTGAGTCATCACCATTCTTATTGAGGCTAAAGGTGGCAGGGGCTCTTTATGCCTGCTCTTTTCCAACTGTATGGCTATAAAAAAAGCATGGCCTTACAGCCAAGGGTAATTTAAGGAATAAGCAAACACACAAAAAAAATTGGGCAATTGGGCAAAGAATCACAACATCAGGATTCTGAAGTTCTGGTTCATCACAGTGACATGCAAATCCCCACATATCTCTCTGTAAGTTCATCATCTTCTCATTCAGTTGAAAATAACTCCATAATAACCTGTTCAGAATTTTTTAAAGACTATAGAAAGAAATAAAACACACTCTCTGCACCTCTATATTCTGGGTATGTTTATCCCACTCAGACATTCTTATCCTAGCACTCATTTAAGATGTTGCATCCACATCAGCAAGAGCAATGCCATGAGGAGATGCTCTGCCAAAGACAAAAGCAGCACCGACACGTTAACACTGTGCCCCACGCACACTAATAAGACCTGTCACTTGCCAGCAGTAGCTAACACAGGCTCTGCTTTGGGCTGACACAGCTATATCGCTCTTGAGGACACTCAGAGCAGTCTGCAAGAACTCTTGTTGCTGAATTCAGACAAGACCGCAGACACACAGTATCAGGCCCATCAAAACGTTACAGTCAGGATGTACTCAAGAACCCAGAGGCAGGGTGAGAAAAAAAAATCTTATGCTGTTTTATAAGCATGGTTCTGACTGGCACCATGTTCACAGACTCATTGTTTATCAGACAAATTATTCAGATGATCTGCTTTTTTAAGGATTTTTTTTTTCTTTCTATTTTCTTCCATTCGCTTTTGATATTAAAGTCGCTTGGTTCCTATTCCCCTAGGCCATCACTGGTTTTGAGTTTGTGTTCAACACAGAACCACAGCTCTAAGTTTTCAAATTCACTTCCCTGGAATCGACCCAGCACTGGGATTTTGAATTTGGGTCATAGACAGCTTTGTGAACCCCCTTTTGCTTCTGAGAAAACATCCTGAAGACTGTCTGAAGACAAGAAATGATTTTTTCTTAATTTTTTTTTTGCAATGCAAATTAGAACCTGATTTACTGAGCTTTGCCAACCCTGTGACACAGCACTGCACTACCACAGCTGCCAATCAGGATGCTGCCAAAAGCTGATTTTGAAACCCAGAATCAGCAGCACTGAGAGTAGCAAGCACAAAGCTCTTTTTTTTTTCATAAGAAGCTTCCTGTCCATCAATGCTCAGCTGAGTACTACTGTTTGGGCCTTGTAAAGTTTGACCCATTTAAGAGAGGGCAACAGAGTTCTAATGCTATTTGTTCAGTAAAGTAAACCTCCAAATGGAAACCATAGGCATGTCAATTTATGTAGACACACACTTAGTGGCATCTATTACTTGACAATGCCACATCACTGTGGTAAGAATAGTTTTCAGGTGGTTATTCACTATTAGAAAAAATGGGAATTGGCATGTGAAATGAGAGGAGTCTCTTCCACACACTGAAGTAACGTTGGGCACTGAGATAACATTGGTGATCGCATTGCATTCATCATTATCATCATCACCATCCTACCTAGGTCATCAAGGTAGGTCAACAAATAATTCAAAGATGATCAAATAGCCTTTTTCTATTTCTTTATACCGTTTTTTTCCTTTTTATCTCCACACCATCACCCATCTTTTCTAATAACATTTAATAGGTAGGGAACTGAGACACAGAGAGTTAAATGATTTGTCTGCACTCTAGCAGCAGAAGAGAAGAGAAGAGAAGAGAAGAGAAGAGAAGAGAAGAGAATAAGATCTCCTGGGTACCTGTTGGCCATGAGACAACATCACCACCCTGTTCCAAATTTGTCAGGCCTACTTGCACAGGCATAAAGCTTCTCATTTTCCCTCTAACCTCCTTGTGGTGGTCAGGATTTCTGTCCAAATTTGCATTTTGATTCTGGAGTTCTGAAATATCTGTCCTGACATGTGAATGACAAGAAGCTGAAATAGTTTGATATAGATTTGGAGGGCAAACTAAAACCAAAAATTGTGATAATCCACTGGAGTTAAAATGTCTTTGTTGCTTTATTTGGTGGGTCCTGTTGGTGCTTGGGGAGGCTAAAGCTGCCTGAACACTTCCTTTCTACTTGAAAAGCTGGTTTGACAGGAATTGACTTTAGGCAGTTTTGACGTGTGCTTAGCTCTTCTGTTTTATCTTTGCTTTTCTATGCATGCACGTGCAGACCCCTCGCTTGTCCACATATTCCTCCAACCTTGTCAGTCTTTCTACAACCTGCCCCCTTTACCGACACAGACACCTTTCCACCCAAATGCCAGGGATTCTTCTTCTTAAAGATAATCACTGCTAAACGTTGAATGTTGCCCTGCCTGCCCAGGTCAAACTTCTGATCCTCTTTCTACTGCAAATCCTCATGTGAAATTCTATGTTGGCTTTTACAGTAGATGTACAGGCAGCATTAAATTTGTCAGCTATCAATGCACCCTGGAGTTTTCTCATTTTGATATAATTTTAATCTCAAGGAAGATCTCAGTTTTCTTGTAATGCTCTTTAATAAAAAAAAAAAAAAAAAAGGAAAAAAAAAAGAAAAGAATGAGGGTTTGTGGACTTTTGTCCTGAACTTAATTCTTGTGTCATATTTCCAACATTAGCCTTTGAATATCTTCCAATCTGATATTAGTTAGATAGTACAAGACTTATTTTTTTCTCTTGATTTCTCTTGGAAAAGAAATATTTAGAATCATAGAATGAAGCATAGAATCATAGAATTGTTAGAGTTGGAAGAGACCTTAATGGTCATCAATTTCCAACCCCCCTGCTGTGGGCAGGGATACCTCTCACTAGACCAAGATTTTCAAAGCCCCATCAAGCCCAGCGTTGAACACTACCAGAGATGGGGCTTCCACAACTTCCCTGGGCAACCTGTTTGAGTGTCTTAACACTCTCACAGGAAAGAATTTCTCTCTAGTATCTAATAGAAATCTCTCCTCTTCCAATTTAAAACCATTACCCCTTGTCCTGTCACTACACTTCCTGACAAAGAGTCCCTCTACAGCTCTCCTGTAGGCTCCCTTCAGATATGGGAAGGCTGCTATAAGATCTCCCTGTAACCCTCTCTTCTCCAGGCTGAACAATCACAGCTCCCTCAGTCCGTCTTCACAGGAGAGGTGCTCCAGTCCTCTGATCGTGTTCATGGCCCTCCGCTGGAGCCTTTTCAACAGGTCCATTCCCATGCTTAGGACTCCAGCTGGACACAGTACTCCAACTGGGGTCTCACGAGTGCAGAGTAGAGGGGTAGAATCACTTCCCACAACCTGCTGGCCACGCTTGTTTTGATGCAGCCCAGGTTATGGTTGCTTTCTGGGCTGCCAATGCACACTGCTGACTCATTTTGAGCTTCTCACCCACCATCACGCCCAAGTCCTTCACCTCACAGCTGCTCTCCAGCCATTCTCCACCCAACCTGTATTTGTGCTTGGGATTACCATGTCCCAGGTGCAGGACCCTGCACTTGGCTTGGTTGAACTTCATGTGATTTCCACTAGCCCACCCCTCAAGGTCCCTCTGGATGGCATCCCTTCCCTCCAGTGTGTTGACCACATCACAGCTTAGTGTCATCAACAAACTTGCTGAGGCTGCATTCTATCTGACTGTCCATGTCTCCAGCAAAAATGTTAAACAAAACTGATTCCAGTACTGAGCCCTGAGGAACGCCACACTGGCCACCACTTAGATATTGAGCCCACACTGACCACAACCCTTTGAGTGCAGTCATCAATCCAGTTTCTGATCAACCAAGTCATCCACCTGTTAAATGCATGATTTTGCAATTTTGAGACCGGGATGTCATGTGGGACGGAGTCAAACGCTTTGCATAAGTCCCTGTAGAGGATGTCTGTTGCTCTGCCCTTGCCTACCAAGGCTGTGGCGATATTGTAAAAGGCCACCAGATTTTTCAGGCAGTGCCCTTGGTGAAACCACGTTGGCTGTCACCAATCACCTTCTTATTTTCCACATGCCTTAGCAGAGATTCCAGAAGAATCTGCTCCGTGATCTTGCCAGGCACAGAGGTGAGACTGACTGGCCTGGGTCTTCCTTTTTTTCCCTTTTTGAATACTGGGGTTATGATTCCCTTTTTCCAGTCAGCAGGAACTTCACCAGAATGCCATGATTTCCCAAATGCAATCGGAAGCAGCTTAGCAACTTTGTCTGCCAGCTCCCTCAGGACCCACGGATGGATTTTATCAGGTCCCACATACTTGTGGACTTTCAGGTTCCTTAGATGGTCTCAAAACTGATTTTCTCCTACAGTGGGCAGTTCTTAATTTGCATTGCCCTTGTTTTTGCCTTCTGTGACTTGAGCCGTATGGTTAGAGCCCTTGCCAGTGAAGACCAAGGTGAAAAAGTCATTCAGTAACTCAATCTATTCCATATCATTGGTGACCAAGTCCCTTTTTTTATTGTCACTTTTAATGCTCTCCAACACTTACGAGGATCTTGATCTAAATGCTGTACTAACAGTACCTAAATGGCTGGGTTTTATTATTATTTTGCTTATGGAAAAATCAAACACTTATTTTACCATTGATAATGGTAACTTCTGATAAAGGATGGTGCTAGTCTACTGATGAAAATGAGAGATAGTGAGCTATGAAAAAATCATAAAAAGGACAAGGCAGTAGAAGTTAAAGCCAGACATACTTAAATGAAAGGCACAACTTATAACAGTGAGATTAATTACCACTGTAATATATTGCTAAAGAAAGTAGCAGACTCTAATCTGCTATAGTGTGCAGAGCTTCAGAGAGGTGGAAAGGAGCAGGAAAGACTTGCGTGGGTGAGTAGGTTGTCTTCCCTTCTAGCCCAAAAGGCTATGTCACCAGGTGTCTGAGACAGAAAGGAGATGCAGATCTGAGCAGCAGGGTCTGGATGAGAGAGGTAAGCAGGTGACAGAAACCATAAGGGGTGGGAGGACAGCAGCCTAGGACAAGTGGGATGAGAGGAGGGGGAGGCAGGGGTGAGCGCTCAACAGTGGAGCAGAGATTGAGACCCTACTAGCACAGAATGGGAACTGCAGTACTGACTGGTTCCACATCAGATCACCATGATCACCGTGTACCCTCATCACTTAAAGGTATGAATAACATAGAATCATAGAATTACCTGGGTTGCAAGCGACCCTTCAGATCATTGGGTCCAACCATCAACCTAACACTGACAAAACTCATCACTAAACCATATTGCTAAACATCTGCAGATTGGCTGGGACTCTTCTTTCCTATGTGTGGTGGATTGGCCAGCAGCCCGACGCCCACCCAGCCACTCCCTGATTCCCCCTCCTCAACAAGACAGGGAGAGAAAAGAGGGTGAACATGTTCATGAGTCGAGTGTCATACTATGAAAATCAGTCTAATCTTGTCTTGTTTCACGTCTTTACCTCTCTAGTCCCTTGAAATCACTGCTCTGAGAAACTGTACCAGAAATTGGGAATCTGCTCCTTTCCCTTCTTTCTTTGGTATGTCAAGTGTAAGGTCACAGGACTGCAGACTGACAAACAGAAGGTCCTCTCTCCACGGTTTCAGCTGGCTAGACACAAGCTCTAAACCTGTAATAGCAAGGTGTCATCTTGTGCCTTATCAGAACCACTCTCTCTCTTCTGAAGAAGCTGAGTCTCTTGCATCTAATTTCATTTCTGTTTACATCAGTATAGGCAGTTAATCTTGGCTACAGGTAATGGAGATTTACATTAGTACTAGCAAGATCTGAATCAAGTAATATTGGCAAAACCAGACCCAAAGGAAAGCCCAGAGGAACTGATAGGTTCCTCCAAGCAAGTGGTAACATTACTTGAAACAAATTCTATTCCTTTGACAGATTTCTCACACTGAATAAGTTATTACCATATATTATTTCCTTTTCCTTTTTATAGAAACTTTGATATCCCATTTTTGGGTATAACTTTCAAACATTAGACTGTGTTGAACTTGTAGGTTCCTGAAGCTGATGACTGACATATGTGATGAAAGATGGTAAATGCTGTAATTATAATTCATAAATTAAATGATACAGCTAGGAGATGCTTAAAAAATTAGCATTTCTCTTAATTAATTTCAGTAGGGAAGAATAAAATAGTTTATAAAAAGTTTTAACAAAAATGAATTGGCTTTTTTTGCATTGGAAATAAATGGTGAAAATCAACTGTCTTTGCAGAAAAGTGCAAGATTCATGTTTCTGTCAATCAATGAAAATCTGATTACACTGAAGAAACAATTAAAAATAGGACAGCAGATATAAACGGGCATTTTTTATTAGTTTTGCTGGAATAGAAATAGAATGAAAAGCAGAACTGCAGAACAACTCAGTGGTTAACTAGTCTGGTGTTCTGTCACAGAATAGAGATGCAATTCCAAATAAAGGATCTAAGTACTTCCATGCTTATGCCTACTTTGTCCTCAGTGTTGGATAAACATCTGCTCATGTTACCCTGTATGTGAAATGAGGAGTTTACGAGAAATGGCTATAAAGTGTAATTTGCAGATCAAAAAAAAGCCCCATCAAAAATCAAACCACCAAACTTTTTCTTAATAGAACCGTATTGTCATTAAATTAGTTATTTCCACTGTCAAAATTACGGGTGAGATTACAAGTGACCATACATAACTTATAAATGGGATAAGAAAATACAAGAGCTCTTTTTTGGGGCCATTCAGACCTTGGCTGTCAGTGAGATGACAACCAGTGAAGCCTTTGCCCATGCTTACCCTCTCCTGGTCCAGCCTATGCAACCCACATGCTTTGGTAGGGAACAGAAGGGGACACAGCAAGAAATAGTCAAACAAAGCTCTCCTCTCTTAAAGACCTTTAAAACAGTCTATTCATTTTATAAATACTCTCTGAAGTATGTATCTGAGATAACCTTCCTGAGACAAAACCAAAATGACAGATCATTAAAGTTACGGGTTGAAATTTACCAGCTCCCCGTAATTTGGCAAACTTCAACTGATATTTTTGACTGCCAGAAGCAAAAGATTAAGCCAGTATTTATAGACAGACATGTTGCTCCTTTAAGAAAATGCATACACATTCATACTTTAGTTTCAGTCCACACGTTTCAGTATCTCCTTGTCCTGCTTCTTTTATTTTCAAGGGTTGGCATCCAAGAGCTGTCATGCTGCTGCTTAATAATTTTGACATTTGGTCAGGTAATTTTTCAGAATTAAGTGACATCCAGCTTTCACATTTTCCTGTTTCAACCTAGATAAACTAGTGATGAAGCTTTCCTTTCACATATGGCTAAAGCATTTCCATATCAATCTCATCATTGTTCCTGTTAACTAAACTTCAATATGACTGGGAGACATCACAATTTGCAGTATCACTCATGTCAGAAAAAAATACATTAAATCAGATGCTTCCTATATGAATTTAGGAGCAAAATCCCAGCCTATTTGCCTAGAGGATTGCCCACTGAAGGGCTGCACTTGGTCTGCTTTTACATACCCAGGCAGACACCTATAGTCAACTTGATGAACTGATACGTTAGCCCAAAAATCATCCCTTTGATTGCTTAGAGGTCACAGATGCAAACAGAACAAGCACGCCTTTATAAACGGAGTCTGCTACTGGGGATCAGGTCAGCTTATGGACTTGAACCTTACCATAGCCTCACCCTACTAGTAGCAATTTTATAATCCCTTTGCTCAGGTAGATGTGGTCACATTTTCATACTAATACATTGTTTGGGTTTTTTTTTATTTTCAAAAAACAATGAGCAATATATTTATTTATTGTCTTAAGAGGTTCCAAAAAGAAACTTGGATATATATTTTAACATAGCTCTCCGTTGTATCTCTGTACAGGGAGCACTTCAGGACCCTCCAAAGTGCTACCACTAAAACCAATTAGTATCTTTGCAGCATGAGCTGCTATTCATCATGAGAAAACATCTGTGATGTATTCTTGTATAATTAGTATGCATTTGTAATGCTGTAGGTACTTTTATTTATGTTTAATTTTTACTCTAGTGCTGAAGGCAGAGAGAACAAACTCGTCACCACTCCCTTTCTGCCTATTGCTGAAGCCTCTCCTCCAGTTCTTCTGAAGGAGGCCAGCAACAAGGGGGAGGCAGTGTCTGGATCTTCTTCAGCATGAGTGAGATGTCCCCAGGGCATAGTGGAGCCTTGACCTTCTAACATAAGGCCACATTGCTGCTTGACAAGCAGTACAGAGGCACTGGGCATACAGAGGCAGGGCAGTACAGAGGCACATTTTTGAATAAAACAGTTTGTTGCACTTTTTGGAGGTGAGGTGGGGCAGGAGAGGGAGTGTTTTCAAAGGAAGGAAGAACCTTTCTGTTTCTCAGGCTTAGTCTGTTTCTAAGAGGAGAAGTTAGCCTATTATGACTATGCAAATCCCAGTTTTCTTTTTTAAATGGTAATTACAGTCAGTGTAACTCATACCATTATTTGCACTGTGTGACATTATGTTAAATTCTTTTCAGTTAATTTATTGTTTGCTACTGATCTCTAGTGCCCTTCAGACACTCTTGAAAATAATTATTTGGGGCTCTATTAAAATATTTTAATGAATAAAACCCCTGAAGTACTAGCTGATGACCACCAGCAATATTTTAAACAGGAACAGGCTTGGGACTTTGGGGGTTTGTTATTTTTAACATTACTGGAAGAAACTGGAACAAAGCTAATGGGGAACAAGCTTTCTAATGTTCTCTAATCTTGTGAATGAAAAGAAAACTTAATACATTGCTTTATACACAGGCACTGTTTTGAAAGGCTCTTGTCTGGTTGCTGTATTAAATTATGGAAAACCTAGGTTAACAGAATCACACAAAAGTGTTAGTTCATCTTTCTGCCAATGCAGTGTGGTTTTTTTAAATCCTTTAAATCCTTAACACCTGAAGTCCCACTTCAATAGTTGTAAAACAAAGTGAGGTTGTGTACATTGTACAGTGTAAAAGCTACTGCTCTTGTCTTGACTTCCTTTCAACCAGGGAAACTCTGATGCCACCAAACTCTTGAACAGAACTGCATTAATTTGAGTACGTCAGAGGATGAGATGAGAACAGACTGACTGTCCCTGTTGCAACATCCTTCTAGGAGGGAAGGGGGGAAAGAAAACAAGAAAAAAAAAGATTGCCTTATTTTGGACTCAATTAATCCATTTTCAAAATGGATAGAATCAATTTGAAAGGAGATGCTTTAAAATTGGAATTAGAGTATCCACACTCCTTACGAAAAGACATTTCTCAACAAATCAGTAATAAGAGATAGTTTCTTATAGAGGCAAACCTTTGCAAATGGCTGTGAGAAAATTCAGTGATACAAATCAGAAGTCAGAGATATGAGATAATCATTAATGCAGCAGGTAGTTTTAGCCTGGCATTTTTTTATTCATCTCTGTTCAGCTGCTGCTGCAAACCATTCTCACCCCCTGCTCTGAATGGCAGAAGATCAGAGTTAATGATATTACCAACATATATTACATTACAAAATTTCTGCTTCACAGCATGTTAGATGTGCTCATTCACCCACACTCACCCTCCCCTCCCATTTTAGTTTGTGCCTGTAACAACTTACAGCTTGAAAATAATACGAAGTAGCAGATATAGACACAGTTAAATTTCAAAACCAAAAGTTTCTCGTAAATCTGAGTATTTCTAAACTGCATTCTAGATCAGCATGTTAAAGGCTGACGTGAGCACTTTTCACTATGACAGGATCAAGGAGAGCAAATGAAAGGATTCAAGAGAATGTGATTTATTTGCCCTTATTTTTCCTGAAAGCAAATACAAGTATGCTTTGTGTAACTAAAATACATTTGTGAATGAATATGTACACTCATAAAGCCAACACCTTCCTTGGTAACTTACTGTTTATGTAAAATGTTATGCATATAATAATATGTTATTTTATATATATATATAATCTGTTATGTGTACGTATATGGTTAGCAAGGACAAAGTCAGCAGCTTAGGGCTATATTTCCTTCTGTGTCACAAGAAAGTCTGGAAAAAAACAGTGTATTCTTAAGGAAGCACCTCAACAGTGCAGTGCCAAACATCATCAGATTGTGGCTAATGTTCCTTTTTACAAATTAAGTATTTTTATCTTGTATTTGTTTTGTGCTATCTGAAGTTAGGTTTCTGAGTGGGCACTTCAGAACAAAATATAAGCCTACATCCTTCATTGCAGTTTGAGTGCACTCTTTTCTCCACAAATCCCCTCCTACTACCTCCTTCGCATCTCCTCAGGGCCTTAGCCTCTCATGAACGGGACTCCGTAAGTCACTTAACACCCTCCTTCAAGAAGGCTCAGACTTGATCACCCAATCCATGTGAAACAACAACAAGATGCCTCCTCCAGATGCACTCTACATAAGAAGTTTCATGAGCTAATCTCCCGCCTCTGGGAATCTCAGAAAATGACTCACATCTTTCTTTACCCCTCCTTTTTATCTCCCTGTCCCCTCTTGCACATCTTTCTCTTCCTGCTCTTTTCACCCCACAATGAGTTTGATGGAGTGATGCTCACAAGTCAAGTTGTGTACAAGGCTGCAAAATACAGCCCCAGGGCTTGACAGGTCCCTCAGGTCAAGAAGTCCACCTCTGCAGAAGACCATACGTCACAATAGCTCCATTGCAGTGCCAGGCAATCAATGAAAACTCGATTAATACCAATAAATATGTACAAAAACTATGAGGTTCATTGTTTTAGGGATGCATCTTTGATAGGATGTCAGTGACAAACCACTAGCAATTGCCACAAAGGGGTGACACGTTGATTTTGTGAAACTGGGTCTCCAGCTGTATTTCTATTAAAAACAAAAGAAAGCAGGCATTCTTCCTGCGCACCTGGGAGCTGTTGGCTAAGGAGTCCAGTAATTCAGAATTTGTGTGGTTTAATTTTAGCACTGCAAACTACTTAAAGCTCCTGTAAAAATAAGAGCTCATTAGGGGCAAAACTGACAGTGAAGGAATTTTCTGCTGCTAAGATTCCAAGCCAAAAAGATAGGGGGAAGGGCAGGAGAAAGTGTGCTAAAAATAACTGGCCATGTTTCTATACTGAAAAGGGGCTGCCTAATAGAAAACTCTGCAGCATACGATTTAATCCCTCTCTGATATGCAGCATCACCTAACACTTTAAGGTGTGAGATTTTAAGATGCTTTTACTTTCTTTCTGAAAGATTTCCAGATTCACTGGAAACAAACCAATTTCCCCATGTACTGAAAGATACCAAAAGATTACAAATTTGTATTTATAACTAGAGCCAACTTCTCGGTGTTCTAGTTGTGAATGGAAGAAATGCAATTAGCATGTGAAAATTAAACAGGGAATATAGCAGTGTTCAAATTTGACACCCTTGTCTGTGCTCTGTGATGATATCTGCTGCTTTGGCAGTTGACTCCTGACTGAATTTCAATGACATTCTGGTTGAAAATATCCTGTTTAACCATCTCCCTGTCTATGCTGTGAGGTTCACTTGGCTCCTAAGAAGAGTAGAGACTTTCCTACCAGCTTTGGCCATGTAGCCATCCTTGGGCTGTGCCACACAAGCAGAATAAAAGAAGATTTAGCAAATCAGGCTTTCTCCTTCTTTCTTCCCAGGCATTATTTTATCCAAATATATATACAGCTTTTTTTTTTTTTTTTAAGGCAACAGTTTTCAGAAGGTAGCTGAGAATAAAAATGTAACTGAGAAAGAAGTTTCTTGATTGGGGCACCAGAGCTGCTCTCATGCAGACTGAAAGAGTTGAGACAAGCACACACAGGGAGTCTGCAAGTGCCCTTAGTCTTGTTCTTTTGGGAGAACTGAGATGGAGAAGACTGAATAGTTCGCCACTGTCAACAAGTGGGGAAGGGCCTTCTTCCATGAGAAGCTACCCAAACTCCACTTTCTGAGTCCAGTCCAGTAGCACACCCTCAAGTCAGTACTGCCTTATAACTCTATTCTAGTAAAATTTTCCAGGCTCAAAACAATATTTCAAGATCACCTCTGCAATGCCAGCAAAGCCTTTACTGCTGAGCGTAACTACATCCTCAGCATCCCTTTGATGGAAACACATCTACCACCAAATCTGAAACTCAGGAGCCACAGAAGGATCCGGTATTTCAGGGACCCATACTCCCAACTAGCAGTGCACATACTGGGGTCAAGACAGAAAACCACACATCTCTTTTAGAGGGGAAAAAAAAAAAAAAAGTATGTATTAAGTTGGTCCTTGTTTTTCAACACATTCTTTTTTTTTTCTGGTAAGTTCTCTATGCCTTATTAGTAAGACACACTGGCTGAAAGAAAAGGAAACTTGAAGGAGCCAGAGAAATACTGACTGACAGCAGTATGCTCAAAAAGCTTTCTTTCAAAGAAGCTCATAAAATATGTAGCCCAGCTGCTCTTTTCTTTCTAATCAGGCTTTCTGATATAATGAAAGTTCATCCAGAATGACGCTTCCTCATTCATGTGATGCTTCTGGCAAGAAAAGGGAAAAAGCAAATAATGGGAAAAGAAGATCAACTTAATCCATTTCAGCTTAACTGTGCAGGTGAACTCGGGAAGAAATTATTTTAAACTGAAATCTGTGAAATATTTGGCTCTTCAAAACCCCTCTCTTTTAAGCAGCAAGTATATGTTGAAGATTGGCCTGTATTATTGATGCTGCTAATTAGCTAATGAAATAGCCTGGCTGTGCCACTACATCTGGCCACTCTATCTCTTTAAAACATAAATAAACATGCAACTGTCCCCACTCATAATGTAATTTCATATTGCATGCCCTGTGTTACACACTATACAGCACTGCAGCACGTTCTCCTGAAAACATCAGACAACACCTGCCAGTCTTCTGGCCAGACTGGTTGTCCCAGTGGCAATGGGCTCTTGCAAAGCATGCCAAATTTAGTCATGTATACAAGCATCTCCTCACTGACAGCTACAGTGAGATATTCAGGGCAATTAGAACGGTGTTATTAATGGTAATCAAGGATTGACATCACCTCCTGCTCAGCCCATGTTATTCAATATAAAAAGAAGCTCAATTAGTTCTGCGTTCAGGGTTTGCGTTCACATTAAATTGTTAAAGCAGCAACTAATTGAGGCTTCTCATTTTGGTAGGTTAAAAAAAAAAAGAGGCATTTGGGTAGTTGTTTTCACTTTTAATAAGAGCACATTTTACTCTTAAGGTCAAAAGTGTGACATGTTCTATCTCTTGTTACAAAAATAATGATGTATGGGGTCATCTGAGATATAGAGGGATGAGGGAAAAAAAGGAGAAGCTAGACTGAGAGACAGCTACAGGCCTGCTGTTGACATGTGATCGTATCTTTTTGTGCAGCCATCACTAAGATGCCAGGTTGCTAAATACCTTGAAAAACCAAAACCCCATACTAAAAAAAGAATTATTTATTGGTCTGGATTGCAAAACGTAACTCCTTTGCAAATCAGGCATTTAAAATAACTGTTTTGCTATTCAGGCAGTACCAAGCAGTGAGACAGCTTGTCAGTGCTTCCTTTATAAAACACTCATTTCTTAAAAAAACATTGCATTTCTTGTCAGTTGAAAGAAAAAACGTTTAAATCAGCTTGTCTATTTTTTGAAATGAAGATCAGCAAAAATCAAAACAAAACAAAACAAGATGTTTCAACTATCTCCAAGTTCTATTTATACTTCTTCCTATCAAAGAAATATTTTATCTTTCAAAGGAAAATCCAGGAAAGCCCATATTAAGAACTGTTTTATTTTAAACCCAATACTGCTAATTAGGCTATTTTGTTGGCTCATAGGCTGGAGAGTGAAGATGCATTGATTTTAAGAGTTAGGAAGACATAGAATTATAGAATGATTACAGCTGGAAGGGACCTTAAAGACCATCAAGTTCCAACCCCCCTGCAGGGGGGACACCTCCCACTAGACCACGTTGCTCAAAGCCCCATTCAGCCTGGCCTTGAACACTTTCAGGGATCGAGCATCCACAACTTCTTTGGGCAACCTGTTCCAGTGCCTCACCACCCTCACAGGGAAGAACTTATTTCTGGTATTCAATCTAAATCTCCCCTCTTCCAATTTAAAGCCGTTACCCCTTGTCCTATCGCTACACTTCCCGACAAAGAGTCCCCCTCCAGCTCTCCCGTAGGCTCCTTTCAGGTATTGGAAGGCTGCTACTGGGTCTCCCTGTAGCCTTCTCTTCTCCAGGCTGAACAAGCCCAGCACCCTCAGCCAGTCAATGGGGTCATTTGCCACTGTTTTCTGGGTAGCATATTGAGGAGCATGGCCAGTCATCTTTTTTCTTCTGATACAGAGCACTTGGGTCTGTTTGCATACCCAAAGGCAAAGTAGTCTGCAGAGAAGCATCTGATTGTACCATACTCCCCAAAGTGGGCAGATAACCCAAGTAGCAGGCTAATTTACAGTTATCCGAATGAAGTACTGCACACCAGACTCCCAAGAGACATTCTCAGCACCTTGCTCCATGAAATCAATGAGACTATTTGCAGAGTAAGAGTATGGGCAAACAAACAAGTTTCTGTCAGGTGAATTGCTCTGTTGGCTAAAACACTAGAGGAAGGAATCAGCGTGAGGTGGCTGACACACTCCAACTCAGCGCACCCTGAGCAAATTGGTCGAGTGCCCGTCCTGTGTCAAAGTGGTTTTGGCAGTGACTCACACATTTATTTAGAAATACAGTATCTGCTCCTTAATTCACTGGCGCTGGTGTTCAGAGCAATGCTGTCAAAGTCAGCAGGGTTACACGAGTATGAAAAGGGAATGAGGCCAGCAGTATTTCTGAAGGAAAGTAATGGCTAAAACTAAATGAGTACAGCATTCCACACAAAAGGCAGCTCAAGAAAATATTTTTAGAAGCTTGTAGATCTGCTGCCTATCAAGCGACTCCATCCGCTGAGGCACCCGTGGGCCTGTTTTACTGTAGGTTAGATCTGTCTCTAAAGGCCAGGTCTGACAGGCTGGCTGCTAATGCCAAGCCAAGAAATGGAAATATGCGGGGCTTCCTCTGCTTCTTGTAGACTGATGACCTTTCTGAAGCCTAGTACAAAATACAATACATTGATGCTTGGGGATTGCTCTCTATTATTGTATGCTGCCCATTTGCAGAAATTTGTATGGTAACTATTTTGCCTATTAAGAATGTTCTAAGGTATTTTGGAATGATGGGTGTAGTGTGAGCAATAGTAGTACAGCAATATGAAATAATGGTATCCATTAAAATATTAGCATAGATGCTAGCCAACAAAAAGAAAGGAGAAAAAAAACCCTGGAATTTATTTCAATTTTATTACAGTTTTTCAATGAAATGTTCAGTACAGAGAAGAGAAAAATACCTTAGCCTTCTAACTTGCTTTTATGACAACATTACCCCTATAGCTTCCATCAGACCTTGTTTGCTGATGAAAACCTTTCCTTTCATCATAGAGTAGGGTATGAGACAGCAAACAAAGAAAACAATAGAAATCGCAACATGCTAGCCACAAAAACACTTCCAAACAGCTAAAACAAACACCAGATCTAAAATTCAAAAGCAAAAGAAAACTGAATACAACATAACCTTGGTTAACTGAATAGCTGAGCTTGAGAGTATGAGCCCTAGATAAATATTTTCTGAGTTAAGCCATTTCGCAAGCATGTGGTGTTAATTCCCATCCCTTCAGGTGCACCAGTGCTGACCTCAGCAGCACCAGGCAACCCCATAATAAGAAAATGAATTTATGTTTCTTTTCCAGGTTTCCTTCCACCAAATCTTTATGACAACTTCCAAGTGAAGTTCTACCATTTGGGCATCACACTATTTATTTTTCCTTGGAAATATCTGCAATCTGCTGCTTATTCCGAGACCCAGGAAAGAAGGAGAAGCAGAGGCACTAAGAGCATCCCCGTGGACTTCCAGTTACTATGGAAGGCCCAAGAGAGTTGGCAACATTGAGTTCCTTGTTGTCTAATCCCCACCTAACTCATGCCTCAACCTGAATTTTATCTACCACACTTAAATCTAAATAGTTTGACACACAAACCAATAAGAATCTAATGGAAGATTTAAAAGCATGGATATGAAAGCAAGTCAAGGAAAGTTTCTAAACTGGTAGGCAAAGCTGAGGCACTGGAAACTTCCTGTTATTAAGATATTGCATAGATTAATATGGTGGTATTATAATTACATATAACCTGTACTTATGAAAGATCAGAATTTCTAGTTCAAGTTGCTCTGAGTATTTCAGAAATTGGAAAGAGAGGAAGAAAATGTGTGATTAATTCTATTTATCTGCATATTTTTATTGCATCATGTGAAAAAATCTTTTGTACTATAAATTTATTTGTCAGCTTCTTGCAAAGTCCAGATGTCTCCTTTCAATAAAATTTAACCTAAGCATGGGCAAAGCAGCTTCCCTGCAAACTGGTATCAGTCCAACTAGTAATATCAGCTACGTTCACAAGTGACTTAAAGCACGTCTGCATCAAGTAACAAAGTACTACGTACAGACCCTTCAGCTGGCTTTGAGCTGACAAATCCACACAACGGTATGGTGCGGTGCAAGCGTTTGAAAATAGCATAGCTGCCCATGTGTGGAGGTGCAGTCACATGAAGGTTATAAACCTTCTGATCAACCCAAAGTCAATAAAATCCAGCGCACTGCGAGGAAACATGGCCGTGTCGCTTCTTGAGCTGGGCTGACTTGTTTCTAACTTGTTTGGGCTGATACTATATCTGGTTCTGGGCTTTTTTTCTATGTCCCAAACTGCGGTGTCCAAAATCTTGTTTCTTCCTGTATACAAATTTTGAAAAGTAGCATCATTTATGGTGAGCCAGAAGCATAGCTAGTGGCTGAGGAAGAGGGCACTGGAAAGAGTAAGCCGACAAGAAAAACGAAAAGCCATTTGGTGCTGCTGCCTGAAGCTTCACTGGCATTACTAATTTCTGCCAAGCACAAGGTCTAACTAACTCCAGAGGACATCCCACATAGCAACAGTGGAAAAAAGATGGTAACAGCTAAGTTGCATGACATTGTCCTGCACCAGTATAGCACAAATTGCAACCAGGTAAAAGTCTCTTCTACCCAAGGACTAACATCTACTGCTAGCGGGATGCTCACCAGGTCTCACAGAGCTCCTCATTCACCCCCACGAGCATTGCTATGGTTCAGCTAAATCCATCACCCCTCAGGCAGAATGACCCCTCCGAGAGAAGATGCCCAGCACTCCCAGTGACATGGCAGCACCAGCAAAAAAGGCTGGCAGAGGACCAGGGGACACTGCAGCTTCCACAAAGGTCTGCACCACCAGTAGAAGACAAGCTGCGTGTATCATTCCAAAAATAAAACATTAAATTTAGAAAATGTTATGTTTTCATCTGACCTATAGGAAGAAAGCATTTTCAAATATCAAATACAAATCAAATGAGGTGTTTTCCTTATAAATATTTTCCGTATTGGGAACTTTATTACAATCAAATCCCCTTCTGGGACAAGATACGTATGTTAAAGTTTTGATATATCCACCAGAAGGGAAATCTTCCTTTTCATTCAGTACCAAGTGACTGCAAGCTTAATTTACAGGGGAAATAATTTTGTATCTGTAACAAGCAGTCTCTACAGTTATGGAATTCAGAAATTTTCGCTGCTGAATCAACCCAAAAGATATAACTTACTCAGTTTAGCTTTTAAAAGGAAGTGCTTTCCTGAGTTGGCGTTTCCTAGCATGAATTTGCAAATTCCACTATTATTCACTGGACTACTAGGAATTAAAAGAGCCCATCCCAAATGCACTCTAGCAATATAAGTGTATCAGCTTTTGCACACATTTATCCAGATGTCATTTATATATACAATGTTGTGGGTCCCAGGCTTGCTTTGGTAGAGAAAATACTGCCTGTGATTTTATTTTCAATTTTTTTTCTTCCTTGTTCCTAACAAATAAGAAAGTCAAGGAATAATTAAAGCGCAGACCAGAACAAAAATAACCTCATAGTAAACAAGTGTGCTGGTGCAATATAAATGATAATTTATTTTACAAGCAGAGATTATAGGAGCTCGGCTTGTTCAGCTTCTCAAAACAATAGCTAAGAAGGGATATGAATGTTCCCTATAAATATATCCAAGCACGTAAATGTGAAGGAAGAGAAAAGTTACTTAAGAAACCAGCAAAATATTGGCAAAAGGACAAATGAGTATAAATGAATCATGAGTTAAGTATGGCTAAAAATTAGGATAAGTACCTGAAAGTAGAAAACACCTGTGCTTTCAGGCTGATTTATAAAAAAATGACCTGCCCAGTTGCTCTGTATTCAGCCTGAGAATGATAATGGTGGTCTTATTCCTGTTACCAGAGTGCATGAATGTGAAAGCATGAATGTGCGTACATCTGACATGTATTCCATAACATACATCCTTGCACGTATCCCATAACATTTACTAGAGAACTACAAAGGTTTTCTTCATTCTGCTTGCGTAATGAAAAAAACCAAAGTGAATATCCTGATGCCTGTTCTTTATAGAACTCAATTTAGATCCTGTGGCACCAGACCCTTACTAACTTTCCCGTAGTAGAGAAGGGTGAACAAGAAGCCCACCCCTGTACACCCACACCATAAAAATCTCACTCTGTCCACATGCTTCCCCAAAATCTGAAAGCACTGCTTTCCCCATGGGGGAAAACTTGTTTTGATCCAAAAAATAAAGTAGTAAAAATCTTATTGTGGCATACCCAAGCAGTTTACAGACATTGTAGTCCCCCAAGGTAGTGCAAGCCCTTGTTTCCCCTACAATGAAGCATGTTTGAGTGTTGAAGTTTTTTAACAGCTAGAGAAACCAGGTGTTTTTTAACCAAATATTTCTTAATCTTGATTCTTTATTCCCCACCCCCTTGTAAACTGTCTGTAAACGGATTTTTTAAATGACTGAGTTCATCCTATACTTCAAATTATTCACAAACATGTCCAATAAACAATTCTTGTTCTTTAGACTGTTTGTAAAATGCATATTTATCTGGAATTGAAAATTCATGCTATGCAGTTAATTAGCCTTCACAGAGGACTTAAGCAGGCCTGAAGGGTGCCTACGGCTTGTGCTAGCTTTCAGCACAGGGATGCATTTCCCCTAACTGAATTTACATTTCTAAATTTCTTGGACCATTTTATCTGGAAATCAAATCATCCCTCCCCCCCTCCTCCACCCTGGCTTCCTACTTGAATCTCAGTACAATATTTGTTTGTTTTGATCAAGTTTCTCCTAGAATACTGAAATACACTCACGCTCCCTCACTAAGTTAATGCATACTAAAAACTGTATCTCAAATTTAGTTTAGAAACAAGTTAGCCAGAAAAAAAAAGAGTATAAAGAAAATACTTGTCTTTCACTCAGCTTTCTTGCTAGATGTTCATCTTTGATTTTTCTCCAGTGAATTTGATTTTCTCTATACTTCCCACTTTTAGCTTATTTGTTTTTTATTTCTGCATGCACTATGCATTGTTTAACTGTGTTACATTTAGACCTCTTCAAATACACAAGGACATATTTAGCATGACTATTATTCTTCCAATACCAATTCCATTTATGTGTAATACCACATTAGGTTACAATGAAAATATAACACAGATAATTTGTATGAAATGAAGGAAATCTGTTAGATTCCATAACCTCACAAATCACTCTCTACTTTCAAATAAAAAATCTCATTTTTCCTTGCTAGGAGACCATACACATCATGTAACAACGATTTTTTGCTTTTATCTCCCTTATCATTCTCATCAATATTTAGTAAATTAATTCATCAACATCTTTTACTTTTCAACAAATGGAAATGCTTTCAATCTTACAAGCCCTGCTAAAAAACTTTGGCTGGATTATTTTTGAAGAGTGTTAATGGTCTTTGACTGGAAACTTCTGAGACTTGTCAGATCATCTGAATATGCCATAATTCCATTGTGCCAGAAAAAATTCTGAGTGACGATACTATAACTTATCTCCACTGCACTAGACCTTGGACAAGCTTTAAAATTACTGACAGATGTTTAGAAGTATCTGTGTTCAGCTGCACATACAAAGATAAATAGTGTTTAGAGAAATCCAAAAAAATAAAAGCTATTAAAATAATAATTAAATAAATAAAAAGCAAAACACCTTCTGGATCAAGTGAGCCTATATCAAAACACATTGTTATCAAATCCAAATGCTGCTTTAGAAAGTGGAGCAGGGCCAGAGAAGCTGAGAAAGCTGTAGGTGTATCTAGATTTAGGAACGCCTTTTCAGCAGGCTGTGCCTACTGATATTCCTAGAAGTACTAGGCTGCTTGTTAGAACATTACTTTTCAAGACAGATTTGCTGACTACCAAATTATCTTATTGTCCTGCCTAGCATTAAATACCTGCTTTTAATGGTGCCACTATAAAGAATAAGTCACAATGTAGAAGCTTAGATCCCCTGAATTATATAATTACTGAGAAAAGGTATGGCAAAGGGAGAGCAATCCAGGCTCCATCCTGTTTTATTTCTAGGGCTGACGAAAGGTGCAATTTGTTACTTAGTTAAACCTGGCAGATTAATGACCTGTCAAATTAGAGATGCTATACACTGCATCAAAGTCACAACCCACTTATTCAGATCCCTTAACTATTAAACCAAATCTATAACTGAGTAAACCACATCACGAGTGGAAAGCATTCCCTGATCAACCATGCTGAGATGCTAATCAATATGGTCAACCCAGCCAAGGACTTCATTATGCTGAAGTCATGCAGGACAGCTATGACAGTGCAATGTCTTATGGATGAGCTGCTTCAGAGTAAATACGCTCTCCATATAAACATGCTCCGTAAATGTGTACCATTGGTATAAATATGCACCATTCCTTGGACAAGCACTGGAAATAAATTGAAGATCCCAATGATGGCTGCTTAGAACATGAGAAGTTGGATTATGAACCCTAGGAAGATCACAGTTTAAAATCTATTTCCAGAATATATCAGCACAAGGTATCAGGGAATGCTATAAAATGCAGTTCTACAGACTAAGCTCTCTTCTGTACATCAAAGAGTGATGAGTTTGATGCAGAAAGATTTGAAACCAGCTGGGTGAGGTAGAGAGGATTCAGTATTCTTTTTGCACATACAGACAATGATCCTTGTGTGAATGATGGGATTTTTTTTTTCTCCTGAGTCAGTTCAGGGAGTTATAGATCAGTTAAATCCAAAGCTTGTCAGCACCCAGAACATTAATATCTGAACATGTATAAAAGGTAGGTGTAGATCTTGGAATAAAAGGTACAGTGGGAGGACAAAGATAATAGCAAGAAGGAAGAAGTAATGGAATTCCTGGCCACTTGCCTGTACAAGAACAAGGAAAGCATCAATGAACAGTCCTTGCAGGAATGTTATCTGCACTGCCCCTCCCACTGGTGTCTGTATTCAGAGGAAAGCACAATCGGAGTGTGAGAAAAACAGTAAAAAATGGGAACTCTCCAGCTGCACTACCTTAAGGACGTAGGTAAAGGCAAGTATCTTGCAGGTGTTGAAAACAAATTTATAGCCCGTTTTCTTGTACAACAACAACATTTTCTTACTTTAGAAACAACCTACACAGAACCTGCTGCAATTGTCATTGGAAGCTGAGCTCTGGAAGAACAATTTCCAGAATTAAATAACTAGGTGCAATGTTAATACTGTGGGCTTAGTCTCATTCTTAATTTTTGATTTGGACTCACAGACAGGCAATTAATTTAAATTAGGTAGTATCAGAAGGGATGCTGTTGTAGCAGATTTCTCATCTGTTAATTTAGAACGAGCAGCAATGGTATCCAGTCAAGTTTATTTTAATTTATGAGCATATTCATGCTTCTGCTCAGAAGGAAGAGCAAATGTGGAATTGATCAAACTTTTTCAATATTATCTTTATTCTAATTTGGGGGCACTTGCTTCCAAATGTCTGGCACAAAACCACAGCCAAAATGAATGCAGAAGCAGTAAAATTCCCAGATTGTTAAAACTGATCAAAACCTGAGTATCCTGAATATTGGTAGAATTTCTTTCCCTTTACTAATGAGATTCCTACAGTCTATAGAGAGGGATCTGATTTAATTTGGGTATCTCTTAGAATAAGAATGTTCTCCCAGGTACAAAAATATGTACTATTATTTGAACTGTACTTGACTTTTTCAAAACTACACCTTGATTTAGAAAAGAGGTAATGTTAGAGGTGAAAAGTGGATAGCTCTATCATATTAGTTTTGTGGAGAGCTACATCTGACTCCCAAGATTTTGGTCTACTGCTGAACAAAGTATCCTGCTTCAGCACTACCACCCAAATGGATGGTTTTCTTAATTCATTCTGGCCTCATCAGCAGGCAATAAAAGCCTTATGTGAGCAGCCTGACATATTAAGAAAGGATCTTCCTGACTTGACATTCATTTTTGAAACATTATGTTATTGAACCCTGCCTGAGGAACAGGCTTTAATATGCAACATTCCCAACACATCTGACTCCCTCTTACTGACCTGGGCCCCTGAGTTGTTCTGCATATGTGTATATCTTGTGTAAAGTATAAAAATTAATAAAACCAGGACACTTCCACAATTTTAGCACATAAAAGTTAAAATTTGTAAAAAAAAAGGCACTGGAGTTGCAGAACTAGTTATTATAAGTTAAAATGCCATCTTAAGCGAGCCCCCAAAAGCTATTTACACCATGAACATAAACATGAACACACCACAGACATAAACTCCTCTTTCCCACAGGAGTTGTGGCTGCCTTCCCCAAGCCACTGCTTGCTGTGTGGTCACTCTGTCGTACCACCGCTGCTCATCATGTGGCTTCACACATTGCCTGCACTCAGTGTCTCACTCTCTGGATTCTGCGCTGCTCAATACTGAATTGCCTCAGAGATTTGCAAGTACTGGTCTGCCAGTCTGTGCAAGGGGAGATCAAGGGAGCTGAGGAACAGAAACGAGGGACGAAGTTGCAGTGATTGTAGTGCTAGCAGCTTACAGTTAACAAACCCAGATGACTTATGGCATACTATAGACTCCTGCACAACTTCAGTCAAGCATATAGGTCAGGACCACATCTGCTATTCAGGTAGAGGCAAAGCTAAGAGTCAGGGATTTGTGAAGCCTAAATTGAGCAGGAAGCTGCATGTAGCCATCCCGTGAAATGCTACACACTGGGTATCTGTAGCCTCTCATTCATACCGGAATGTAAGGCTCTTGATTAAGTACTCTAGGGCAAGTAACCTCTGGGCAGCGAGGAGTCAATGTGCTAAGTCTTCTGCTTATGATTAATTGCTAGCAAGGATGAGTGCATCTTTACAGCATTTATGTACCATCTCACATGCAAACAAATACATAAGAAGAGTCCTTACCATCACATTTGTCAACCTGGATATCTCAGTTGTACCCATGATGCATATTAGGCACAAAACTTTATTTCTGATCTTGCCTCTAGGACCTTGAGATGTGAACAGTCTTCTGGCATTGAGACAACACTTATATTTTTGTGAGATTACTTGCTCATCTATTTGAATGTGTTCAGTGTTGTACTTCCTGGTAGTTAAGGCAGCCACTGGAGTGGCAGGCAGGCACGCACTGTAGTATCCCAGAGAGAAACAGAAATGAGGCTGAAGGAACGGGGCTCAAACTGTCATCACCATCACCTGACTGCAGTTCAGAAGTGCTCTAAGGCCACAAGTCTTGCCTGCCACAAAAAAAGAGCTACACACAGATATTCAGAGTACCAGTTCGGCCAGATTGAACTCCTTGAACAGGAAGGCTGACTCAAGAGAAGCAGAATTAAACTGTCTTCACAACTGTTACTCTGCACCACGAGCAGCAGACAACCCAATCTGGGTATTCCTAATGCCTCCTGTAAAGAAGTGTTTTGATTTTGTAGGAAGGCAAGAAAGATATCACAGCAAATAGTTATCATTTTGGGGTACTAATTTTCACCTGTAACTACTTGTGCTATTTTGGGCTTTACTAAAGGAGAAGTCACTTTCACTGTGGCACTTAAATTGAGCGAGATTTATCACATTCTCCTAGCAATTTCTTTAATGTGTCTTCGGAGCATTATGTAAAAATTGACTAGTGAGAATAGGCTGCTTCAGAGCTGTACACAAACAGACATCTTGCAAGATCTTTCCTAACCCCTACCCTTTGTTGGAAATATCAAAGCTGCAATGTCCACTCAAAGAGACTGTCAAATTCACCTCTCATCAGCAAGGACAGCAGGACACAGCTTTCATGGAGCAGGTCCAATAATAACATCAAGCTTTTGGGTAGCAGGGCAAACATTCAAATGAATACAAGACCTAGGGAAACAAAATTCCTCAATCATGACCCATTGCTGGTTTCAGAGGGAGAGAGAAAGATCTCCATCTAGTATTTCTATGAAAGTTTTAATATTATGCAAACTTTAGAGAATTTGTTCTGTATTTTTATTGAATTCACTAGGGAACTCACCTGGACATGTTCCTCTGTGATGTGCTCTAGGTGTTCCTGCTCTGGCAGGGGGATTGGACTAGATGATCTTTCAAGGTCCCTTCCAATCCCTGACATTCTGTGATTCTGTGAGCAAGAAGGAAATGTCCTAAAAAGTACTGCATTAGGAGTGTAAAGTACAAAGGACTCTATTTTTTTTTTTTTTTAAATTATTTTAACCTACAGTACTTAATGGTCCAATGTGTTTTGAAAAGTACATACTGTACTTCAGTACTACATATGTGCTGTCAAATAGATGCTGTATGTCAATATTGGCAAGGGTACATGTGAGGTTGCAAACACATTTGTTTGAAAAAGTTATTAGATTTTCTAGGGAACTCAGAGGAAAGAGAAGGTATGCTTAAATGACAGCTTATGTAAGGAAACAACATCTTAAAGGTAGTCTTTCAGTGAAGTGCTGAAATTACAAACCAATAAACAGAACATTACATTCCTTGGTCTTGAATGTTGCTACCAAAGTTAGGTATCAAAGACGATGGATATACTTCATTTGGCAAATGAAGTATATGTATATGAAGAAATAAGTATAAGAAGTAATATGTATTAATATGTAATATGTATTATAAGAAGTAATATTAATTTCTTCATAAGTATATGAAGAAATGGGAGTTCTTCTGTACCTTTTAAATTGGCTTTGGAAAATGAAATAATCATGTAAGTGTTAATTAGATGTTCTGTTATACACCCTACAACTGTTCTTCAGTGGCCTTATTATATTAATATATTTTACTTACTATCTCAAAAGGAAGCTACCATGTATAAAACACCACCTGTCAAACTCGCAACTCTTCATGTCACAAACGAGGACAGTAGAGCATACAGCTCAGGATAAAAGCTAGATAAACTGTAGATATATCATATCTCAGAAAGGTTCCTGAGGTATTGAAAACATACAGTAAGGAGGATAAAAGAATTCCTTTGCTACATGTGCTGATTAGTTCAATAACCTCTGTAGGGCTGGAAATACTTCTCTCTCCCTATTAACAGCAGC
>VZTM01004436.1:0-19164 GCA_013400555.1 Jacana jacana | reverse complement strand
GCATCCCAGACCTTCTTCTGACTTTGAGAGTGTTAGAGCCATATTTCTTTACTCCATAATGTACTTTGCTTTATTTTTTTTTTAAATTTTTAATTTTATTTTTTTTCTGGATGTTGCCATGGAATCTGCCACTTTAGTTCTGTTGTACTCCCTTAAACACCTGTTAATCCTCTGACCTTTTCTGCAGGCTTGATCCTTTGGTCACCCCCAGTGTTGGCAACGAAAATGCAGAAAGCTGGCAATATTCATTGATGCAAGGCCTGCAGGGTTCCACTCCCCACACTTTTAATTATTCTGTGACTTTACATTGCAATAACGTTGTCACGTAATTTCCTGGAGAGATGCTGCCTTGTTAGATTAAGGAAGATTTCTTTGTTTAATCTTCATTCTAATTCCACAGAGAACCTTCCCTCCCTTTTGCAAATCTTTAAGGTTGCCTTAATGAATCCATTGTCCTTGAGCATGAAAATGTTCTTGGCTAGTAATTTTTGAAACCTAATTGGCTTGATAAACACTAAGTCACTAAGGTATCAATATGAATTTAGTCTCTGTCATCTCTCATTCCCCTCTGATATTTTTCCTCACATATTGATACCACCTATAGACCTGAATCCATTTTTTTTCTCATTCAGGGTTGTTTCTGGTCTTGAGATTTTGAACATTTTTTTTTGAACATTTTTGGATCTTTGGGATCCAACACAATTTTGAAATACCAAAGTACTGGAAAGGTGGCAAAAAACCAGGGCACTTTTAAGAAACATATCTACAGGATTCCCTGTTGCCACATCTTCCTTGCCCTGAAGGGTCATCCTGAAAAACGTTGTCATCATTGCCTTTTAGCAGGTTTTAGAAATCACAGCTACATATTTCAGTCTCACAGTAATGTAACAATTACTTGAAAACAATATTTTTTATTGCTAAAATAGAGACAACCTGGCATCTGAAGTTTTGTATATCCATCTTTATTTGCATTTGTCTTGACTGGATTCTCCTGATAATCTATCTAATCTCTCCACTAGTTGGTAGATTTCCTTTGCAGTCAGCAGAGTAAATGAAGGTAAAGTTCTTCAGATTTCTTTTTACACCATCATGTTAGGAAACCAATTGCTAGTGCCAGCTGCCACGAGTAAATTAATGTTGTTGAGAGTAGTGTGTAACTTCGATTGCATTTACTGATTGTANAAACCAAGTTGCATCTCAAGTTTTGCGCCGCTTGTGCCTCAGACTAATAAACCCTCTTAAAGAAAACACCGGTTTGGTAATCTTAACTAAAAGTAATTCTATTTATGCTCCTTTGAATTTGTGCTTCTGTATACTTCTGTAGAACTTCACAATACCAGCTCTAGTGCACCTATAACATATTGTGTTAAAACAAATACTGAGTACTAACTGTCCTCTCCCCTCTCTGCCCCTCCAAAGCTTTCAGGTAGGTAGCAGCTGACAAATTTAGTTTCTAGGTTACCAGTGAACCAGATGGTAACATGCAGGGGAAAAAAAAAACAACAGAAAACCATTTTTTTCCTGCACTTATTTAATTATGTTTTCATATTGTTGATTAGCTAAGTTAACTTATGCTAAGAGCACATTTAATTCCAGGAAAAATATGCTGCTTTTCAAAATGTGACTAAAATACCTGTTAGAGTTTTGAGATGTAAATTCCTAATTGTTAAAATATGCTGTCGTGAAATATAACAACATTTAATACTTGCAACCATGTAATTATGCATAATAACTAGTGATCATTGCTTATGCTGATAGGAAAGATAAGAAGGGGGGCTGTTGTGTATTTAGCTGGTTGTCTGCACCTGCAGAAAGCAGACAATTCTTCTCACTGTGGAGGAAACAAGATAATGACAGTATGATATTAAATGCAAACATTAATTCTTTGGGATAAAATACTAGGAAGAAGTCTATCAATTAAGGTTTGTTATTGTGAACGGCAAAATTGTGTTGCCTGTCAGTTTAAAGACAAATAAGAGACTAGTGGAATGATATCCTTAATTCTCTGTTTACCACGTATCTGCTAAATCCATTATTACTACTTTGGAGAAGATTTATATTGGCTATTTAGGCTTCTGTTTGTGCTAAGCTCTCTCTCTATGTATTAAACTCTACTTGGGCTCTGAAGTAAATAATGAAATCGTCAGCCTGTGTGATCTAATATTTTAGACTAAAAGAAAAACAAGACACTGTGAAAACATAATTGTACTAATACTGGGATTCTCAGCAGGTCTTATTAGCTCAGGCGTAGCCCTGCATTAATGTAGCTAAATGACTTTTGGACACGCGGTGGCTTCCATCCAGCCAATTTGGAGTGTAGGTGGGGCCAGCCCACAGCTTTCTACATCCAACTGTATAAGCACACACTAAGCTGATGGGTTATTTATAAAAAGCAACTTAATGTGTTTGGGAAAGATTACATTCTGCTGAAATATTTGTGCTAGCGAAGGGACGTGGATACCTGCCATCTGGGCCTGATGGAAGCTGGTAAAGACTTCTCCCAGAAATGAAAAACACCGCTTTCCGAGAAGGAAGCACCCCATAACGCTGTAGCTGTCAAGAAACCAGTATGTGCTCCCAGTGTTTTCTCCATGATTTTCCCCAGCCTTTGGAATAAGAGTAGTTGGAAACTATTCTCTTCCACTAGTAAGATTTATCTGATCTTTAAATTACTGGGGCTATTGTGTCAAATCTTTTGTGCTCCAAGCCTTGGTCCAGGATCTCAAGTAGAGATGCTTCAACAGCACTGGTGAGCGGGTTCCTTGTGACATCTTGGGGAGCATTTCTGTTGGTTTCATGGGTAGAACTCTCACGTGGGGATCTTAAAGCATAGCAGGTATAAATATGGGATGGAGAAAGCCAGTCCTCAGTCCTTGTAGCTAGACTTCAGTCAGTCACCATGGCTAATCTTTCCTTACTGAAGGAAATCTCCAGGGGACCTGTTAACAATTAGCTTGGCTTCCTTAAGTACCAGACTTTTATAAAAGGATAACGGAGCCTACACGGTGGCCAGCCCTGGCAATGGGTGGTGGTAACAAGCTTTTGTAGTGGTTGGTATCAGCACTGTCACCTAATTGTCACAGTAGCTATCTGAACAGAGGCTTTCATTTCAGCAGAGCACAGATAAGAGGGCAATGAACTTCAATGACTTTGAATGTCAGATCAGATGAAATTGGCTCCAGACAGATATTGATACTGTAAGGTTAGATTGGAGCAGAGGGTCTTACTGTAGTTACTGTTTAACACTGAGTCTGAGGAATATATGCATCAATAAGATAATTGCTTGTTTGCTGTTCAGCACATAGAACATTCCTGCAAACCCAGAATAGCCCACTGCAGCCAATTGAGCTGGGGTGGATTTAAATCAGTGACAATGTGCAGAACCTCAACAGTGGGATTCTCACTGTCGCAGTCTGGATTGTGTGGTAGGTGCAGGGACAAAGCACAAGAATGCTTCTATTGAACAGCCCATCTGCTTCTAATAAAGGATATATTAACTGTAATTAAATACAGCAGAATCAAGAGGGAGAACACAACTCACGTTTGTGTCATACTAGAAGAACATTACTATATACTTAGCATTAATGTGCAATAATCATATTCACAAACTGACAATTCCAATCAGCACTGTAGAGCTATACAATTAAAGCATCAGTGTAATTAAGAGCAAAGCTTTCTGATAGCCCACACTGCAAACAAATGACTATAAATTTGAATAATGTGCTCATCATGAAATTGGCCGTTAATCAGATCATAATCAGCATTATAGCCAAGCACAAAAGAAATGGATTGTCTGGCTCAAGAACAAACCACTACCCTTCGGCTCATCTATGGTGCAGGTTGTATGTGTGTCTGCGTACTATGTCTCGGAGTCCTTGCTTCTTCTAATGTCCTCTGCCTATGGTTTTGTGAGTTTTGTCTGCAGATGAGGTTGTACATGACAGAACTCAGTAAGCGGAGGTGAGAAAGTAGTCACTTATTCTAAATCCATCAAAATGAAGCAAATGTAAAGAAATACAAATGAAAGCTATCGACATTGCTTATTTCTTTCCCTTCAGGAAAGCCATTTTCAACAGTGCAGATTTCCATTAGCCTAAACAGAGCTAATGGTGACATCATTTTCAAGCTTACTGCTAACAGAATATTTTCACAAATGACTTGAGAGATCTAAGTGTCACAGATGACTTCTAAAACTGTGTTATTCCTAAAAGGAGAGTGGACATGCTTGCCTACGTTCCCCTTGGCATTATCTTCAGCAGTTTTGTGGTGAGTTGCATTAGTTTCTTGGTCTAACTGGAAGTTGACCTTCCCAGAAAAATGTTTTCATTTGGACAAACTGGTTGAGCTGGTTTCACCCCAGAATCACCCCAGCCCAAAGTGGCAGGGCAGGGAGGCAAGACGGGGGCGAGAGGTTGAGAGCGGTTAAAGTAAACCTTGAAACTCATACTGAGGGTGGTCATTTTCTGATTTGCACCTCGGAAAGCCTCGGAAATCAGCTGGAGCGTTTTAATGGAATGCTGTGGGCTTTGAATGGGAATAAACACCAGGTATTTTGTCTAAGAGCTTTCCATTACTTGTATGAGAGAAGACTGTAAGGCTTGCAACTCCAAATGTTAATTTATTATAAATAAATAAAATGTTACCATTACAATAATTATAAAGATGTATTTTGACTGCTTGTTTGTAACTAACAACCTAAAGACTAATTAACAATCTGGAAACCAATTCTCCTAGCTTCAAAGTGTGAATTAGCACTTCAGGGTATTTATCTATTAATAGCATTGTTGTTGCTATTACCTGTGATAATAAGAATAAATAAATGAGATTAGCTTTGTAGAACAAAGATAGGTCTCTATTAAACCCACTTGGTACAGCTGTGAAAGATTTTTGCGATCACGTAAATCTTTCTTTGAAGCCTGAAATTGAAGCAAGCTGAAGATAGTTGCAGAATAATTGCTTTTAGTTTAATGTAATTTCATTAAATAATTAGACAATCTGAGGGAAAATGTGACTGAGTTGGTACTTGTGAAGTAAAGGGTAATGTTTTCAAGCAGAGAAGTGATAAGACTACTGGCTGGGATAGGACAATCACCTACTAGGGTAGTGAGATTGCTATGTTAGAGCAATTGTGAGGCCCTAGAAATCTCGTTCCCTGGAAAAATTATGCAGCTATTGGAATTCAGTCCCAAGCACCTGAAGGGCAAAGACATTAATCAAGACACTCAACACAGATTTGCCAGGGCATGTTATGCTTGACCAAGCTGATTGCCTTCTTTAATGACTGACTGGTTCGGTGCATGAGAGGAGAGTTGCGAATGCAATATATTTTGACTTTTATGATGTTTTGGACACTACCTTCCACAGCATTTTTCTTTGTAAGCTGAGGAAGTACGGGCTGGATGGTGGGACTGTTAGAAGAAAATTGGCTGGACCAACATATCTGAAGGGCAGTAATCCTCGGTCTCAGATCTGGCTGGTGGTCAGTAATGATCATAATACCCTGGGCTTGATGTTGTGACTGCTGCTGTTCAATGACCTTCAACAGTGTTATGAATAATGACACAGAGCATAACCTCAGCAAGTCTATAATGGGAAAACAGCTACTGGGAATGACAATGGCTCAGGCCGGAGGGACTTGGATAAATCTGAGGACTGTGCCTACAGAAATCTTGTAAGTGTCACCACGGAAAAAGTGGAAAGTGCTGAATTCATGGGCAGAATTAACCTGGGCAGACTGGAAAGTGACTGGCTGAGAGATCATCACAAAAGGGCAGGGCTGGGATATTCCAGGTGATGTCAGGCTGTACAAGCCAACAGCATGCTCTCACTGGGAGTAAATTGGGCAAACAGTGTACCAGTCTGAATTTTATGGAGATGGCCACCAGACAAAAGTTATCATCCTCTTTACTTGCAATTGGCAAGGCTACTCAGGAAAAGTTCAACCCATTTGGGTCCCTGAAATTCAAAACATACTTAAAGAACTGGGAAAAGGTTCAACTGCTGGGCTACCACAATGCTCTTGTGCCTGACAAGCATCTCCAAAGAGAAGCTGAAGGATCCGAGTTTGTTAGTCTGGTGGAAAGGAGAATAGGGGCCAGTCAAACATCAACTGTTTCAAGGGCAGATGTGAAGATGATGGTGCCAGATTCTTCTTTGTAGGACAGATAATGTAGTGAGGGCAATGGCCATATATGTATCTCTGACATTATGAAAAACATTATCACGGGTAGGAAGATGCAGTACTGGAACAAGTTAACCAGAGAAGTTATAAGATCTCCATCTCTGGAGGTATTTGAGGTTTGGCTGGAGTAAGCCTTGGCCTACCTGATCAAATGCTGGCTGCAGTTCTGCTTGGAGCAGGATGTTTTGCTAGCTGGTCTTCAGAGTTCCTACTCACCAACCTAATTATGTGCTTCTCAGCTTTGAAGGCTGATGCTTCAGAATTTCAGGAGTTGTGTCTGCAAAGCTTTGTCTGTTTCTTATACAATCAGGTGAGCAAATAAAACACACCACTTCTACAGGCTTTACTTAATTGATAAGGCTAAGCATGTGTGTCATCAGAATTCTGTCACACTGAAACCCTCTTCCAAGGGTCTCATTTTTGATTACTGTCTTCTGTTGGGGCTTATGTCAGTCAGACCACTGTAAATGGTTATGAAACTCCAGTAGTTTCCTCCAGTGATTTATTCAGTTACTTCTAGTTAATACTGCTGTAGATGACAACTGCAAAGTTTTGTCTTGAGCTGATGAGAACCCAGTGGACATAAAATCAGAATTAAAGTATCAACTTTAATGATTCCAGGGCTGCATAGATTTTATGATCATGATTTCTATTATGTAGGATCGTAGGGTTATCATGTGGATGGAATTCAAGATTATTGCTTTTTAATGTCTCATGATAAAGACTAACTGCTTGGAAGGGATACCTAGCAATGCTGGTGGAAATACTTTCCATGTACAAGCAGTATATATTTCTTTTTAACTTCTGATTGTCAATACATGTTTAAAACTCCTGTTTGAAAGGAAGAAGATAAACCCCACCTGTGTTTCTACTCTAAAGTCTAACTTGTTCTCAATCATTCATTTTTTGTAGAGACTGCGTGTGATATATGCCAAACATACTGTATGTGAAGTTTAACAGACAATCATTGTAAGTGACAGTAATCTACACTATGACAAGGATGTAACTCACAGGAAAAGAGGAAATTATATTCTGATGATCTCTTCCACATACATTTTTTGTTTAAAGTATTTAATATAATTGTATGAAACAGTGAACTTTTTTTCCTCCCTAGTTGTGTAATTTCAAGGCAATAAAAAGAAGCATAATAAGAACATATGGAACATGGACTTTCAAAAAGAAACAGTTGGCAAAACTGTGCTTCAGATTGCTGCCAGAATATCAGCCTTTCGGCAAGCTTGGAGTAGAACAGATGGGAAAAGTCAAAACTGGTAATCTTTTTCCACGCTTAACACAGGAGAGCAAGTTAACAGTCTAATTCATCCTTGGCATAAGATAATTGCCTCTTCTTTTTTTTTTTTTCCCCTAACACTATTTATGGCCAGGGTCTTTTTGTTCTCTCTATTTCTCTACTGAGGCCAGTGAATCACTATAGATTGGATTTATGTTCTGGGGCTTATGCACTAGACTATGAAAGCTGAGGTAGGACATGAGGTCTGTCTCTCAGTAGAGCACTGGACTCCATATCATCCACAGTGCATGAAAGGAAAGCAGTATGATGGATGGGAATGGGGTGAATGGACCCGTTTGCACGGGGTACTTGGCCCTGATAGGCTTCATTTTAACCATTTGGATAATCCCTTTGATTTCAGAAGCTTTTATTTTTCTCAGAACTTCAGTGGGACTTTGCATGGAAATACTTCAGGTTCTTGGGGATTGTGCAGTACTGGAATGATGATGCACCTCTGTATTGAAGTGAGTGTATAGGTTCTCACCATTTTATAAACACAACCTCAATACATTTAACCTTAAAAATAATAATTTCACAGTTGCTACTTGCTGAGATACAACTAATGTCATACCCCAGCAGATACAGGACTAGGTTGTTGGTTCTTGGAATAGGGGAAAATCTGTTCTCTACACACATTTAAAAGCTAAAACAAAGCCAGACAAAAACCTCTGTTTTTTGATCTCTTCAGTGACTGTACGAAATTTTCACCTGAATAACAGGCAATGGGCTGGTTTACATATGTCAGTTGCTCTGAAAAAGATAACAATGGAAATATTACCCTTGCTTGACCTTGATGCTGCTGCTCCTAAGCAAGGTTTGGTACCTACTTTTGTAAATTTTATACTTGGAAGGTAAGAATTGCACCTATAATCCTTGGATAATGTAGTGTAATCCAGCATAATTTTCTGAGTGAACTTTTGGAGAAAAAAATTTTAGTGGAATAGCACTTGAACTGCATTAAATTGACATTTGAAATTTGAACTTAATGAATCCACATAGAAACCACACAGTTCCATTTGTTTGCTTCTTTTGAATTTTTTTCCCACCAGAACATTGGAGTCTTGTTAAATGGCCACAGAGATAACATGCAGGCTAACAGTGCCAAAGCTGTTGATCTATTTTGAAACTTGGATCATGAAATTATGCTATCAGCCTAGTTAATTTTAAAACACCTGGTTATAATAACTGAAAGGATAGTGTATACTACAAGCCTTCTTAGCTTTTAGGTGGTAGAAATACTGGATATTCAGGAGCATGAGGATGAAAAAATGAAAATACTTAAGCAATACACTTTGATATTGATTACCTCAGAACAGAAATGACATTTTGACCAATGCCCTGGTCCACATTTACACATATGTCTGCTGGTTTGGGTCTTTCTACTCTGGTGGCCCCTACAATGCTTTAAGGAGAAAGTATTTTTAGGAGATAGAGGGAAATATGGTGGTATTTTTTTTTTTTTCTTTTGTTGAATTGTCTAGTTAATTGATAATTTGTCTGAGTGAGAGACCATTATTTTTAATTTTTATACCTGTGTGAGAGTACACAGAATACCATATCAAAGCTGGCAGGTAGCTGGTAGGAAATTCTTGGTGTTCTTCCTGGCACAGTTCTATTTCTTTCTGTGACACCTCTGAGGACAGTTGGGTTTGACACAGCTTCTAATCACTTCCCATTGGAAGCCCTGATGAAGCAGCGCTAGGTTTATACACCGTATAGCTTTAACCATCAACACATCTAATTTGAATGAGTAAATTATAGGACAATTCAATGCATACCATCTTCTGGCCTCCTGCCCGCTGCTTACATCCTTTTCTCAGATGTCTGTGGAATGAGCGGGCATGCTCATACGAATGTCGAGCAATAAGAGAAAATAAGGCACATAACCTCTTCTGTCTCTTCCTGCCTCACATCGCTTCGAAAACGTTCCTGTGTTTTGGTTTGAGGAACCCCGTAACAATTTATTGTTATTCAGACAATTAAATTCTATCACCCAGTGACCACTCCCCACCCAGGAAAGGGGAATCAGGGAATGGAAAGAAACACAAGGGTTGAAATGTAAATAGATTTAATAGAATAAGGTGAAATAATTAACAGTAATAATAAAGAACCATTATTAATCCTGATACCGATATAAGATATACAAGAATTATACTCAGCCAAATCTCTCAGCAGGAAGCTGTGCGCTCCCAGCTGACACTCTCCCAGTGAGACACTGCGAGTGCAACGGCTTTGGGAGGAAAGGAGGGCCTCAAGGGTCTGGACTGGGGCAAGGAGTTGTCTGAACCCCCACCATCAAGGGAGAGAAAACTACACAGCAAACTTTTCTAATTTATATTGAATGTGATGTTCATGGTATGAAATAATCCTGTTGGCCAGCTTGGCTCAAATGCCCAGGCCTTGTTCCTCCTCATCCCTGCACCTGGCAAGGCTCGAAAACACTGAGACATTGTATCTCACAGAGCCTGACTGGCCATAAAGCAAATATTTGCATGAATTCAGACACTAGAGTCTTCTAAAAATGCAGCTTCCCCAGCATTAGAAGAATGTCTAATGTGTCTTTGAACCCGGGACATCCTGTCAGAGTGATGCTGTATGGCCAATTATGAGCTACTTCCTAGGAAAAAAGATCAGGAGGACAAGCGAAAAAGTGCTTTCTTTAGCTCATTACATCTTTCAGAGTAATTTCTGCTAAACACGTTGAATTTCAGAAATACCATTTAGCAGGTAAATATCAAAGGATTATATGAGAACTCCATGATTCTGAGAACATGACTACTTAAAATGTCACCCCAAAGAAATAAGACCATGTGGCAATGTGTAAATTAAAGAAGGAAACTCAGAAACCGATGGCTTTGTGAAACAACTGAGAACATATTACAACATGCTTTTAGGGAGAGTTCACACTTTATCTCAGCTTGACCTTGAAAACAAAGTGATTAAAACTGTTCCAGCATTTCTAAAAGACATAAAAGGAAAACACTGATCAGTAAGAGCCAAAATATGCTTCAATAACTCAGTTTCTAATGCTATGTTTATTTAATATTTTACATTAAGCTCGGGCCTTTTGGGAACATTTTACTTAGTTTACTGTTCCATTACTGTGTAGACTATTTTTTTGTAATTTATTTAACTGAGAAGCTCTTGCAAAGTACATGAACAATGACTTGCTAAACAATGCCAGAGCAATCATTCTCAAAATATTTCAGTGCCCAAAGTGTTGTTGCTGAAATGGGTGTAAGAACAAATGGAATTCTCTGATTTTCTACATCAAAGTCAGACTTGAGGTATGGGAAAAAAAATCTAAATACTCTCCATGACTACTTAAACGATAGGAATTGTTTTTCCTGTTTTTTCTTTAGAGTTTGAAGGTAAAAATACTTTTAATTCATGCTGGAAGCAACTATATTAGCAACTGTTGTTCATGTGTTTTTACCTTCATCTGACATTTCAAATTCTCCCATTTTAAGTCACTTTCTTGTAGAACAAACTGAAATGAACAGATCTCAAAGGAAATGAAAGATTAATGGAAAAAGTAGATCTGTGCCAGATGATAACATATGCCACAGAACAGGTAAGTTAATAATTGACAAAAAAGTCATTATTTAACACACTGAATCATATACAGTGTATGATTGTTAAAAGGGAAGTGTTCCAGTTTCAGGCAGTACTGACAGGTGAACTTGGTACTATTAATTTCAAAAATGAAATTAGATGGAGCTGTAACCAGGGTCCATTAGTGACTTAAGTCTCCAGAAATTAATACTGAATGAAAAACACTGAGAAATGTCGCTGGGGTTTGATGGCATATTTTTGGCCATTTTCTTAACTTTGATACAAATTATTGGTATATTTACTTTCTTGGTCATGACTGAGGCAGCATTTAGAAAAAAAAAAACAGATAGAAAAAACAGGATCTATTTTTGGATATGCTGGAGGATTGCTTGTTTTACAAGATAAGTGAATTTTCTGTTCATAAAATGAGCTAGTGCAAAGTCTCCAAGACCACTTTAATCACAGAATCACAGAATGGTGTGGGGTTGGAAGGGACCTTGGGAAATTATCTAGTCCAACCCCCCCTTCCAAAGCAGGTCCACTGGAGCAGAATGTGCAGGAACATGTCCGGGTGGGTTTGGAATATCTCCAGAGACAGAGACTCCACCGCCTCTCTGGGCAGCCTGTTCCAGTGCTCTCAGATCCCCTCTCAGTCTTCTCTTCAATGTTACTAAATGCTTCCAAAATTTATCTGGTCTTATATTGATCTTACAAAATGGGGTTATTTCCAGTCTTAATGAGGATCATCCAACTGGATTGATCCATTTCAGGTGTTGTTATGACTTGCTAAAGGCAGGCTTGAATTCTTTAGGTAATTTCTGTCATGCATATATTTAATTTTGCTCTGTAGTAATTGAAAACATTAGTGTTTCAGTGCCCATTTTAGATCAGTACAGATTTTTCTTGAATGCCCACTTTGCATCTTAACTTTATTTGCTGTTGTGTGGCCACAGCGCTTGTAGTAAGAACTGCTGAAGGTATTACATTCTATAGTAACATGGCACAAATGAGTATACTGATTACTTCTTGAGAAAAGATAACTGCTTTTGCAATATCCCCACTGCCAACCTCAACCGTTTTCTCCTTTCAATAGCACCTACAGTATTGTCTATTTGCCTTCACCAGGGAGGCCTCTTTTGTGTGTAAATCTAATTTTGGATTGTTATTTACTCTATGAATCTGTTTACTCGTTTACTATGAAGATTTCTTTAATTGTGTCTGGGATGGAGATTATGGTAGCCATACATGTAGCCTAAAATGCAGACATTCTTGTCAGACCAACAGAACTCAACTGTGTCCATGTAACTGGAGAGGAAATGGGCAAACCTGCACATCAGTATTTCTCTGATACCTCCTGTGGGGACTGCATCAAGGGTGACAAAGGGCAATGCTTGGTTGGGCTGCAGCTCCTGAGTATAGGGAAATCAGGGCAAATCATCATAACAACTAGTTTGGACTCTTTCAGTTTTAGTACAGTGCGTGAATCAAGATTTTCTCTTCAGAAAAGGTGAAAAACACTCGATTTTCTTATCTTCTCCTTAATGGAGGGATTTAGTGAAGCTATCAGCTATTTTGGGAGATAAAGGGTCTGAGAAAAAGCTCTTCATGTTTTTATTACTATGTTTGCAAAAAACCAAGTGTGATTAGGAAGGGTTTTAACTCCTCTCATTTAATACGTTTGGAATAATGTAACTTCTAATCTTTGAATTTTCTTTGAAAAGACCATTTCCTCCATCGGATTTCTGTTAGATGATTGAAGAAATACTAGAGGCACCACATTATTCTCTACCTTATGCTGAAATGAGAGAGGCTTTATGTCTTCTTTAACTTACCTGGCTGAGGAGAAAAACCATTTCTGTAATACAAGACCCTTAGCAGAATTCTGTCGCCTGAAGTTACCCTTTCAGATCAATTGAAGCCTTGATTGATTTATAGTTCAAATGACAAACTTAATGTGTCAATTTGGGTCTTTGATGACACTTAATACCTGTGTGTAGTGTTTGTTCTTTGAAACTTTCTCTGCACTTTACGAATTGAGGAAAAGCATGTAATGGAGTAAATTTAGAAACCTGACTGCCTAAAAGTGATTTTTGCCTTGCTTATTTTGTTGGTACCAAACCCAAAAGAAGTGGTCTTGCAGCCATCACCATGCTACGGCTTTTAGGCATTCTGTTAAAGTGGCATGCGGTCTTTTAGTTAAGGTATGGTGCTTCCTTTATTTGATCTACAATACATATCTTATCCCATCAAATTCTTGCAAATGCATTTAGAAACAAATCTTCATTTAGTGAATGACTGAGAATGAGGTCGCTGTCAGTCACTGACATGGTGTCATTGCTGATATCCTTTTAAAAAAGTGCTCCATGCTTTCTGACATTGATTTTTGCAGATAAAGGTTGGCTTTCAGGACTTCTGTGACCCAGTGGCAGACTGGTATACTCTGGGGGAGAGAAGTGATGCCCATCCTAGAAGAAAATTGGCACCGCAACTGGTTGCCCAGAGAAGCTGTGGATGCTCTGTCCCTGGAGGTGTTCAAGACCAGGCTGGATGGGGCTTTGAGCAACCGGATCTAGTGGGAGGTGTGACATGGGTTTAGAGCTAGAGGATCTCTAAGGTCCAACCAAAACCATTCTATAATTGTATAAAAATTAAGTTAGGGACCATTCAGCAAAAAGAAAAGGAAGATGCTTAATGGACATAAAGTTGTAGAATGGAAAATTCAATTTAGATATGAGGAAAAAACCTGTTGCATTGAGGGGTTTCAATCCCTGGTGCAGGTTGTCATTGTAAACATCCAAAAATCACCTGGACACCTTGGCAACAGGGTGAAACTGCAAAAGTGGATCAGGCTATAATCCTGCATTGTCAGCTGAAGCTGGACATCAGAATTAGGAGCTTTCTGTCTTATTCTGCCATAAACTCGTTCAGAGAAGCTGCTTGATTTCTATCTATTTGTGACAAAAGATCTGATGGTAGAAGGCAATGAGGGCGAGAAGCTCAGTGAGGCTGGAAGGAGAGTCTGTCATGAGTCCATGCAGGAGGATCAACTAGTTGCCAGGGTGGGATCGGGGACTGGATCAGTTTGGGGAAAAGAGACACGGTGATGTGTTCCTCTGGTCCCTGCAGCCTGGTGTGGGGGTAGGTGGTAGGACTAGGGAGGAGTAACGGGATCAAGTCATTAAAAATCTACCTTAACATCTATTCAAAAGGGAGGTGAAGTGAATATTTTAGATGAATCTAATACCAGAATTTTTAGTTGTTTGCTCAACACCACAGCTTTATTTTTCTTTTAGCACACTTTGTGTGCGTGTCTCATTTGAAGTACTCTTCAACATACAGACAGGTTATTTTAAATTGTTTTTAATTAGAATTATGGCAGAGCTGAGTTGAGGGTCTGGTTTCAATTGAAGGGGAGTAAGAGGTAGTAAACAGAGCTGATTTAAAGATACACTCTATTGGAATTGCTTTCCTGGTAAAGATTATTTCACATATTACCATTCCCCTGAACTTTAAAAATAACATAAACAGATAAACCACATGGTGAGGGAAATTTGCCCTTAAAAATAAGCAAAAATATCTTTCCTCAGCAGGCCTGCAAAAATGGTATTTTAAACCCCCACTTCTTCCCCACTATTTTAAAGGCTAAAACACCGGGCACAGATCTGTTTCTGATCATTTATGAGCTAATTACTGCACTTTGTACTGAAATAGCTCTCTGGGATTAAAAATTCTGGTTGCAGCTGTGGAAAGAGAAATTCAGAATATTAATGAAGGAAAGATTTTTTGTTATCTTGAGTATTTTTATGCATGTTTTTGTATTCTATCCTTTTCTAGTATAAGCAGCAAGAGGAATACAGAAAAGCAACAAAACCCAAGAACTGGTACTTGATTTATTTTTTTTAAACTTTCATAACGGAGAAGAGAAAGATATAACTTTTCCACCTTAATAACATTGGAATAATAGCAAAATTAAGTGGGGAACAGCAGAAGAGGTCAAAGGCTCTGCAAAGCTAAGACCAACTTTTCATATGGGATATTTTCCCTTTTAAGATTGCAAGATGTAATGCAAATTAAGATAATTTTTTGAAAAAATATCCTAAGAATTAAATTAATTTCTTTTTTTCCTGCAAAGTATTTATTGGGTCAACCCTGCTACCTAAAATCTCTGGACATTCGTGTTTATTTTGGTATATGTACCTGAGCAGAGACAACGTCCCTGTGGCTTTAGGCTATTTATGCTAGATGTCAGCCCCAGCCCCAGCAACCAGTCCATGGGCAAAGTAACCCACTGCCTTCCACTGGAGATGCTACTGCTACTAAGACACCTTGATTAAAGCTGGTGGAACATGGCTGAGCTACCTTGCAGGAAGAAGCAAACCAGTGAAATCTAATATTTCCACTGAATCTCCAAACTTGAACACAGGAAATTCCATTTAAACATGAGGATGATTTTTTTTACTTTGAAGGTGGCAGGGCACTGGAACAGGCTGCCCAGAGAGGTGGTAGAATCTCCTTCTCTGGAGACATTCAAAACTGACCCGGATGTGTTCCTGTGCAACCTGCTCTGGGTGAACCTGCTTTGGCAGGGGGGTTGGACTAGAACATCTCCAGAGGTCCCTTCTAACCCCATATCATTCTGTGATTCTGTGTTATTCCCGTGGTAGAGGAACTTCTTTCTCTCAGCACCACAACTTGTCCTTGTGGCATTTGACTTACAGCTGATTGATGAATGGGTAGATTAATGCATATACAGTCTGACCATCCACTTCTCCTTGGTGGTCCTCACAGCCAGGCAGGGACAGCTGGGAGCAGGTTGTCCTGCCAGCACAGGTTCTGCTGCTGGCAAAGCATTTTCCTGGGGCGTCCTCAGATCAGAGAAGGAACAGGCTCTGTGCTGGCTGATCTTGGCATGTCCCATCATGCCTGTGGCAGTAGTTTGAGCGCTGTGCTCAAGCCCCCTTGTTCCTAAAACATTTTTCTCTTAGAAGTGTAATGAAATTGCCATTAGACTGCTTTTTACATCTGTCACTTGACTTAAAAGAAAGCTTTCTGAAAATGTACTTTTGAAAGGATAAAAAGGAAAAAGAACATTATTGCAAATTTGTGTCTCATGGAGTTGTTGATGAGTCTTAAACTGTCGATAAGCATGGACTGACAAAAATAGCTCCACATTTGTTGAGAGTGGAGGGAGCTGTAAAATATTTCTTGAGGAAATAAATGTATTTGAAAGGCCATTATTTTTTCTCTGCAATGCCTTCTTTAAAAGAAAACAGAAGAAATATTTTGAGTGGCACGATCTTCTATAATTTTGCTTGAGAAGCTCAGCTTTTCCTCTAGAAAGAGGCTTCCATGAGGTCAGTTGTTTTGCCTGCTCAAATACATAACATCTCTCCGGATCTCTTTGGGCTTTTAATGTGGACAGAAATGAGTCGGGGTGAGCAATTATGAATTCCATTATGCAATGGAATACAAGGGAATAGCACGACTAGCCCAGGAAAGTTGTTCCGGGCAGCCGGACCACATGCTTGCAGAGAGCATCCCCCATTGTGCAACCACAGAGCGTTACACATCGAAGGTTACAGAATAGAGGCCTTGTCCACGCAGGCAGTTATTAGAAAAATCACAGAAACAGTTTAGCCACAGCACGCTGATTAAACATGAATTAAGCAAAATGGTTTAAAAGCTGCTTTGGTATGCCGTTTTTCCGGAGTAAAGCACTTTTTGCATGCATTTGACTTTACTATGAATACTCCCATTGATTCCAGTGGGACTGCTCTCAGAAATAAAACACTTGTTAAAGTTTGCAAGATTAGCTCTTTCCCGGTGGAATTATTTTGAGTATATATTGGCTCAATAGGCATGGGAGTCGGTTTAATTTATCTAAGAAGTATTTCTCCGATAAGGTGATACCGAGAAGTGTATTTTTAAACATAGAGTTCTGAGACTCTAAAGTTCAGTATAAATTTGGGATAGGTGTGATCCACACTGAGCTTCAAAGACTCACAGGTCCGGTGTCCTTCCTGAATGTTAGATGCAGATCCTAAATCATTTAAGATGTAGTGTTGATCAGGCTTTAATTCCATTATATGGGATACGAGAGCCTGGGAAGCAATGCCATTTTAAGGAAGACCCATCTTTCTTCAGCATATCATTGTGTGTATATGTATGGGTATCTAGCTATATCTATGAATAAATCATAGAATCATTTAGGTTGGAAGAGNTTTTTTTTTTTTTTTACTTGGAAAACAGCTCTACTGACACAACAGAAGAGATGTTAGAGGCAAGCCTTTTAGTGAAAGAGCAGAAGTAGAACATTCAATGTTAAAAGAGAAAGTAGATGGGTTTAGGGTGAACTATTTAATATCTGAAGGCAGAGCAGAGAGTTAGGTAGTAATAGCTATCCCCTACAACTTTGAGATATAAAGAAGTAGAAGAGTAAAAGTGAATGTGACTTCAATGTTTTTTATGGAAATAAGCTAAAAGGATATTAGAAAGATAATAAACCAGTAGAAGAAAAAAAGTTCCCGCATACTCTGCAACTGGCCTATAAAAAGCAAACTAAGCAAAAGTGCATGGCAGTAACTAAAAATATATACTACCACCTCTCTCTGTAAAGTATTGTCATCAGAGTCAGTGAAAGTCTGTTACAGTGATCAGTGACAACTTGTGACTTGTGGGGAACAAAGAATACCTTTAAATATTCCAGAGCTGCTGATAAAAATCTGGTAAGGGGATACGTGGAAATGAGTACCTGTTCTCTTTCCTTGCAGAGAGAGAGGCAGAATTTCTCGTAGCTGCTGCCAGCTTGATTGATATAACCGCGGAGAGCGAGTGCATGCTCAGTTTGCTCAGCAGTTGTTGTTTATGTAGAATGGATAATGGTACCCCGTGACAGATCTAGCCCTATTGTGATAGCTGCAGTCCTTCCCAAAAAGCTGACATTTACACAATAATAAATAACGATAAACAGTGAACAAGTACTGTATGGCAGGTACCTAAATAACATTTATTGTTTGCTTCTTCCCTCGTCTCTCTTGCTGCTTTTGTACTTTCCCAGGTACAGCATTTTGCACTTGTTTCAAAGAAACTCTTTCAAGACAGCGTCTGCTTAAAAGCCATTGTGCTTCTAACTTAAGAAATTGAGTCTTCACAATATTATTAAACAGTTGTTCGCAGGAGTTGACTTACACTTGGTTCTCTCTCCCACTTGCTGTCAGAAACTGCTTGGAATCACAACAGAAAATGTTTGGCAAACAATGACAGACTGAGCACATTTCTGAATGGTGGGTTGTTTTGCTTTTTTTTTTTCTTTTGTTAACCTAAACTTAAAAATTGTGAGCTGCAGTGTAAAAATTAATCAAACGCTAAAATATATTTCAGTGGAAAGAATACCCGTTAATATAAAGGGGAGCAGATAGCAAAGATCTATTAATGACTGCTTGTGTAACAAATCTACCATGGAGGAATGAATGATCGGGCTCTCACACACTCTCTCTCGCTCGCATAGGTACTTGTTTGCATTATAAATTAATGTGGAAGCCTTTCATTGGTGAAAGGGGAGAGCCAGTTGTTTCCAATCACATGCACAAGTGAAAGCAGGGGTGTAACTAATTACGCAGTCACTTGTGTCTCAGATGGAAAAGGGATTAACTCTCCATGTGCTGCCTTTTTCCTCTCCAAACGTAGAATAGGGTCAACTAACATTTTAAGTCTTCGGATGCGTAAAAAAAGACCCTTAAAATAGAAATGTTAAAGAAAAGGCCTATGGGATGTTACTTTTTTTTAAATGTGGTTACGCAATGAATGCATTTCTTTGTTGTAAATTGAAACTATCCGCTGAAATAAATACAAAAAGTAGCATTTCAGAATGCTTTGTAAGTATCAAAATATTTACATGTATTTGTGTAATTGTAAACTGGATCTTGGAAATGCTGTACTTTTAGAATGTTGTATATGGTTTCCTTAGCAATGTATAAACATTACAAATTAAAATCTGAGCTCTCCTTTATTCTTTCAGCCTGGCTTTAGTTTTGGAATGAGTAGAAATCATCCTTTTGCTGTGTGGAGGTTTTTTCCCCATATTTAGTAAGGTTTTATTTAATAAGCAGTTCTAATATTTCTGGCTCTATGTCTTCAT
>VZTM01004433.1:14519-58711 GCA_013400555.1 Jacana jacana | reverse complement strand
CTGCTCAGTCACTTGTTGTTTGACTTTATTTCTGGGGCAGAGCTTGAGATACCCTCTCATTTTGTCTCCCACTGGGAACCTGAGCAACGAGAGAAAGTCGCTATGGGAGTAGCGAATGGCAGCACTGACTTTGTTAGAGTTACTCTGGGTTTGTTTTGTTCCAATACAATATATACAATATATGTACAGTGTAGCTGAGTAGGCAACAGGCTTTTCCAATAATGTTGACCAACTTTTCAATTCATACCTTTCTGGCCAGAATAGGTACGTTTTGTATTTTAAGTACTTTAAACGTGTAAACTAAGGCTCTCAGTTTGTAAGTGAAGTACACTAAAACCTTTTCATATGTAAATGTTCAATTAATAAATCTATTTTTCTCTCTAAAATACTCAGCACTGGTGCCTAATGAAAACAATGGAAATCTTCCTTGCGTACTTGATATTGACATGTTTCATTTATTGGTAAGTATTCTGTAATATGTATTCATAATATTTTGATCCAGTGATCATTATGTCAAAACTTCATTGGCAACTTTCTCATTACCTTTCAAAAGGTTCAGGTATTTAGTATTTTTTCACTACTTAATACAGTTTAAATGCTTTTTTTGGTTGCAACTATTCATATCTATAAATAGGTAAAAGGTAAGATGAGGCAGAATGTATACTATTTGGATGTTAAAAACAAACAAAACCTCTCAAAAAATCAAACCCAACCCCCTGCCAACAAACCACAAACAAAAAATATCAAACACCCACAAACAAACAGGCTCTCAAAACCCCCTGATAGTTAATCATTGTTCCCTTAAATAATGGCTGGCTAATTAGCTTCAAAATTTGCCTTATAAGCCTTGCTGCCTTCAAAGGATATAATTATAGTTGTAGCATGAGCAGAGAAAATGGGAAGATTCAAAAAGAAAAGGTACATACCAGTTTTCTTGTTTTCTTTTACAGGTAAGCTTGGTGCTCTCTTTCCCTGCCATACAATGTCAGGATTTTTCAGGGATTAGTCTTGGCACTGGAGATCTTCACCTGTTTCATCTGGTCACTATGGCACACATAGTACAAATTTTACTTACCTCATCAACAGGTAATGCCACTTTCTTTCAACTTTTGTTGAAATGAATTCTCAAATCTGTTCTTGGAAAACACTTAAGGTGCTGTTGGCAAATGCATGCAGTTTACAGCAGCAAAATAAAATTGCTGGTGCTTTCTCTTTCAGCCTATAGAAAGTATTAATAAATTGTACCTGGGAAAATTCAGTCTTTACTGCCTAACGCTGGATGTTTTTCAGACCATAGCTAGCCATGAATCCTAGCTTTCCAGCTAGTGTAGCACTGCCTGGGAGAGTGTTTATTGCAAAGACCTGGCTTAGGCCTTGCATGATTAAGTTGTTAGTTAAAGAATCAGCGTGTTTTCTGGCAAGAGGAACTGGATAAGGTGCAGTATGCCAAAAGCCAAAAAACTCCAAGCAAGGCTATTGGGAAACCCAGCCAATCAAACAAGTAAACCAAGACCTCACTGGAGTTGACAACAGCACAAACTTACAACATAAGATGTGCAGCAGAAAACTTCTCTACAGTGTATTGTACTGTAGTACAGCAGAATGTTTCACTTGATTTTGGCCTTTCTCAAAACTTGAGAAATGACATTCTTGCTGTGCAAACATGTATATATGAAGTAACTTGATTTTTATTTCTTTCCTGTGCAGAAGAGAATGGCATGGATCAAGAAAACACTAACAGTGAAGAGGAAGTAGCTGTGCTTACACTGTATAAATTTCTTTGCCAGTGTACAGGAAGGTAAAAGGACGATTTTTTGATAAAAATCCAGTAATATTTTCTCGCTCTTGGACTCAACATTAACTAAGCACTGTATTCTACATACTAATGCTATCAAAGACAAGACTTTTAACTTGGGAGAGTCTTGTTTCTTATCCGCTACTTCTGCATAAAATTTTCAAGTAACTCTCCCTACAACTTCCTCTGCTTGTGCTCATTAAGATTATGCTCTGGAACAAGTTTTAGTCAGTTTGCAGATGTGCAGGATCTGGAATTGGCAGTGTCTGAGTACAGAAAACTTGTTAGGATCTGAAATGTCTATGAAAAGTTTAATTTACTGTTCCAGTTGGTTACATTTTTATGAATCTCTGTTTCATTGTTTTTCTTGGAATTAGCTTTGAAATAAACACTTTGCATAAAGTTTGTTTCAACTGAAGTTAGTAAAAATATGAGGAATGACTGAAGACTTTACTGAATAGAGCTCTCAGACTGCAATGATTGAATAAAACCAAACTTTTAAAATTGTGTTTTCTTAAGTGCCTTGAAAGAAATTTCCTCAGGCTGGCACCTGTGGAGGAATCTAAAAGCTGGAATCATGCCTTTCCTGAGATGTTCTGCTTTGTTTTTCCATTACTTAAATGGAGTCCCAGCACCCTCAGAATTGCAAGGTACTGTCTGTGTTGTATTAAATCAGCTTTTCAAAAGATACAAACATTTATGGACCAAATAAATTACACTTGAACTCTCTTTTCTGGAGATGCTGAATGAATGGGTTTGTTACCAGTGCAAAATTGTATCTGTATAAAAAGTGAAATATTGATCATTTTAAAGCTATTGATTGCTGTTTTCAAATGAGACCTGGTTTTGCTTGCATTGATTACATTCAAATCAGTATCTGCTAATAGTTTAAGTCTCCAAATACACTGTTGTCGTGTCACACTCCAAATGATTGATATTACTAATGTACTTTACCGACCTTTACATATGGTGTATGTAGGGACTGAATGTAAATCTGAGGATACTACTTATAATAATTAGTAGGCTCACATTGCTTCAGGATTTTTTGGCCTAAAATAAAGTGTGATATGTGATACGTGGTGCTGAGCTGATAGGAGAACAGCTGCAGGACTTGTAGAATGTTTCCTTGATATATAGCTTCTTTACAAATTGTGTTTAAAATGTAGCTTGTTTTCAGTTAACAACTGCAATGCTTAAGCATTTGGGGGCAAAACAACAACAACAAACCCCCAAACCCCTCTATTTCTGAACTTTGACTTTTCCGTAACAAAGTTTCTCAAGTTCATAGACCAGACTAGTAGTGACTGCTTGAGTTCTTTGTTACAGGTAAGCACTAAAGATGAGGTAAAACATGTAGTTGTACTTCCAGGTGGTTGGTCCATGGGTGTTAAGGCAGCTGGTTGTAGGAGAGGGGAAGAGGAAGGCTTTGCTTCACTTTGTTACAGTCCTCAAGTCCCAGGTGCTTGGATGGCTCCGCAGCTCCTCATTACTGAGGGATGTCTTGACAGTGGCCATGGCACTGGGCATTGCTTTCTCTTCCCATTCCCTCTGCCCCAGGACCCACTGATCCCAGAACTGACCCATACTGCCTGCCTCCTCTGTGGTACTGGGGCCTGCGGAACAGCAATCACCTGGCCATGAGGTAAATGAGCACAGCTGCTATTCTAATTCTCTTCACTCCTTTATTCAGGAGTAGAAGAGGCTGTGCCAGAGAAGGGGTACCTTTTACTCTTTGTCCTTAGAGTTGGGAGAGCAGAGTCCCAGGGAGTCAAGCCGATAGACTAGTCTGAATATGGCCATCTGGCAGTTGAATCCTGCTTAATATTTCAGAAGAGTTGGCATTGAAGGTGTTTGCAATTTCTGTTTTCCTGAGGCTGTGGTACTACTGCCTGTCACCGACCACCTCTCTTGGTTTGTGTCACAGAATGCAAGGAGCACAAAGTAGCCATCAAATGGGAGGACATTAAAAAGAAGACACACTAAGTTGTAAAGACCATTGAACTCTCTGTTGTGGTTCTTGTATGACCAATCTTGAAACACGCTTAGAGGGGAAGTTTGAGCAAAGTTGCTTCTCGTTGTGGGCGGTTTTCATGTAGCTGTCTGGTGCATTTACTAGCACTTTCATCATTCATACCACATTTTGAGTGTGGAGGAATACAGTTCAAAAAAAAAGAAAAAAGCTACCCTATTTAGGGCTGTATTTCATTTATTCATTTACTTAATGTCATTCAAAAAAAGTGCTTATGAGTATTTTACTTTTTTTTTTTCTTACAGTAAATGGAACAAACCAGTTTGAACACTTATGTAGCTATCTTTCCTTGCCAAACAACCTCACTTGCCTTTTTCAAGAAAACAGTGAGATCCTGAACACATTAATAGAAAGGTAAGTCATGTTTTCATGCTTAGTTTAAATATAATAAAGAATTTTGAATAAGCCAGTAATATAAGTGTTCTCCCAGGAGTGCATGCATGGAAATAAGTAGCAGATTTAGAAAAGCATTTGTGAAAGAGTGTTTTGAAAGAAATAATTTTGGTTGTAGAGATTATTGAATAGGTGTACTTGGGAATTTTTACTTTTTTGTCTTTGGAAAGTATAATCCATTGAAGTTAAAAGCTTTTTTCTTATTATTATTTCTTGTAGTTGGTGTGGTAACAATGAAGTAAAAAGGTATCTTGAAGGCAAGAGACGTGCTATCAGGTAAACATGGAGAAATTTTAAGCAGAGACTGGGGAGAAATTTTGAAATTTTCTCCAAATATTTTTTTCTAAAGGGGGTTTATAATTACATAGTATCAGTTCTGCTTTATTGAATGACAAAGATATCAGGGGGATAAGTGAAGATATTTTTGGAATTTTGTAAGAAAAGTGAAATACTGCTTAAATTACTGGGTTTTAAAGGCAAAGATAAATATTATAACTTCATTTAGATTGATCTGCAGTCTAAATATAATAGTCAAATATAGTAAGTCAAAAATAATCAGAGGCCGTAACATTTCTACTCATGTTTCTTATAATAGATTTGTACTTCTCATTCAAAAGGTATGCTGTTGCTAAAAGACATATATAACCTTTCTTTAAAAATACCAGACATTGAAGAGCTTTTCAAAGAATCCTAGTTCTTCAGTGAAGTCAACGCAGAATCATACATTTGCAAGAAAATTTGCCTTTCATACATTTCTACTTGTTAAGCAGTTGAATTCAAACCACATTTAATGCTTAGTGGGCATGAAAAAGCATTTGGGGTGTTTTTCTTTATGACATCTGGGTAAAAACAGTGGTTATCAATTGCCCAAATAATTGTAAAATTGTATGAGGTTCGCAATGCTGTCATAAAAAATACATCCTCGTGTTCTAATCTCCTGCACCAAATACATAAAGTTGGTCTTTCAACATTGTACATACAATAAAGCTAAAGGACAAAAAGATTATTCACTTCACCTGTTAAATACCAGGCTAGTAACAGTATCTTACATGGTAAGGATACTGTGGTTGCATAATTGATATCCTTAGTGATTGTTGGGATTTTTTTCCCATGTGTGCCTTTTGATGATTCTTAGCTGCTTTTCCCAAGATTGTCTAACTTGACAGTGATTTCTTTTTATTTTTTCTTCCTCTCAGCATATTCTTGCATGTTGCTTCTTACAGACGGAGTTGCAGAACGATATGGGGTTGGAAGGGGCCTCTGGAGATCATCCAGTCTAACCTCTCTGCCAAAGCAGGTCTACCTAGAGGAGGTTGCACAGGAATGTGACCCGGCAGGTTTTGAATGTCTCTAGTGACAGAGACTCTACCACCTCTCTGGGCAGGCTGTTCCAGGGCTCTGCCACCCTCAAAGTAAAGAAGTTCCTCCTCATGTTTAGGCAGAACTTCTTATGTGCAAGTTTGCGCCCATTTCCTCTTGTCCTGGAACTGGGCACCACTGACAAAAGACTGGCCCCTTCCTCTTGACATGCACACTTTAAGTATTTATAGGCATTGATCATCTCTGCCCTCAGCCTTCTCTTCTCCAGACCAAAAATATCCAAGTCCCTCAGCCTTTACTCGTAAGAGAGATGCTCCAGGCCCCTAACCATCCTTGTGGTCCTCTGCTGTATGCTCTCCAGTAGTTTCCTGTCCTTCTTGAAATGGGGAGCCCTGAACTGGACGCGGTACTCTAGATGGGGCCTCACCAGGGCAAGAGTAGAACAGAAGGATAACCTCCCTTGACCTGGTGGTCACACTCTTGATGCACCCCAGGATGCCACTGGCCTCCTTGGCCACAAGGGCACAGTGCTGGCTCATGGTCATCCTGTTGTCCACCAGGACTCCGAAGTCTTTTTCTTCAGAGCTGCTCTCCAGCAGATCAGCCCCCAACCTGTACCTGGTGCAGGAGGTTATTTCTCCCTGCACCTCGAGTTACATTTCACAATCTAGTCCATGTTATTACTAGAGTTGAAGATTTTTAAAATTTAGTATGTAACATCTGCAAATAAAACTGTTAAACTATTCTTTCTAAAGATATAAATATTTTATAATAAATGGATGCTTTTCATTGCATGAATATGAGGAAAAACTTCTTTACAGTGAGGTGACTGAACACTGGAAGGGGCTGCCCAGGGAGGTTGTGGAGTCTCCTTCTCTGGAGACATTCAAAACTCGCCTGGACGCGTTCCTGAGTGATCTGCTCTAGGTGTTCCTGCTCTGACAGGGGGATTGGACTAGATGAGCTTTCGAGGTCCCTTCCAATCCCTGATATTCTGTGATTCTGTGATTCTTTTCCAGATAAAAGTTCTCTTTAATTGCTTTATTCTAGCTATGCAAGAGAATCCAACAAATTGATAGACCTTCCAGATGATTACAGCTGCCTCATTAATCAAGCATCCAATTTCTCGTAAGTTGTGCGCAATTAGCGAGGGCTCCTTCTGGGGGACTGGGAAACCTCACACCTGATAGTCTGGGAAAGGGGTTTCTAGAATCATAAAGTTAATGGCATTTATTGATTGTGATCGCTTCCAGCAAAGCTGCTGCATGTTACAGTGACATAGAACCAGTAGAGCTGTTAGCTGTATAAATGGTCAAAAGTACTTCTGAATCTTTTTACCATCTCGAGTTAATACATATGATGGGTTTTATTTTTTTATTTTGCCTTACAAAGGTGTCCGAAATCAGGTGGTGATAAAAGCAGAGCCCCAACATTGTGCCTTGTGTGTGGGACCATGCTGTGTTCTCAGAGTTACTGTTGTCAGACTGAGTTAGAAGGAGAAGATGTTGGAGCCTGTACTGCACACACATACACGTGTGGTTCTGGAGTGGGCATATTCCTTCGGTAAGGAACTGAACTCCTCTGCTTACGTTGCCAGGTTGGGTGCCGTGTGTGGACATGACATAAATAATTCAATAAATGAGGTTGTGTGCATGGTGGGTAAAGGCAGGGGCTGTTACTAGCGGGGCTGCCTGAATCCTAGAGGGTATTCAACTGCCCTGTACTTTGGTGTAAGGGTCAGATGTCGTTTCTTTGAAGATACAGCATTGTGCAAAATTGGAATTTTGTTTTAAAATGAGTTGCTTTTTCTTTGTGTCTTTATTTCCACTCAAGTTTTACACAACAATGAAGGTAAATACCTTGATTTTGTCATTGTTGTTGCTGCTGTTGAAACCATGAACATTAATTTTAGTTGTCTTCCTGCATACAAGGAAAGGTTAGGTGATGCCTGTTTTCACTTCGGCAGAGGTTAGTGAGAAGTGACATTGGTTTATTTTGTTGTTGTGGTTGTGTTGGTGTTTTACACAGACTGCAAATAGTATGATGTGAAACTATGCTGTTTTTAACTGCTACCAAGGAGCTATAACAGGAAGAGAATAAGATCTTTAGGTTGTTTGTTGGGGTTTTTTTGAAAAAGTACCTTTAAAAGTCTGTACGTGCAGATTATTCAGAATGCAAATAGGTGAGAAGTGGAAAAGCAGTGTCTATGAAAACATGAGAAACTCTTTGCCTAAAAGCCTGTCTGTGTTTCTCTCTAGAGTACGAGAGTGTCAGGTGCTATTTTTAGCTGGAAAAACAAAGGGCTGCTTTTATCCTCCCCCTTATCTTGATGACTATGGAGAGACAGACCAGGGACTCAGGTAAATATTTTAAAAAATATATCTTTTAAAGACAGGAGTTCTAAAACTGGTTTGTAAAATACACTTTCTATATCACCTTTTTATTTTAATTATGTAGGTAATACTATATTTATACATTTATCATTTATTATTTCAATTATATAAGAAATACTATATTTATACATTGTTGCCGCATCTAGTATTTTTGAGCGCTTTAAGCTGATACGTATTTTTAAGATGAAAGTATTAAATGGAAGACCTTTCCCAGGTTATAAACTGTTGTCCTGAGGTGCAAAAACTTAAATCTTTTTACCATTTGCAAAGTAGCCTAGAAACTAAGGCTGAAAACTTTCCTTGTGTATAGTGCATGTATTTGTATAATCTGTGTTAATTTAATAGTGAGTGAAAATGCTACATGATGATTTTATCTAATGTGGTAGTTTTTTTGTCTTAATCCTATCTCTGCTTCCTGTCAGATTAGTTCAGGGAATTAAGTATTGTTAAAGCTTGCTACTTCTGAAACTGGTGAAAAATTGTAGAACATGAGCTGGTTCAGCATGGAAACATTACTGGAAACCTCTGTTCAGACTTCTGGGGTCTGTGCATGAGGTTCCCAGAGGCTGGAGAGAACTGTTGGGCTGTAAGGATGGGTGGGGGACCAGACAAGATGGTGCTCCAGTTTACTAGTCAACATATCTGTTCATTTTCTCTGACTGGAGAATATTGTTAAAGAGTTACCTAAATATTTTGATTTATTTTTTAATGGGTGACCTAATATTTAATATGGGCACCTGGGTGTTTGTGCTTAGTTGCAGTGTTTTGTCATTCCAATTAAGAATGTGTTATCTCCTTTTCAGACGTGGGAATCCCTTACATCTGTGCAAAGAGCGATTTAAAAAGATTCAAAAACTCTGGCAGCAGCACAGTATCACAGAGGAAATCGGACACGCACAAGAAGCAAATCAAACACTAGTTGGCATTGATTGGCAGCATTTATAGTGGTTATCTCCTGAATACTGGAACTTCACTAAGATTTTTGTAACTCAGTAAGCTTTTCAAAGGAGGGATTAGGAAAAAAAGAAGTCTGAGGAAGAAAAACAACACAAACCCAGTCCTGTTATTTAATCTTTGTTTTACAATGTATTTCATAAAGATACCAGTTAACATTAATCAAGTAAACTTCTTTCTATGTAAGCAAGTTTTATTAGTCATATAATTTGCACTGGGCTTCCTTCACAGAAATGTCTTGGGTTATAAACCTGGGCAAATGAACTTGAGTTTCTGATAAAAAGAAAAAAAAAAAAGAAAAAAAAAAAAAAAGAATGACTCTTTTTGGAAGTCTGACTATGATTTTTCTTACAAACTGCAAGAGAAAAAGACTGCTGACACACTGAAACAGAAACTAGATAGAGCACAATTCCGGATTGTGTTTTGCCCCTTGCTAGTAATCTGAGCCGGTTTATTTATTATTCTGCATTTTAATACTTAAGCTGTGTGTACATGCAATGGAGTGAAGTAAGGAAGCAAATAATGTAGCAAATGGATGTTCCTGTCTGCATCAGTGGATAATTCACTCTTTCACTTGGTGTATCTAAAACGATTTTGTCATTTGTACTCTTGCAGCTTTCTTGCTTCCAGTTGTTTTTTTAACTAAAAAAAAAAACAAAACCTAACACTAACTTTACAAGTAAAATAATTTAATTTAAAGCTTTTTCCAGAGCATTGCACTCTTTAGAATTTCTGTAGTTTGTAATTTGAATTTAGCTGGGAAACGCTTTCACTCTCAATTATGTGATTGATCATTGGTATTCAAGGGTTGACATTGTGCATTAGAAGATATTTTAAGATACAGACAATATGTAAAATGTCATGGAAGCTGACTTTATGTTAATTTGCAGAAGCACAGAAAATATTTTCTTCGTTTTCATTGACAGTCAACTTTTAAGGTCAAGTTTTCAGCCCCATCTCCTTTTTGTTGCAGACAAACTGAATGGTTTCTTTTTGGCTTTGAAGGGTCACAATCGCACTGCCCACATTTTTGCATTGGTTCATAATTTTTTTTCTGTTGTTCCATCAAGTATATTTACTTTTTGGCTTGATTTAAAGCTCTGTAAAGATGTTTGCATATAGTATATTTTATAAATATATTCTATAACTGCGCAGATTTGCACTTGATATGAGGGTGCCTGAAGGCAGTGAATTTTCTAGCTGTATGTAATTAGACCGCCAGGGTGTCTCTAAAAAGTTACATTATGCTTATTGATTTAAAATAAAACCTGTTACCTTTATCTCTCCTATCTTCTGACAAACTTAGTGGAATCTTAATTTAAGTAGTTCTGTTTCCTTAATAATCTCTGATTCTTTTAGTTAAGTCTCACTTTCTGACCACGTCGTCAGCCCAGATGAGCAGTCCCGTTACTGTCTGCCACGTCTTCTGTTACACTTGGTCTGACTGCATCGTTTCTATTTTTACAGGTTTAATGCTTCAGAAAAATTTTGTATATTCATGGTGTACAGGACAATTTTTCAAACATTCAGTAACAGTATTGAGTGAAAATGTGAGATATGTAATAAAGAAACTTGGCCAACCTTGATTTTCTTTCCTTAAAACCAGTACAGGCTACTTTTGTCTCTACTACCTGTCGTAGTTCTAATCATTTATCTGTTGCTGTCGCTTTTTACAAAGAGACATGCAGAAGTTGCAGGGGAAAGAAGAAGGGGAAAAAAAAGACCTTAATGCTCTGCCTTCCCCTACCTGAGCTGGTTGGACAGATCAACAATTTTCTGTGCACGGTACCAAACAAAACCAAACCCACACCTTTTTTTGTGATGTTACAATTCCTTTGCAGAGAGTCTGCTTCTGAAGCTGTGTGCCACGGTTTCAAAGGTGTACAAACATAATGTATGATACTGGCAGTTTTCTCTGTGCAAAGCAAAAATGCTGACAGCAAGAAGGGTGGTTTGTTCTTTTCCTTTCTCTGGGATCAGAGTTGGGAGGCTGCAAGGTTGAATAGGTTGGCAAAATTGTCACCACAAATAACTGCAAAGTACACAATTTATCATTTTTTGCGAGCTTAGTCATTCTTTACTCAAGACTTCTATTTTCTGATTGGGTTTGCATGTATTTATATAAATGTAGAAATATTTATAACGTTGTTTCAGTATGGGGGAAATAATAACTGCAATAAATTGGCTATAACTTCAATATTTGCGGATTGTGTGTACAATCTACGATGTATTATGTGTTTGGGGAGAGAAGAAAACAGCAACAACCCCCCCCCATGAAATCCCCAAGGCAGAAGCCATCACAACAAAAACCAAGACAGAGCTGAAAGCATCAAGTGTTTGTTGTGTTGACATTAAATAAGTACTTTTTAAACTTTGTTTTTAGTATTTTGCTGATCTTGTTCCTTCAAGTGTGTCACCTTGTTAATCACAAGCTGAAGGAAATACCTGGATGTGCAACATGTGCAGTTCCCTGGCTGAAAATGTAAGGGGATTATACTATTAGTGTCGTTTGCTTTGGTCAGCTAAACCTTTCTTGACCTCCACCGAAAAGTCTAATCGTCTTGTTAAAAGGATTGTATATTATATCTTCGAAAGGGGTGGGGGCTGAGCTTCACATCAGTGATGTGTTCTGTTCATATGTGAAGATAACACTTGGTACTCTCTGCAGTCTGGCATGGGAGGCTCTGTTCTTTAGCTGGCAAGCGTGGCCACTTGTCTTCTGGCCTTTTACTTTTGCCCTGTGAGCTCTCGGGCTCCAGCCCTGACATCTCCTTTAAGTGCATTTTATTTTATGCTAAATGACATGATGTTTTGTTTAGAAGCCACAGCACTGATCATTTTCTCTGCGGCCTGAGTGTGTAGAGGAGAAGCTGGATGCTTGGCTTACTGTGAAAGTACCTTCAGCACAAAACCCCACCTGTTTTCCTTTCCTGGAGGATTAAATTGCGTGAGGGGATTTAAGTCTCAAATCTCTTCACAGAAGAGTCCTGTTGGTCAACTGAGTTTGCAGTCTGCCTCCCCGCTGCCCTGGGCTCCCCTTCTTTTTGGGAATTGCCTTTTGGCAAGAAGCAGTGGCTCGGCATTTCCATCCCACTGTTGAGATTTTTCATGATTGAGTTAAATACGACAGTGTGAAACAGTTTTGGCTTGAATGTGAGCCCCTGGGGAATGTCACTTGTAACTGGTTGGTGTCCAGCTGTCCATTGCTGCCCTCTCAGCCTGAAAATCCAGCTGGGTTTCTGTCTGCTTTGCAGTCTGGTCTGCATCTCCTCACGCTGGTTACGAGGATGTTGTCTGAAACCGCATGGAAGGTTTTTCTGAAGTGAGACATTCACTGCACAGAGAAAATAGTTTTACAGCAACTTGCATTTGCTAAGAAGCAAAAGAGGACCTGGCCTTTTAACTAACCCAGCATGTGTTGAATGATTTCCTCTATGACGGACAGGGAGGCCATCTCTGATAACAGCAAAGAGATACTGGGTTGATCTTTGTGGGGCTTCCTCTGGGTCTTATGATCTTCATAGTTTCATACTGTGTTTTGTGAGCCAAGACTGGTGCCTTGCCAGTCTGGCGTCTTGGCGGGAATGGGATAGCACTCTTCATACCTGAACTGGCATTAAAGGAACACTTTCTTAGAGAGGTACCCCCTTCTCTACCATTAACTGTTCAGTTTCTCATCTTTTTGTGGTGGGTGTCCCAGAGTCCTACTTGACCCTGCATGGGGAGAATGTTGGAGGCTTCATGGGAACAACAACACTGGATGATGTTATTACAAGGCTTGCCTTCCACAGGAATGCTCCCAGGCACTTCAGGAGTGACAACAGCCAGGGAGCCTGCCAACCACCTGCTAGCGCTTCGTCTGACCGTCCACTTTCCCTGGAGAACTGGTTGGGTTGTGTGGTACTACTTCAGTGTATCCGCTGTGTAAAGGCTCAGGGACAGGCACACAGAGAGGTTACTTACCAGTGATGGGAAATCTTACAGACAAGCTGGCTTTCGGGAAAGGTCTTTTTTTTACCATGAATTTGTATTTTTTCTTATGGTGTTTGAATGTTTAGAATCAGAATGGTTCAGGTAGGGAGGTAACTTAAAGATGATCGAGTTCCAACCCCCCTGCCATGGGCAGAAACACCTCCCACTAGACCAGATTGCTCAAAGCCCCATCCAGCCTGGACTTGGAAGGAAGAATGGGAAGGAGTAGAGTTTCTTTTCCTTTTGGGCTACATTCAAGCAAAGGTGGGGAAGGTCCCACAGTAAGAACCTTCAGTTACTATTAACTTCTAGTTACCAGTAAGTGTCTTCAGTTTGTTGGGTATCATTTCTTGGTTTGAGGAACCAGCAGTTGACTGACTGAAAGGCGTTGCTATCATTTTGGGATAACTCAGCGGAGTTGCCTGCTTGGCTGCTGGGACTGCAGCACCAGAACATGTCGCAGGCAGCTCTGGAGCATGGAGGCATGTCCAGAAGGAGCTGGAGCCTCCCTGCCTCACCTTGCTGCCAGCCAGCAGTGTCCATGCCATTTGAGGGTTTGCTGTGGTGGAAGTTTGAACCATTGGGTAAGGGATGGTGAAGAACTCCACCATCAGGTGGGTGGTTGGGGGTCCCGAGCTTGGATAAGGCTCCTGCTTGGTGCTTGCCCCAGACCAGGCTCTGGGAGCTCATCCACCAGAATGCTCTCAGAATATCCCACAGAGCCATGCTCTTCAGACCAATGGCAGCTCTGCAGTAAGAGGGAGAAGGGGTTTTATTATTATCTTTATTTTATTCCAAGGCTGACAATGGTCAGGAGAAATAGCAATTCCTGCCTCTATGCTGGGAAGGTCAGCTTGGTGTCAGATTATTAATGCAGGTGTGACTCTTGCGGAACTGTATTGCACTAGTTTTGTCAATATTATTATCTTCTACTAATTGGTACATATTTTGCTAAACACCTTACAGGCTGATACAGGAAGGCAAGCTATGGTAAAATAGTTTGGATGCTTACAAAGCAGGGGCTCAAGAATGTGACCTGTTGAATGAGTGTTGCCACCCCTCTGATCGTGTAGGGAGTGTTTGGATGCTGTTTCATACATGTTATCACCGGCTGGCTCTAAAAAGTAGCCAAGTATTTATGGCAACAGGTGGAAGCCTCGTATGAAATCATCATCTCGCTTCAGCTTGAGAACTTATTCAAGGGGAAGGTGATTCTATTTAACTCACCAAGTTCTGGGTATCCATCTGCACCACATCCTGGTGCCTGTGGGTGCGTGGCCCGGTGGCCTGCCCAGGACTGCTGCGTTGCTGCAGAGGTCAGGAGCGGTGGCTGCCACTTGGTTGGGGATTGTAAATGGACTTTTGCAAAGGTGTTTACTAGTAACTGGTGCCGTGTTTTGCCTCAGAATCCTACTTTACCCTTCAGTAATCTAAAGCAAGGCCGCCCATCGTCTTTTCTGTCTTGTTTTGGGGTGTCTTGCTTAAGATGTACTAAGGTGAAGAGGAATGGTGCACACAACATGCCATAACCTCATTTTCTCCCTCTTGTTGCCAAAGTGTAGGTCTGCTTCTGAGAATTCAGCTGCACTGTGGCCTTCTGGAGCTCAGGCTTCCTGGGCTAGGTGGGACCAGCATGTTTCTCTGCATCTACCTGTTTTACTGCTGTCAGTCACAGCCCTGTTTATTTACACACAGCTCTTTCAAGGCTTGCTCAATTATTCCTTCTGCTGTTCCATACGCGCGTGTTTCTATTCATACTTCATTGGTAGCAGGTTTAACATTTCGTCTTATCTTACTTATCATCTTTGTACCTAGTAAAAAAACTGGTTTGCATATTCTTATCGTGAGGTGGTTGCATTTTCATCCATCTTTTCTGCTCTTCTGCCACCTTTCCCCCTCTCCTGGCATGCAAACATGAGGTGCTCAAATCTTGCATCTTTTGTCTTGATGCGACATTTGCCAAATGCTTCTCTTGAAGAGAAAGACGAGGGAGAATATGGAGAATATGAAGTGTTTCTGCAGTGTGCCAGGTGCTGGAGCTAAGAAGTGGCAAATACTGATCTCCGTCTCCATGACAGCAATGATTAAATGTTACTTTTTCTTCAGTTTGTGCATATATATTTTCAGTCCCTTTCCAGACAGCATGAGCTCGGAGGCGGCACGTCTTCCAGCTTGTCCTTTGCATACGATCCTGGAAGGAAAGCCAGAGCGGCTGGTCAGCCCCGGGCAGGGGGACACAGCTGGGCTCAGGATAGTGGTGGCATCTGGGCAGACCACTGCGGGGTGGTTTTAGTGACATATAAAACCCGCTTGTGGGATGGGTTAGTGACTTAACCAAACCAAGGTGTCAGTTTGAAATCAGCCATCTGTTTGAGGAATAATGCGTGGAACCTGCTTCTGTACTCGCAGTACTCTGCACATGGAGGGTGCTAGAGGGTGTTAGTAAGTCAGAGAAAAGGTCATCTAAAAATAACAGAGGTGAGGAGATCAGAAATATGTTCACTGATATGATTCTCTGGTGTTCTCTACCCAGAGAAGCCTGCAGAGAAGGGTAGCATTTGGTTCTCATACAGACAGCTCCAAGGAGCCCGAGTTGTCTTGTAATGATTGTATTGGAGTCTTTGGGAATGAACGTGCAGCTCAGCACTAAGTACCCTAGAAGAAGGAAAAAAATGCTGCAGTATTTCTTGGAGATAGTTTAGTGCTGTTGAACTAGCTGGGCGTTTCACCTGTGGATCTGAAATCTTTCCACGACAAGCTTTGGTAATTCCTGAAATGCTATAGCAGCTGAAAGCTCACGTTATTGCATGAGCTCTGAAACAAACAAAGTGCCTCATGTTGCCTTTGCTTGTTCTGTATACTCAAAATAGGCTTTAAGCTCCCCGCTGTCTCTGCTATCAGCTTGAACAGGTTGCAGCTGAAAATAAGAAACTTCCAGGTTTGCCTTTTTTAGTATTTTTTTTATTTAATGGAGAGAGAAATGCTGTGTGATAGCAACATGTGTGGTGGCAGGAGCTGGCAGAAGCACAGTGTTTGGCTGGGAGGCGAGGGGATAACTACTCTTCATATCAACATACACGAGATACTAAAATAAAAGACTACAATGTGGGTAGCATTTCAAATGGTTGGGCAGATGAGGAATAAGAGTTATGCAGGTGTTGGAAGGTGTCACGTCCATCTAAGACAGTACCCTGGTTTGAGGTAAAACAGAACTCATTTTCTGTTCAGTAATTTTACTTTTTAGCTGGGCCTCTTCTAACTAACTGAACTCTGAAATTAGCAGCATATTGTTCAGAAACTGTTCACTCTCACTGTGATTAGACCTGATTATCCTAAGGAATGGAATGCTGAGAGGCCCCTGCTTATACTTATTGCTGTAACAACCAAGGTCAGGTAATTTCGTTACTTGCCCCGTTGGAGGGTCAGAAGCGGAAAAGTGTAGAAGGGTCACACCTGTGGGGAGGAGCAGACAGGACAGGTGACCGAAAACTGACCAACTGGGGTATTCCATCCCACTCGCATCATGCACAATATAAACGTTGAGGGATCAAAAGGTCAACTCTTTCCCTTCAATGGCCAACATCTGAAGGGGACCCTGTCTGTTCATCTGCCTCTGATCCTGATCTGAGCATTCCTGACTCCAGATCTGGAATCCAGCTCCTGTCGATCACTGAATCCAGTCTGGGATGTTTTCTGATGTCTGCTGGTGATGTGATCATGGTTTTGGTAATTTTGGTTGAAACAATGATAAACCCAAGAGGAAATGTGGTTGCTCCATTGCACTGGAGTGTAACATATGCCTGGGGTGGGAAGCTCCAGACACAGGCAGTGAGCTGCGAGTGGTTTCCTGGGGCTGTAGCAGCAGTGGGAGAAGGATGGGGCTATTCCCTGCCCTCAAGCCTTCAATTTTAAGTCTTCACCAGTGGCAGAGACCTAGTTATGAAATACTTGAGGGGGTATGTGGTACTGGGAATGAGTACCTGCATGAGCAGCTCACTTGGATGAGCCCCAGCTTGCACAGAGGGAGGGGGCAGAAAGCTGGTTTGTCTCACTGGAATTGGGGACATGCTGCAGTAGTAATTATTTGAAATCTAGATATACCATTGTGAGTCTTTTCCTGAATTAAATGCTTCCTGAACTGCAGTGAATCCATTTTTTTTTTACCATTACTTAATGTCAAGAATAATTTGAAGTATTCTACATTTTAATTTTTTTAAATTAGACAAATAGACAATAAATTTAAGTTTTAGGACCTAATTGCACTTGAAATTCTGGGATGAAAACAAAAAATTTGTCATAATTTACTTAAACGATGCCAACAGCAACATTACTGAATCAACGTTACTTCTGCTTTTTGATTAATTTGTATAATTAATGAAAGATTCATTCATATGAACTTGTGAAGTCACCTTGTCCATGTTTGTATCTTCCACTTGTTTGTTTTTTGTTGTTTTTTTTCCATCTTTAACCTTAGTTTTACTTGTGTAAGAGAAAACCCATGTGTAAATGGGAAAACTCACCCCCATTTGAAGTGTTTGCCTGAGGCAGAGCTGTGCTGTCCTCTGAACAGGGTCCTCAGGTGGGTGGGAAGGCAAAAAGCTATTCTTAAAAAGGAAAATTTTGCATGTGGAGAGTGTGCATGTTGTGGAACTGTAGAATACAGTGAGCTCTCTCCTTCCAGCCTGGCTGGAGTGGGCTCCGTCTGTCTCCAGCTGGGGGGGATGACACACCTGGGAGGGACAGCGGTTCCTTCACGTTGCTGTTAAATTCTGTATCGTCGTGTGTTTCAAAATGACTCCTATGGGTGTTTTTTTCAAGAATTAAACTTTGAGTTCACCCTCTTAACAAGATTGTCAGTCTGGAAAATTCTGTGCCTTGAACTTACTGCCTTCTGCTTGCTGGTGGGAGCCGGTGCTTTGGTTTCCACCTTTCATCCCCTCCACAGTTGCAGTTGTGCCTTTGCAAGTTTCATGCACTCGTCTGCCCATTTGTGCTGCTTGACCCTGTGTCATGGTTTCACCTGGGACAGAGCTGACCTTCTTACTGGCAGCTGGTGTAGTGCTGTGTTTTGGATTTGGGATGAAAATAGTGTTGGTAAAACACTGTTGGTTTTGGTTGTTTCTGGGCAGTCAAGGCCTTTTCTGCTCCTCACAGTTGCCCTGGGGACAAAAAGCTGAGAGGGGACACAGCCAGAACAGCTGCCCACAACTGACCAAGGGGATATTCCATGCCATGTGACATCATGCTGAGTATATAAAGCTGGGGGAAGAAGAAGGAAGGGGGAGGACATTCAGATTCATGGTATTTTGTCTTCCTAAGTAACAGTTATAAATGATGGAGCCCTGCTTTCCTGGAGATACACAAACACCTGCCTGCTCATGGGAAGCAAGGAATGAATTCCTTGTTTTGCTTTGCTTGTGCATGTGGCATTTGCTTTCTCTATTAGACTTTCTCTCAACCCATGAGTTTTCTCACTTTTACACTTCTGATTCTCTCCCCCATCCCACCAGGGGGGAGCGAGCGAGCAGCTGCATGGTCCTGGTTGTCAGCTGAGGTTAAACCACAACACCCTGTTTTGCCTGGGAACGTGATGTAAGATGTATGGAGGGTTGTTTGCCTGGTGCAATGCTGTGACTTCATCAGCCAACAGGCTGCAGACCTGCCTTTTAGTCCTGATTTTGCTGAGCTTGCCTGGTACCTCTGATTCTCCTGCTATCCTTTGCTCTGGAAAAACTGGCCTCCAAAACAAATTATGGAACTTAATAGTTGACATGTTTATGGACTAGCCTTCATTTGAGTAGAGACAGGTTAATGAGGAAAGACTTGTTCTGTGTCTGTGTTGCTTTAGAAGTGGCCAGTGGGATGGGAGGTGGGAGACCTTCTCAGCCCTTCCTCTGGCATGGTGCCTGAGGGGGAGGCTGCAAAATGGCTGTGCCTTCCTCATAGAAGGGTGCTGCAGAGGTGGTGTCCACAAAGCTGAGCTCCAGGCCAGGGTTTATTCCAGTTTTCCTATCTCATAAATGGACTTTGGATCAAAATTCAGTAACACCAGCAAAATGACACAGGATCAGTAAATGCAGATGCTTTGTGAGAGGTGTTTTACTACTTCAGTGTTTATCGGTCACTGAACACTATAGGTCTGATATAACTTTTTTTTTTTTTTTTTAAATAAAAAATGTTTCATGTACGCTGTACTTTAGATTTCATTTGGATGGCTGTATTCCTGTTACCAGAAATAAGTTTGCCTAAGCCTTCATCTCCCTGCAGGGGGCTGTTATCACATGGCACCATTCTATTTTTCTAGCCTTATCTCTTAATTAATTAATCTCTAATAATGCTCTTTATATATTTTTTAAACAAGCATTTATGGTCTGTCCCCATTTTATGGTGATTGTTCTAAGATCAGCGTTAGTTTTTTTAACCAAACGAACAAGTCAAGTAAAAATAAACAACTGTTTTGCTGGGTTCCCTTTTTCTTTATATCCACCTTGAAAAATCTTCCCTGACCATTAGCTGGAAGGGCACGGTGCCTAGAAGCCCAATATAGCATTCCCATGCTCTTTCTTAAGCTGCACACATGTATTTGTCTGGTATTATAAAATGCCCAAGCTCATGTAATGCATGGAGGCTAATCTTATCAATTGTATTAAGGCTACTTAGGAATTAATAGCTTTAAGGGAGCTGTTTATATTTCCTCCTTTAAAGCACTTTGGTGAACGTTCTGTGTCCCTTCAAATAAATGCCACCAGAATAATAGTGCACCTTTTGTCATTTCTTTAAAAAAATAAATGAGATTTCTTAGAAGTTGGCACTTCAGGGCCATGAGCTGGCTCTCAGCTCTGGGCCCTTGGATTTAAGGCAGTGATCCATGTGGAGGTATCTAAAAGAAGTGGCCTGGTTTCTATGAATTAAGCTCACATCCTTCTGAAGTTTATTAATTTGAAAATGAGGGCACAGCTCTGGGAGTTGTTGGATTCCTGCAGGCAGCTTTGACTACGTGAGCTTTACTACTTAAATTTAAAATTACAAGAATGCTTTCTTTTAAATGTCTGTTGCAAGATAGATTTAAATGGGGAAAAAAGAGGTTATAAGCCCAGTGTAGCTGGTGATTATCAAAGACCCTGGGGGTGCTGGTCGTTTCACTTGTTGAACACGTCTAGAAGTTAAGGCCTGTGAAGATATTTTAATTCCTCTGTACTGCAAGAAGAAAATACTAAAATTTCTAGTAAGAGTCATGTGGTTTAGGGGGCTGGTTGCATGTCCTGAGTTTATTTGGGCACATGAGAAGAGGAAGGTTTGCTTTCTCTCAGAGCATTACTTGAAGGGGGAAAAAACTTCCTATCTAAAGAAACAGGTAAAATGGGTCAAAAATTGAATTCAGATGCAAAAAATAATCAGTAATGCAAATTAAAGAAAACTGTATTAAATTGTATATATTTAAACATTTTCTTTAAAGAGATCTTTACTTGCAATATCACTTTTAATACCTAAATTTACATTTGCAGGCAGCAGAGATTTTTATCTAGAGCAGCATTTGCAATGTCACACAAAAGTGTATTTAAGATTGGACAAATGATATATTACATGTAATATTTTACAAAGCAGTCATATTACAATCATATAGTAACCACAAGATGTTACATAGGTCTTCATTATCCAGGAGGCCTTATTTTAGACAGCATTAAGCGTATGCACTACTTGTTCTTATTTTACGAAACCCTGATTCCAGTACTATTCTTCATAAACCTGTCTCACATGGTCTCTCTACCTGCCTAATACTGTGAGACCCTTGCTCTGGCAACTGGCTTCTCCAGTGTGGCGTTGGAAGAATAATTTGACAATTTGTTGTGCTGCTCTAGCTATAAAATTACAAAAAAAAAAAAAAAAAAGGAAAAAATGCCAAAATTGAGACCACAGATAGTTGGAGAGTCCTGTCTAAAGCAATGGACTACGGCACATTTCTAGGGTAGCAATAAATCTAGATCTCTTTGAAAAAATCAGATATCTAGTCAAGTAACCAGTAGAGATTATAGCACACTGAAGCCTCACAAGGAAAAACTGTAATTAATCCTTGTAATGCAGCTCCTATCCATATGTGACTCCTCCAAAAAGCTCTTCTCTGATATACATGGCCACAAGATGTGCCATCCACAATCCTGTTCTTCTCTGACAGACTAGCTGAGAGGAGCAGCTGGTTGTGGCGATGTCTTGCCGAGAAGGAAGGAGTTGGTCTGGTTTGTACAGTTCTGCTATGCAGAGTGTTGCTCAGCAAAGCAATAGATGATAGGCTGTGGTGAGTAGCAAGTTGGCTTGTACGTTTGTGCCCTTGTTCTAGCCAGTCTAACGCACAAAACCATATTGAGTTGGCTTTTTAACTCCTTATTGTAACCAAGTTCATTATTGTAACTCCAGTTACAAGCTTTCACCAGCTTTCAAAAAAGTGAGAGGATGCCACAAACACCTGTCAAATTCCAGCCTGGCATGCAGACGGCCTGAAACAGCCTGGCCACCAAGGTGTAGACTCCGGCTTGATGTATGGACATGCCCCTACCTGTCCCACTGTGAACTGGTCCGTCCACCCTAGGAGGAGTCTGAACAACAGCCGGAGGAGCTGAGGGCTGCTGGGCAAGTGCACAAGTGATTAAGAATGAAAACTAACAGGCTGTGCAATTAATAGGCAGCTTGCAAGCAGGGCTTCATTTGAAGACCAGCCAACAGCCAGCTTGGAAGGGACTTGCCAAGAAAACTCTCCCAGGTATGCCACAGAGAAGTAGAGCTTTTGCACATCTGGGTTAAAAATAAATGTGGTGGCTGGCTTGTAGCTGAGGGACTGAGGTGCCTGAAATGGTTTGTGCAGGGGGTTGGGGCTTGCTCTGTTGGGTTTCTTTCCCTTTAGCTGATTTATCTGGCAGCTGCAGAAAAACTCAAGATGGTGCTCTGTTCCTTACTAGGGACCACGCTCCACAGCAAACTCTTTCCCCATCTTATTCCAGCTTTGCATATGAAATCACAGTCCTCCAGCTATGGTATTGTGTTGGGAGAGATACAAAATGTGCCTTCCCTTTGATTTAAAAGTTATAATGTAGGGTGCCCTGTCACTGATAAAGAAAAATAAAGGTTGCAAACATTTGTAACACACTGGGGACTGATTTAAACTTATTTTCCCTGGCCTCAAAGTTTGAGGCTTGAAGTACAATCCACTTGAAGTGGATTAATGGTGTCCCTTTGCTAGGACCCTGGAGAAGATTTAAAGTGTTAGTTCTAAGTAACCTTTTTACCTTTTTTTTTTCTTTTTTCTTTTTTTTTTTTTCTTCTTGTTTTAGAAATAGTTGGGTTTGAATATTCTGGAACAAGCTATGAGACTACATACTTTTTTTAAGTGTCCAGAATAGCCATGACTGGCACATCCTTGTAACTTCTGCTTGTTTAAATACAAGGTACAGCATATGTCTACAACACGTTCATTCAAGTTATACAGGCCAAAGAAAAACCCCTGAGAAACAAACCCTGTAAATCTTAGTTAAAGTTGTTTTCATTATACTTTCATGATACTGTTTCATTAAATTATAATTTTTCCTTAGTAAATAAATTCTCGGCATAAATTTGCATTTTTTTCTATGTACATCTTAAAAATACAGCAGAAAATACCATTGCTTATCACATTAACAAAAAACACATTATATATGAGAAGTTTGTCAAAATACCAGTATACTAAGTTATATACAAATCTGGAAATGGTTCTTCCTTTGACTTCTGACACATTACTCCCCCAGAAAACCAACCTGCTTGTCTTTAAAAGTTGAAGTACATGAAGTATGCTGATAAAACAACTTGAGCAAAAATATTAACTTTTCAAATTACGCTTTTAATTTCAAAATAAGATGGAATGGATCACCATGCGATGACAGCAAATTGTGATTCTTAACATTTTTTTTAACTACCTGTCCCTGGTATGGAAATACGTGAATGTTGCAAGTCCTAGTGGGGCCATTTCCCCAGAAGTTATGAATATGGTGTACTCATATTGTGGATAAATGTATTATCCCAAGGTGCACTATGTTGTATACTCCCATATACAAAAAAGCATGCGTAGAAATGTATATTCTGATGGTTGTTACATAGCTTTTAAAACGTAGATATTCACAATTCTCAGTTTTTTTCATTCCTCTCTGTCAAAAAGTCCACATCAATTAGAAGCTCAACTGACTGTTGTGATGGCTGGTGTCTTCCCACCTTCCTCTCCAGCGCCTTCGCCATCTGCTTCCACCTGATTGAACTTACCAATCTTTTTCAAATTCTCCAATGCAGACTTAAAAGTGTCCTTCAGGCTGTTCTCCAGGATCCACCCTTCGCTTTCACATTCAGGGTCTTCGGGATTCGCGATGCTCTCCAGAGAGGTGTGCAGGAGACGCAAGCCAACCATCACTGACATCTGCGCCACACAATGGAAAAGGCAGAGCATGTCAAGCAAATTTTTATAGCTTTTTTCCCCTTGTCCATTCTTTGCCACCCTCTGCTATCAGCAGCCCCGGGCTGGTGGTATGAACAAAATCCCACGGGTGCCAAACAGATACAGCTTAAGAGCTGTGGGAATCCTCCAAAGGAGAGGCAATCCTAAGCAGCCTTCTCCTTTGGATGGCCATGGGGGGTAAAGAAGAGCTGGCAGGAGGACAATGTGCCTCACAAGTCAAGAAGGAAAAGGTAGAGGTCTGAAATGAGCAAGCACCAGAGAAAGTGGGATGGTTGGTAAGCAGTGAGTGGGTGTACCAGTTTATGAAGGAAGTACTTGAAACAGCAGCTTTGTGTGGCCATATGCACAAGGGGGCTTTCCGCATACCCTGTCACAAGGTAGACACCTGAGAGGTTTTAATGAAACTTCTGTTCCTGTACACTAGATGTCTGTAAAGCTACCTGTATGTGCAGCAACATGCTCTGCCACTGTTCACTTGATTTTAATTAGCTCTAAATATTTTTACTTCACATTGACCTTAGTATGTTTGGCAAGTATATTAACGTGATCAAGGACATATTAATGAATCAGCGGCTGTGCAGAAGAGAGCAGCATTAGGATTTGAGCCATCAGCTTGTCTACTTCAAAATCTGGTTTTGCTTATTATATAGGTATGTGCAAATAAGGAAACCAAGGCAGGAAGTGATCTGTTTCTCTAACTAGTTCAATATAAACCACAATTTTATTTCCCTGTTTACCAGTACCAGCAGCCTTGACTGAGACTCTTTCTAGTGTACTACTCCAGTGTAACACCCCTGACACTGGCAACAACCCAAACCTGCCCCTGGAGAGAAGGGGTGTTTTTAGCCAGTCTCCTTCCTTCTGACACCATTTCATAGAATCATAGAATCATAGAATCATTTAGGTTGGAAGAGACCCCTGGGATCATCAAGTCCAACCATCAGCCCTACTCTACAAGTTCTCCCCTACACTAGATTTAGAACAATCTGATTTCGACCATTGTGGTCTTATGAAGAAAAGTGATTGATCTGTTGAGTAGACAAAGAAAGAAAAGGCAGTGCCCAGAAGAGCTGGCATGATGAGGTGGTAGCACAGGTGATCAGGATAGAGGAGCAGACAACTAGTTGAGTCTTTCGTGTGCTAGGTAAAGCTGAGATTGAGATCACTTACTGTTGTTAACAGGTTTGTTCTGTAGGCAAAAGAGGATGCCTCTGTTATCCTATTCAGATTCCCAAGGAAGTGATTAACTCTGGTCTTCCTAAACTCTAATGGTTAAAGGGGTTGGCATCCCTGCGTGGTCCTTACCTGGTGGCACAGCTGAGGCCTGTGGAGAGCTGCCTTAGACCTCCCTCTTCCTGTTGTGGCTGTTGAACTAGAGATGGAGGAAGCTTGTGAACCATTATGCAAGACACAGCCCTGGGTACCCAGGCAGATTTGAAGTTGGGATTCAGCCACACTGCATGGGCAATTGCAAAATTCACATCTGGCTTTTGGACTTAAGTGCTCAAGCACGTGCTTCTGTGGACCATTCATTAGCCTGTCTACCCTGGTCATGCTCATCCTGCTTGTGTAGACCAGTCTCTCTGAACTGTTGGAAGATTAAAAAGTAACCATAGGTTACCCTAAGGATTTTCAGATGTTGATGTTTCTCTGCCTTCACTCAAGACCAGAAAGTGAAAAACTTTGATCAAAGACGCTTCACCAAATACTTCCATACCCAAAGCAAATTTTTGTCCTGTTTAACATAGGCATGTATGACTTGCAACACCTTGGTCCTCAAAGAAGTCTCTAATGGCCTTGAACTTAGAAACAGTCTCATTTTGTTGTGGATCTACCCAATACTATAATGACTTAAATCAGTTGAAACCCTGTCCTACAGAAAAGATGGTCTCTCCCATCCACTTTTGGCGAGATGGTTGCTCTCTACTTGTGCTATCTCACTGCATGTCAGCAGGACCATTTTTTTTTGTGACTGACTTACTAAGTCTTGCTATTTGACAGCAGAATTAGCTGTACTTATAGGCTTCTTGGAAGGCTCTAAGTCCCTAAATACAGTCGTGCTTTAAACAAGGAAGGTGCTGGTGCAGAAGGGAGCAGCTGATCTGCCCTCTGATGAGATTCTGTGACTCGACTGAAGATTTTGTTTTCTTAAAAATCTTGTTCAGAAAGACACCGGGTCCCTGGGGCTGGGGTTTCCTAAAAAGCAATGCAAAATGTTCATGCTCTCATCACCTCCACTGACCTGAACTTGCCTTCTCTGCCAGATGAGAAGAGTCCAGGAAGCTGGAGATAACTTATCTCCTATATGATATCATAAAGCCCTGGACCATCAGTTTTGCTGAAGTCCTACACTAGGGAAGAACAACCTCATGTACCAAGTACATGCTGGGGGTGAGTGGCTGTAAGCAGCTTGGCAGTAAAGGGCCTTGGGGTCCTCATGGGCACCAAATTGAATGTGAGCCAGCAATGTGCCCTTGTGGCAAAGAAGGCAAATGGACTCCTGGGCTGCATTAGACAAAGTACTGCCAGCAGACTGAGGGAGGTGATCCTTCCTGCCTACTCAGCACTGCTGAGACTGCAGCTGGAGTGCTGTGTCCCGTTCTGGGCTCCTCACTACAAGAGAAATGCAGGCATAATGGAGGGACTCCAACAAAGGGCCACTGAGATGGTGAAGGGACTGAAGCACCTCCCCTGTGCAAAGAAGCTGAGACAGCTGGGAATGTCCAGCCTGGAGAAGAGAAGGTTCAGGGCAGATCTTCTCAATCTATATAGAAGTACCCGAAGAGAGGGTGTAAAGATACATTATGTATCTTTACAAAATGAAGCTGGGCTCTTTTCTGGGGTGCCCAATGGCAGGACAAGATGCCATGGGCACAAACTGAAATACAGGAGATTCCCTATGAAAATTAGGAAACGTTTTCTACTGAGAAGGTGACTGAGCACTGGCACAGGTTTCCCAGAGAAGCGTTTGAGTCCCCCTCCCTGGAGATATTCAAAAGCTGTCTGGCCATAGCCCTGGGCAACCAGCTCCAGGTGGCCCTGTGTGAGCAGGGGGTTGTGGACAAGATAACCACCAGAGTCCCTTCCAACCTCAACAGGTCTGTGGCTCTGAATTATAGACCTGTGTTTAATCACAATTCAGCAGAGAAGGCCTGGGCATCAAGGTCCCAAAGCTAGCCCAGTCTTGATGAGTGATGATCTTCCCTGGTCGATGGACAAACTGTCATGGAAACTCCTGTCATGTTGCAGCAACTTACAGTGGCAGGAAGATTAAGGCCATGGTGTTTCTCCAGTGCTAGGTATAGGCAGCCTGGGCTGGTGCATCCACCTGCACCATAGCATGCTCAGCCTTTCATTCTGGGGCAGCAGAGCAAACTGTGTCTTTCTCGAGCACCGCTGCTGCCTGTGGGCTGGTTTTGAAGATTGTCTGGAGTTAACTCCTAATGTTCAACACATCAGAGTCTCCAGAACATGTCAGATGAATCTCGGGGTCATGGCCATTGTAGTAGCTGTGACCTATCAGGAGCAACATGTTTATACAGGTGAAGGACCTAAAGCAACTCAGGAACCAGCAGCTGCCCTCCCTTCCTTTTGAAATGCTCTATTCAGGGCACACTTGAACCCTCCATTTCCTGCTGCCTGAGGCAGGTCAAGAAGACATCCTGGCTTGCTCTGCTTGACCTTCTGCAGCAAAGCCCATCTGTTTGCCAGGGTTTAGGCTGAGGCGGCTTAGCTGGAGCATGGGGTGATCTTTATTTGTCACCCTCATGACCGGTTGTCACTCATGGGAAGCCTACAGCTTTTGCTAGTAAAAGCAGCATGTGGATAATAATATATTAAAAAAAAAAAAAAGAAAAAAAAAAAAAGAAAAAAGATACATTATGGGTTTTTTTCAAATATATATTTTGATACTTCAAAATATGGTCATTCTTCCTTATACCTAACGCAGCAACATTAAATGCAAATGGCTTTCCCTGAGGTCCCTAGGCCCATTTGGCACATTATGTTTTTCTACAGCTCAAAGTAACTGCTGCAATGAGTGCTTCCCTTTGTGCTCTGTCTCCCTTCCCACACCTCAATCCCATACCATCATACCCAGCTGGAAGAGTCCTCAGCTGGCCCCTCAAAGGGCTTTGCTGGGGAGGTGGTCTCGTGGCCATGCTGTTGGTGTGAGTTTATGCTGTCTTCAGGTGCAAAGCAAACCAGAGCACGCACCCCTTAGTTTTTGCACTTTTCTGTAACTCCTCAGAAAGCTGATCCAAGGGGAAATGAGAAGCGCAGAGCCAGCATGATAACTCCCTGCTGGGTCCCACCCTGGTCAGACCAACACCTTACCTTGGCTGGGGGACAGGACCTCTGCCGTACTTGGTATAAAATTGTTTCCTACCCTGACTGCAATTTAAAGAAAGTGGTTATATTTCAAAGGGCAACTAAATTAATGTCTACTTCCTGCTTTGCTTCCTCGTTTCAAGGTTTACCTAAAAAAAGGAGTGAGTTTAAGACCCAAATCCGGACCCTTTATGGTAGAATATCAGGCAAGTCATAAATATTCAGGAGGACCAATTAATATATCCCAGGATTGTGATATTTCTTTAAAACTTGTCCCTGAGAGTCCTCTGATTGCTTGAAAAAAAAATATTAAAAATTGACCTTGTATTTTGAGAAAGACAAAGACAAAAAAAGAGAATATTGTATTTCTGATTATGTTACAGGTTGGAAAAAATACATGGGTGTACTTTGGAGAGTTAGAAATAAATGACTGCAGTTTTATCGCTGCTATTAATATTAGCATATCACTGTCATTCATCTCCTACAAGTCAACAGAGGCACATTACAGGTTCCTAGTCACAATGTTGCGCAGTTGGCATTAGTATTTCTGTGCATTTTTCCCCTGAGTTTTTTAAACTCCTCCTTATTTTCATAGGCAGCTGAAAATCCCCCTCTTCAAGAACTCTTTGAATTTGGGATGAGATATGAATCTCTCTTCTTACCAGAATAACAGTACTACAGGGAGTTAGTACCTTTCTCAGCTGTGCAGAGTAGCTATTTTTAAAATAATGCATCATGAAGTAATTTTATGATATTTGTTTCACTTCACAGATTATTTGGGTAGGTGTTTATTTTTTAAAAAGCATCTTCATTCCTGAAAGGGTGCAGCCCAGTGCTTGCATCAAAATATAATGCATCTTTTATGTTTATCCAAATTTTTAAAGAGCTGGCTGAATCAATTAAAATGGCAATGCCATTTACAGCAGCCGTTTCGAGGGCCAGAAAGGGTCTTCATGTTGTGCAGTGAGCTGCACCCTCCCTGGTGGCCATCAGGTCCTGCCCTTGCCTCCCCATCCCTCGCCTCACATGCCAGCCCTCGTGCTGCTGCCAGCCCACGCTCCCTACATATTAGCATTGACTAAACACCCGAGCTAGAAAATTAGCCATCTCCCAAAGGCAGAAGGACATGTTTCCCTCGCATCGAATGGATGGTATTTTAGCAGTGAGGATGCACTTTGGGTTATGGTGCCCACAAACATCTGCACTGGGCAGTGTCTACCCCTGTTTGCCTATCCTTGGTGGTTTTGGGAGGCAGAATAAAATAAAGTTAATCCATCTACTTCAACTAAACCACTTCTTGTGTCCAACACCATTGATGGAGCTGATGAAAGATGTTAAACCCAAGGCTGCCCTGAAACTGGACAAGTGTGCATGGCTCTGCATCAGCAAAAAAACCCTTAATTGTATTTTTTGTACTGGAAAATGGCTGCCATCTCTTTCTGATGGGCTGCTTTGTGTACTTTTCACTCCCCACTAAAGGTGTTGCACATAAAATTAACGGGTCTGGACAGCTGAGCTCTCCCACACTTTTGCTGGTACAACACCCTGCCTTTGGCACAAAATCAGACCTTTTTCTCCCTCTTGCTGTGGGGATACTTGAAGCTGGCAGGACTACTCTGAAGGGGAGTTCTGCAATCTAGCCCCCACCCTGTGCTTCACAGCTGTGTCTCCAACCTGGTAGGACCTTTCAGGTGTTATGCAGATGGTCACTGTTAGATGTTTTCTCAGCCAAAGAACAACAGTGGATGATTTGTTTGAAATAGATCTGACATTCAACTTGGAAGCCTGTGCTGAAGAGTGCTCTGCTCCTCCGGAGCTGGCGCTTCAGCACGGCATGGTTGAGGGGAGAGGGTTACCTCAAACAGCCAGACGAGGAGGACGACAACACCCATGGAGCTCATCATACTGCTGTAGTAGTGCAGCAGGGCTTCCCGGCAGCCACGGCGCCAGAGGTTGAGCTCCTCTGTTTGGTAGTCATAGCTGTAGTGAGCTGAGTTGTTGGTGACCTGGTACTGAATGCAGGGCCTCGGGGAGCTGGGGTTGCAGCAGCTGAAAGGGACGCCGTCCACCAAGTACCTTCCATCCACGTTGCTTTTGATCCGACTGTGGGCAAGGGCAGAGGGAAGTGTGAATACACACAGACACAAATAAAGGTATAACAGAGCAAACCTGCACAAGGAAGGAAAGCAAAGGCAATGTGGATCTTCCACCGTACCTCCTGTCAACGCTACTTCTCTGCATCCCCTGTGTATATAGCAGCAGTTGTTTTTCCTTCCTCTCTGAAATCCTTTTCTATGTCAAGGCTACACTGAGTCTATAATTAACTCTTCGTGATGGAAACGCACCCTCTCGGGTCACTTCTTCAAAGAAATTAATTTTTAAGAAAAGTAAATGGCAGAGAGAAGTTTCAGGAGGGGTTGTCATAAAAGAGTGGTCACAGCATAATTAGCTACATGCTAAAGGTGACCTGAGCTTGGAAAAGGACCCACAACAGCCTTAGGACACACCATATCCAGCTAGACCAGTGATCCAGCAAACCTAATAGCTTATCTTTGGTGATAATAGCTCCAGGAAAGTGTTATGCTTTTATTTTTGGCTTGGGAAGGTTGTGAAATTTCTGAAATCCTTGCAGGAGCTCTCCAACTCCATAAACAGTCAGTCAGTCTGGTGCCTTAGGAGATATTTAGATAAGAGATACATAGAAGGCAAATAGTTCCACTGGCACTACAGAAAAAGATTATAATAAGAGGACTGCAACTCTAAGAAATGTCATTTTGACAGAATGGAGAGCACTGGTGATCTAGAAAGATGAAAAAAAAAATCTGAGCAGCTTGTAGCTTTCTATATGGATATTTTAAAACTGTGGCATAGAGAGAGAGAGGTGACTGCAACAGCTTGGTGAAGGAAAATTCCACTTTGCAGTTATGACCTAAATATATCTAAAAGCCAAATGCAGTTGAGGTTTTATCTCTAGATGTAAAGTGTGCTCTGCATAGGGTCTGATTCCCATTGATGTGCAAATGCTCTACCAGTTTCAGAGAGGCTGGATCAGACCTTCTCTCTACAAATATAAAAATCACATTGTCGGGGATGGACTCCCACCTTCTCTATAACTCAGGAGAAATTTGCTATTGACTTCAAAGGGGGCAGAATATCCCACCAGGCATGTGAGCAGAGATTGTACACCAGTGCACAGTTCAAACCTTGAATTCACTCATTAACATCCATTTGTGAATTTTTAATGCCCTATTTCCTGCCTCAGTAGTACAAAAAAATCACCCCGAGTCTCAGTCCCAAACAAGACATCATTTATTAAGGACAATATAACTTTGTTTTCCCTCTGTGCTTTGCCTTTCCACTGCCGCTGGATTAAGTTACAGCTCTCAAATCTCCATATAATGCTGGCAAGGTGAATTTATTATGGTTTCAAGTCGTTATTTATACCCATTCGCAATGCAAATACTCCCTTATTAAATAGCAAATGTATTTGTTATAACCCTGCAGTGGAATAGGTTAAGCCTGTAACAGTTTTCACTATGAAGTCCTACTTCAGAACTGCAAAAACAACCGGACCACCCAACAAGTCAAAACAATATGCAGAGAGACACACAAGTGAAAGTTTACACAGCCAGGCAGGGATCCCATGAGATACACAAAGTCTTTTTCAAAATTAATTCAGACATTTTTAACATGGGCAGACCATTTAAAAATCAGATTGCTTCCAGTTTACAAGACCCTTTGTGCAGCCACAGGGTATAAAGACTAACAACTGACGTTCTCAAAGAACTCTAAATGCGCGCTCTTCCCTCAATGCTTAGTTTATTAAAAGGTTGTGGGTATTTATGCTCAATGCTCACTTTTTAATTTCAAAAGTTCACTTGTTCTCATGTTTATTTTTTACTTCTGCTTACTGCGCCTTAGCTGATTTTGAGATTACTGCCTCTTTAGGCACTGACATCAGAGCCATTAAGGTGTTTCTGGTCAACAATCTGTGCTGGTTTGTAGCAAGGAAACTAGTGCTGTTTTGAGGCACAAGCATACACATTGAACATGTTTTTCTATAGGAGAGAACATAAAATGCATTTGGCTACACTGAATGCTGTGTAAAGCTAGGAACATCAAAACGTGTTGATGGCTCAATATTGTCCAGAGTTGAAGCAATCCAGTGACTGAATATAAAAATAGAATTCTGAATCTTAAGGATTCAAAACACATGAGTTATTGGTAAGGTGTTATTATTTCTATTTGTTTCCATGAGATTGCATAATTGCCAACGTTTAAAGTGGCATTTTAAAAGTAGTGTCAGCAGTACATATCCAGGGAAGTCTTTTTTTAGGAACTTCTTAAGTCACATTGAAATCTGATTTAGGGGTAGCGGAGTTCTGATACCTCCGTGTTAATTTTGGGAATAGGAATGTGTGGCTCAACATAATGGATTCATAAAGAGGTAAAAGGCAGTAAAATCTTATTGTAAGTCTGTTTGCATCACACTGTGTAAGAGTGAGAATTGTATTGTAGTGCATTATATATTATGTTCTGGATAATGTCAGAGGAATTTGCCAGGGCAGGAAGCAATGTAGCTTAATGTTTGGGAAGCTTATTAAGAAAAAGCAGAGAAAAAAAAAGTCACACTATACAAAACCAGCTCCAGTCAGTGCCTCTTTTGATGTACACTGACGTAGTATAATACTGAACAACTAATGATACTATACCATACAAGCCCCCACTAAGTCACTTACTCTTTCACTTCTTTGGAGCTGAAGTCCAGATATCTGTTGCTGATCCACTGAATTTCAAACCAATCTTTGAAGCCGTTGTTCCCACAGCATTTGAACTCAATTTGGAGCATGTCGATGGTCTTCTTCATGAAGCATCTTCCAGGGGTGTCTGTGTCCCGATAGAACTTCATGCCATTCTTGAGCCCCTGGGCCAGCGTGCTCTCCAGAGAACCCCGCATGAGAAAGCAAATCAGAGCAACGAGGAAAAGGAGTATGTTAAAGAGGAAACATAGTGCCAGGTAAGGTTTCAGCAAAGGCTTCCACTTGATAAATTTAGCGGGATCCAAAGAATCATAACAAATTTTGCCAGCAAACCCATTGAAGGCGCAGGATAATATACCCATCAATATCAAAGAATTGGGCACAAAGTGGCTTTCAGAGTTGTCCATCACTTCGCTTCGCTTCCGGAGTTCAATTTTGAGGAACAACCCCATGCTAAAAACAAGGATTCCAGCAAACACTGAAAACCAGTTCATGAGCCATAGTCCCTGCGCTAGTTTTACCCGTTTCTTCTGGTTGAATTTGACTTTCAGCAGTGCCATCTTCGTAGTGTGCAATGTTGGAAGATTTCACAGCCTGGACCCGTTTTCTCGGCGTAAGCGACTCGAGGAAGAACCATTCAGGCGTTGGAAGAGACCCCGAACATCATGACAGGAAGCAAGCCACTGTACGGTCCTTCCATCTTGAGCTCCCCCAGTTAGGATTCAAACAAGTAAAATTTTCAAAGACCCCTATTAACAATTTCACATTAATGAGAATAATGGGCAATTAGCACCTACATCTATTTCTGGTGGTTCCTTCCAAGCAAAGGAGAAACAGTCTCAAGGTTTCAAATGATTTGATCTGGATCTGCAAGACGTCATTCTAATACCTTTAATCATTTGATCCAATTTGGAGAAATGTCTATCAACAGATGAGTGGAAATAATCCCTCATTTTACTGTTTAGTAGATTTGTGCTTGCTTATGATAGGCTGCTGGGCAGAATGTGAAAGCCCAGAGATATGAAAAAATCTTTGTGGCCAGAACAATATGGATCCTTTGAGGAAAAAGGAAGAGGGCTCCAGGATAAAAAAGGCTGCTTGAGTGCAAAAAATGTACTTCCCCTGTGTGATCCTCATTTATTCATATCTACAGCTAAAACCACCTTTCCAGTCCTTATCCTTCTATGTTGACCCAAGATGACATCCTGTGGCTTATGTGTCCTGGAAGCAGATGAGAGTGTAGTTTTACAGTGACCTAAAAAACCTAAGCTTGGCATTTTCTATTTACTTACAGGGTTTGTACCATCTCCAGGCTTTGGCAGGAAGGAAGGAAAAAGGAAAAGTTCGGAGAAAATAAACCCCACCCTGAAATATAGAGATGCTTTTTATAAAAGGCGACCTGGCATGAGCAACTTACTGGATAATCATCAGACCAGGGAGGAGAGAGAGGCTGCCAAAGGAGACCTGGAACCTTACACCAGGGAGGAATTTGACCCAGCGTCTGGGGAAGGGACCCTTGAGTTGTCACCAGCCACCCCCAGGGCCCTTGGGGTCTGCTGAGGGACCTGTAGCCCAGCTCTGCTTTCATGCTGTAGTGGGCAGAAAAAGAGGGATGCAGTGGATTCTTTGGCTGTGGCCTTCCTCCCTATGCCATGCAGCCATTTCAGACAAGCAGGGATGCTGGGCATTTGGATGCTTTGGGAATCTTACTTTGAAATATCACCACCTTCTCCCTTTTGTACACACAGAGGTTCAGAGCTATTGGGAAAGTCCTGTACTGGCTCACCACCTGCTGTAGCACTGCAAAATTAGCCTTGGGCAACCTCAAGAAGTGCAAAATTAACCTGCAGGTGTGTGAGGGCAGGGGTGCTAACACCACAGGTGAGAAAGGAGCACCCCTGGGAGAGGGATAGGGAAGCTCTGCCCCGACCTGAGCCAACCTGACCTGCCGCTGGCCGAGTGCCCTGGGGGCATCCTCTAGTGGCTGCCAGCAGCATGGTACACCAGCTTCAAGGGAAAAGTGGAAGGACCTGCGTAGGAGGTAGGCAAGTTTGAAAAATAATAATAAACATTTAAAAAAAAGGCAGCACAGAAAAATAGTATTTGGGTAGTCTGCTGCTGTGTGGTACCATGGATGCTGCTTAGTTGCTATTTGAGATTCTGGAATGCTGAATCCTTCTTCAGTAAGAAAAAAGACTACTGAGCTGTTACTTTTTCCTGAGCTAATAGAAGGTTTTGTGATGGACCTTTCCTGGCTCATCCAGGCACTACTGCAGTGACCTGGAGAGCAGCTGGTCATGGGGGTCTCCCTAAAGCAGGCCTGGTTGTTAGCATTGCTGCTGCCCTTGAAGGTGAAGGGTGAGTATGTAAGAAGAAAGGTGGAAGGCAGTTATCAATCAGGGACTACTCTCTCTGCTTGCCATGAAGTGTATGGAAAGTGCTGTTTCTTGGGAGAGCCTGTGAAGTATTTTTGTGCAGTAAGCCATAGCGCTGAAGTAGCATTGCTCCTGGCTTCTCTGCAAAACATCCCACAGCCATGCAGTGCAGTGCATGTTACTACATTTCATTGACTCCTCCAGGGCTCAGCTAGGAAAAACGAGGTATTTTGGAGGGTGTATTTATCTGAGAGCCTGAAGTGAATTCTAGATAAATGGACTTGAAACTATTTCCTTCCTTGTCAGTGATGAAAGTGAAACTCTAGTGAACATGAACAAGAATTTTCTATCAGGTCTGGACCACGGGGTTATACAGTGAAATATGTCCTGCGTATTCTGTGCAATTAAGAGGACAAGAAATAGTAAACCTGCTCACAACAGATGTAAGCCTGGTGCTGCTCTGGATATGGGGAATTTTGTATTCAGGAGCACAGATGAGAGTCTGAATATATGTTACCTCAATAATTTAACATTTGGATGTCCATGACAAATCTGATGCAGCAAAACCACATAATTGTATGCACTAGGGTGTTTCTTGTTAACTCAGGAATAAAAATACTGAAGTAGAATATGCAGCATATGCTTTAGACCTCATTGATCCTTCCAAATTTACTCTTCTTAAACCAAAGTAACAGGAGGGGTTCTAATGAATATATCACTACTAAATAGTTAGTGTTTTCTGGGAGATGGTCGGTAATCCACCTCATTCTCAGGAAGGGGCTCCCAGGTACTAATTAGACCTTTAAGACTTCAGGTGGTACCTTTAAAATCATCACAGAAAGCAATCAACAGAACCAATGCAACCCAGAGTTGGAAATCTGCTCTTTAAGTGGTTCCATACCACCTGGGGACCTACAGTGTTAAAAACTACCCACCTATCAAGTTAACTCATCGTGCCTGAAAGCTTTGGCGTCAGTAAATCATACGCTATACTCTGATGCTTCTTTCGAAAAATGAAGCCAGCGCTTTTGGAAGTGGGGCTTTAATGCTTCCTGCTTCTCCCAGATACGGAGCTGACAAGCCCTGTGCAAACTGATCAGCTGAGGGACGTCTCAAACACAGCAATCTGAGAAGGAGGAAGGTTATGGGGGATCATTGCGAAGTGTTTTGGGGTGTGGACGGTACAGAAAAGAAAGCTGGGTTTGCCTGGCATCTGCTTTTCTTATAAATATTTATCTTGGCTGGGATTCCCCTTTAACTGGGCAGAATTACTACCACTTTCTACTTCAAATAGAAGATATTGGAACTGATACATAGTAGACAAAAGCTAATTGTGGCAAGGATGTTTGAATTAAGGGTCTCAGACGTCATGTATTAACACAAATGAATAATTCATATGCCATTTCAGAGGAAAAAAATGGTGGACTAAAATACTCAGATTATTATTGATCTGCTAGAACTCAGCATAAATGTGTTCAAATTCAAAATATTGTTAAAAAAATATATAATTTCTATGGATTCTATACCATTCAGTGAGACCTGGTCAGGCTGGAGGGTTGAGTGGAGAAGTTCAACAAGGGCAAGCATAGAGTCCTGCACCTAGGGAGGAATAATCAAATGCACCAAAACAGGTTAGGGGTTGACCTAATGGAAAGCAGCTCTGTGGAGAAGGTCCCAGTGGACAAGTTGACTATGAGACAGCAATGTGCCCTGGTGGCCAAGAAGGCCAATGGTCTCCTGGAATGCATTAAAAAGAGTGTAGTCAGCAGGTTGACGCAGGCCATCCTCTCCCTCTGCTCTTCCCTGGTGAGGCCCCATCTGGAATACTGTGTCCAGTTCTGGGCTCCTCAGTTCAAGAAAGACAAGGAGCTACTGAAATGTCCAGTGGAGGGCCACAAAAATAATCAAGGGACTGGAACATCTCTCTTATTAAGAAAGTCTGAGACCTGGGTCTGTTTACTCTGGAGAAGACTCGATGCTTCTAAAGAGACATCTCATGCTTATAAATACCTAGAGAGCAGGTATCAAGAGGATGGGGTCAGACCCTTTTCAGTAGTGCCCAGTGATAGGACAAGGGAAGCACAAACTGGAACACAGGACGTTCCGCCTGAACATGAGGACAAACTCCTTTAATTTGAGGTTGACAAAGCACTGGAACAGGCTGCCCAGAGAGGCAGTTTCTGTCCCTGTAGACATTCAAAACCTGCCTGGTTATGTTCCTGTGCAATCTGCTCTAGGAGGACCTGCTTTGGCAGAGGGGTTGGACTAAATTATCTCCAAAGGTCCCTTTCAACCATTATCACCCTGTGATTCTGTGATGACAGGATGTTATTTTGTAGAGGTAAGAGGGTTTTTATGCACTGTAGTTTATGGCTCAGCTTACATTTGTAACTGTGTGGTGTGTACAGGGACATTCATGAGGAATAACATGATAAAATGGCTGTACCAAATTGTGTGATTAAAAGATCTGACATGACTTTTTTTGTTTTTCCCTCCTGTGTACACAAGTAACTTGGTGGGCTACTATTTTTTTGTGGCATGTGAAGTGATTTCTGGTCCTGAGCCTAGAAACAGAGGCAAATCGCTAAATTCACTCCTTTGGTTGTTGATACCCTGGGAAGTGTGATCTGATCCACCAGACCTTGTGGCTTCTAAAATGCCCCAGGGCACACTGTGGGGTTTTTAGTGTGGTTTTCCTCTGGGTACCTGCCGGCATTTCAGCCATCCTTATCCACAGTGTGAATAACATGTTCAGAAAATAGTTTTTCTTTGGCCCCTGAGATGCTCTTTATGAATATTTACTTGTATTTACCATGATGTCCTGAGTGTAGTGTTCACTGGTGAAAGAATGAGAGTTATAAATCAATGTTTGTACTTGCAGAAACATGAAAGAAATACGTGGGGAATTAAAAGAAGCTTACAAAAGGCTCACAGCAGTCATTACTGCTGGAAAACATCTCAGCACAACAGATGGAACCTTGAGTAAGTCAGATAAATTAGATCATGATGTGAATGGAAATGCTGAAATTCCACAAGTTGCAAAGGTTTGGGTTTTTGGTTTTGTCAGTTTGATTTTTTTTTTCTTGCTATTTGTGTCTTTCCTTGTATGTGATGAAATTGGCTTAGGACAGAACAAGCTGTAGGGTCTCTTGTGCAGATAGGATGGCTGCAACAGGAAGGCTGCATAGAAAAAAAGGCCACAGTCACTAGAAGTGGTGAGAGCTTGATGGAAAGGTAAGGGGGCAAAGCTGAGCAGCAAAAAGATGATGTTGCCTTTATGGAGGTGAAGAAATGTATTTGTCTGCACACAGTACTGAAATCTGACAAGTCTGCCCTCAGATCCCACTCGTGCGCTGGGAGAGATGTACACTTGGAAAGACAGAAGTGGGATGCATATGAAAGGGGTAGGAAAGGAGGGTTGTATATATACACAAAATTTCCTTTCACTCAGGAATTTCTAAATATTTTGTAACACCTCGAGCAATTCCAGGTGAAGTCACTGAGACTTGATCCTTGTCTACATATAGCTATTGCCTAAATAGAAAGAAGGTATTTTTAAAACCACCCACCTAATATATATAAAAAGAATCCAAACCCTCAAAAATACAAAGTATAAAAGAGCGTAAGAAATTGTCTTATGCATTTACTTCTTACCTGTTTTTTCACACAAATATTTTATGAGAGCCTACACCAGAATCTATTTAAATGAAAGAAGGCTGGATAAAGAGGGGATGCAAATAATTCCATTTTTGTTCAAGGTATTCAGGGAAGCAGGAGCAGGCAGAAGGAAATGCCTGGACTCCATCAGGAACCAAGGGGGCTGACCCCTCTCTGGATGGTCCTCCAGGTGTAATGGTTACCTTGGTGGAAGCAGCAGCAGAAAAGATCTCAGCTGCTTCTCTGGAGGCAAGCTTTAGCCCATGCTGCCTCTCACAGCCTGGACAAATGCTAAACTCATGGCTCTGTGTGGAGTAGAACTGCCTCCATTCTCTTCTATGGATTCATGGTTGTCTATTTTAGCATAGAACTATTTTATTTCGTTCACAGACACCTATGAGCCTCAGAAGGTTGAGTTACAGTGCTGTGGTGAGCTAAGGAAGTTGCAATGTCTTTGAAGATTTTGGTAAGGCTGTTGGATCATAGGACTGTTCAGTCAGCCTCTCATTCAAAAATGTTTAAATGAAGAACAGCTCTTGTGACTCCCTGTGGAAAGCGGTTCCACACCTCAATGCCCTGTACTGTTTAGAAACTTTCTACCTTTCTGACAGAGAGCCCTCTGTGCAGGGCCAATTTGCACCTACTCTATGGCACGGATGTTTATGTTACCCCCATAAGGTGTTCATCACCAGTCTTCACAGGTGTTTGTTTTTCAGCCCCTTCTGATGCCTGGCAAAATTAATTTCTTTGTGATCTTAAAAGAAGGTTCTTGGTTATTCTGGTGGCAATGAAATACAAACCAGATCTAAAGCTCTTGAGAAGAGCTTGCACTAGTCTCGCACTATGCAGGTTATATGAATCTGGCCAACACGTGGGTCACACTGACAAACCACGGTGGATGGAGGCAAAGTGATGCTGATGGTGCTACTGCTTTGTCCCATGGCCGGTCCTGGTACGATGGAGGGTGAGCTGTCAGTTTTACAGCTGGCTCCTGGCACTCCCCCTTCTCAAGGGTCCTGAACATGCTTCTTCAGTGGGCTTCTTTAACTGTCTTCTCCCTTGCATCATGTTTTCAGTCTTACATCTTGCTACTATGCAAGGTAGATTGAAATCAGCTCTTTTTCACAGCAGTTCTGACTGCTGCTGTCCTCCTTGTAGAAGCACTGTGAGCCTGGTTTTCCCTGCTGCCTGATCAGCCAGGAAACTTGCTCAGTGCAGGGGCTTAAACAGAGCCTCCCAAACGAGTTGTCTCTTTCCTCACGGTTCTCCAGGGAAGGGAATTTTTGCAAGCTCTCTCAAGGGGGTTAGACACAAGGCAACCCTGGCTCCTAGCCTAGAAGAGGCTGCTGGCCATTTTCTTCATGTCAGCATTGCTTATTGCTCTGAGGGAAGACACCGAGCATGTACTGCCCTCCTTTCCCCAAGCTGCGATTAGCAGAGAGACAAAGCAGCTCTGCCCAGGCTGGCATTGCAAGTCTCCTTGACCCAGGAGAACGTCTGAGACAGCGCGGCACGTCTCTTCAGGCCAGCTGCTGCACCAACTCTGCCCAACCTTCCCTCTGAATATTACTTAGTCGCAAGCTTCACAAGGGGAATTCGGGAGCCCAGCCGCTTGCCACTGGCAGTTCGGGGCACGTCATGACACACTCCTTACTCTCTTGGATGGAGGTTTGCTTGGGTGGGATGTACAAAGATCCTCCATCATCAAGTCACGTAGAGACAAGGTAGCACAGTATTTCTTACTTGTTGAAACCAGACACTCTCAGTAAAACTATTTAATCACTTCCATACTTAAGAAATCTTTTTGACCTCTTGAACAAACAGCTTAAGGCTCACCTGCAGACAGGAAGCAATTTTTCTGACGCCTTGTTGGTTGAGGCAAAAGGTAAACAAATATGGTGAAGCTACAAATACTGTGGGCTAGGCTTCTTGTCTTCCTGTACTTAGCATTTACTCTGGAAGCAATTCCAATGAAATAATCTAGACAACTCTACTGTCTAGACCTGCCAAAGTATCCCAAAGCTCTTATTTCCAAAACATTCATTTGAGTATGTCAACAGAGAGACTTTTTTTTTCCATCTAAGAAAATTGTTTTAAAAACAGCTGATAAATTTAAGTACAGATTAGATAAAACTAACTAACCTATAAAACATTTATGTGTATATACTTACTCCCACCATGCTTTTAAATACTTTACTGTTGTAAAAATGTAATGAGCAGATATGTAACTCTCAACATGTCAGAGTTGCCACATTCCACTAGATTTGACTGGAAAACAGATTCTCAAATGACTATCTGTACTGTTGGGGCACCAGCTAATATTGTCTCACGTGGCATTTTACTTCTTCCCTCGCTGCCAGGGCTGGCAGAAGGTGGGGGGGTTTACACCGGGGAGTATCACCCAGCGCTGTCTGCTCTGGTGTTGTCAGGAGCAAGCATTCTGGGACACATGGGTGGCAGCTTGCTAGTGCTTAAATGGTGACTTCTTTTTCCATAGGCTGCTGTCCTTAAAAAAAAAAAAAACAATAAAAAAAATTGGAGTGTTTTTAAAATAACTAATTAGATAGAAACATTTAGGTGGTTCTCTTTCTTCCAGACCTAAATTGCAATTATCATACTGACAGAGCCTACGAATACGCCAGCGAACCTTCCCTAGTGCACAACTTGTGGTCAAGTACTACGCTACTATCAGCATAACATCTGGTTTGAAAGTTTGGAATTTCTCCTAGTATCATTCTACATTAGTAGATTTAACATTTTTCAGAAAAGGTACATGGAAACCTGTGCAACTCTGTGTGTGTGTGTGTGTGTGTGTGTGTATATATGAAAGTACTTATTTAGAGCTATAAGTATCATAGAAGTAATTGCCCGACCACATTTTCAGACTTACTGTTCTCAAACTGAATTTTCCTGTTTCATGTCATGCATGAGATCAAGATCCAGTTATCTGTTTTGTATTACAAAGGTAATGATAAATCTTTAGTAATCATCTGGAACATCTTCAGCAGCCTCCTCTGAAGTCATGCTCCTGAAGAGTATTACCTAGTAATTTTGGTTTAACAGAAGTACGTGGGAGGAAAGAAAACATTAGGAATTGGGATATCACTAACTGACCTCTAAAAAACGTCATGGGGGAAGCATTTTCCAGACTGAAACTGAAGTCTAAATTTCCTTACTGTTGACTCATGCTGTTTATCGAGGCAATAGCACGTGCTACAGACCAGCAGCTGACCCAGGAAAGCACTTAGATGCCAGTTTGAAGTGTACTGAGAAGCACACCCCCCCATGCCCGCTACAGCCCAGCAGCAGCCTCTCCATTTCTGGATGTGGCAGCGTCCATCAACGCAAATAAGCTGGCTTTTGGCCAGCAGAACAAAGGCATTTCTGTACAGGCTGAACAATTTGCAGTCCCAAGGACCAGAGGAAGCTGAAGGGGACTGATCTGTCTCTACCAGGGTCCGTGGGGGAAGAAAGACTACCTGCAAAATCAGGTTCTGAACTAAGATGGACATGGTAAAATCGAGGTACTTGAGAGCCTCATCTGATCACGCCCCTTTGATAACAGATATTAAAAATTATGGACATTAAAGCAAGACCAAGTGTTTTCTTTAAATCATTTTATGATGCTGTCAACACAAAGAAGGGTAATTGATAAAGGGACAACCAAAACAATTCAAAACATATTTGAAATGCAATATCCAATTCAGTCAAAAAGTATACATTAACAGAAGTAAACAAAGAATATATAAAGAATATAAAAAATTTCCCTCCCCTACCCCCTCCTTTGAAATTAAATATGCCAGAAACAAGACAAAAAGTTTCTCTGCTCAAACCCAGTCAAGTACTTCAGTGAAGTTTCAAGTACTTCTCATAGCAATGATGCAGTTTTTGATGGTTTGGTTGGGTTAGTATTAATTTTCTGTTCGAGGCACATACACCACGGCAAGGCAGCATACGTATTTTGCAGCTTTAAAATACAACTTCTTAGGCAAGATAAATGGCAATTTCTTGCAAAATATGCCAAGTTAAGGAGTGGGTTTGGAAACTTAGAACTACTATGTAAACTTTATGTATGGATAGTGGTCACTTCACTAACAGGGCACTGTATTCCATAATGCTGCTTTTTAAAATTATTATTATTTAGCAGGAGTGAAGAAATGTGACTTAAGTTACTGTGCACTTTATCAAATTTAAGATGCAACTCTGGAACTGGAATGTAGCACCTCATCTCCCCATTTTACTGACTCCCTCTGTCAACAGTGCACTTACATGATACCAGGACGCTATAAATTTAGATTGTAGCACCACAAAGCCTATTGCCTGGTAGACAGATGTAACAATAGGACATACCTGAACATCTCTCCCCTGAAGTTTTAAACTGCAGTAGAGCAGTTTATCCAGCTTCTCTAATGTTAATCAGTGCTTACTGTATTCCCCCTAAGGTGCACTCATTTTATCCATCTCGGGTTAAAACTGTTTGCAGAAGGAGCATCCTTTCATGCATTTTCAGACTGTGATTGTTTAATATTTATATAGCTTTATTAATTTCAAACACTCATTAATATATTAGGAGAGCATTAAACATTCATTAGAAGACTTTTTTTTAGACTTTAGACTTCCCTCACTTGAGAAAACAGCCTAAATAAAGACAACTTACAGATTTCACCCATGTCAGCAGAACCTGGCTTATAGTTCTATCATAGCATAGGACTCATCTCAGTCTTCTACGCTGTTCAGTTACAAACTCCTTTAAATTAACCTTTTTTCCCTATTACCTCACTAAAGCCATCTCCCATGCTCCCCGTAAAATGGTATACTGTGATCCACAACTTGAGAGCCACGAAAATTTTAATATTTGATCTTTCCATTGCAGTGCAGCTTGTACTACTTGCAGCTAATTCAGATTTTGCCTGGGTGAGTGAAAGCAGAACCAGCAGCTCTAACACAGGCTCACTGTTGTTTGTGTACCGCTGCCCCTTGCCCCACCTTATTCGGAAAAACCCAGCAGTGAGGTACTGCAGTAGCTGGCAAATTCCACAGTGATACATAAAGATTATAGCAGCAACTCGTGTAAGAAGAGTAAACTATATTTGACCGGTATTTTTCAATTACAAAAATCCAGTCATATGATGTAATTCACAATTTAAATACCAAATGGAATCATTTAATGGCATATCGGGGATGCAGTCCCACAGTTTGTGAATCAAGAGGTTTACAGCAGTTTCTTGCCCAGTACCGAGCTGCCTCTGGTCAGTCCCAGCAGCTGATTCTTTCCTGCTCGGGGATCAGGCTCCAGTTGGGCGAAGGCTTGTCGGTCGCCAGCCAGTCAAAGTCATCCACCAGGTTCCAGTTGTTTCTGTTTTTGTCCAGCCCAGACGACTCGAAATCTCTCTCGATGCCAGGGTAGCTCCAGTTGTAGGGGGCGAAGGAGACCTTAGTGCAGTCCTCGATGACCGCCCGGCTGGTGACCTGCACGTAGAACCGGCTGTCACGGGTGCGATGGGTGCGGAGCTGCTGGCAGGCCAGCACCAGGAGGCAATCGCTGCAGCCATCCACCAGTACGGAGGTGGAGACGGGCCCGCAGAGCACGGTGCAGCCCCGGCAGTCCCGCACCCGCAGCGTGTTGGCGTTGCCGCGGAGCCGCACCCGGCAGCCGCGCAGCTCGGAGAGCACCACGTCGCGCTGCACCAGTTCAGCGGGGCCCAGCTCCAGCTCCTCATCTTCGGCGCCGCTGAACCCGCACA
>VZTM01004429.1:1199-31400 GCA_013400555.1 Jacana jacana | reverse complement strand
GGGAAGAGAGAAAACCCCTGGATCCTGAAATGAATCAAATTCACCTTCCCTTAAGATCTGTAATTCTCTTCAGATCCTGTTGGCAGAAAGAACGGCAGAGTGAACCTACTGCCTCTGAGTTAGCTGGAGAAAGTATATGATATTAAAGGGACACTATTAGGTAGCCAAGCAAATAAATGCTTTATTCACCAGGTATGGCTNAAAAAAATTCTTTATTCCCCAGGTATGGCTAAAAAAAAAAAAAAAAAAAAAAATTTTCTTTCTTTTACTTCAGCTATTTTATGACAAAATCATAAAAGATTTTTAGTCTTACATTCAAAACACACAGATAAATGCTAATTGAGAATATTGGGAGAATATAGTTTACCCATCTTTCTCCTTGAAAATCTTTTGAGCCCCAGACGCATTTAGAATTTGGAAATAAATTTCGAAAGCCAGCAAACTCTTTAACTATTTTGAAGTCCTCTCAGTTAAATTTTCCCAGTCAAACAGAACATGACACAAAATGTTATTTAGCTGTTTCCTGGAGATAAAGTTTGTGTTGCTATCATGCATTAGTCCTGAAATTCCCTCAAGTAATTTACTGAAATTGTGATGTACAAGAACATGAAGTCTAAGTGATAAATCTTTTGCAGAGAGGAACTTGCATGGAATAGGGTAGGCTGTCATTTATTCTTGTTCATCTGGCATGAAGAGCTGAATGCTCCTACATAGCAAACAAATGTTTACGGTGTTTGGTGAGAAGCTATTCACAGCCACTTTGGAGTAATTCACTAACATGCACTAAAGTTACACTCAGAAAGCTAATGTGATCTTTAACGTGCATCTATTTCCAGCAGATCCCTACACTGACTCCCAAGTTGGGTATTTATTTGCTGACAATGAGGAAATGCTAATTTTCTGCTAATTAGTACGTTTTTATATGATCGTGGATTTTGATACATATTAATCGCTAAATTGGAGATTAAATAAGAGAACTCTGTCACGCTAAGTTCACCAGGGGGTGGGGTGTCATTATACTGACAAATTGTGTGTGTGATGACATCCATATCTCTGTGATGAGACCAATTTGTATACCATCTGGCACTGAAGAGTTTAGCTACTTGCGGTTATAATGGAGATATTTTGGCTACAACATTATATGAGCAGGATAATAGCTATTTGGTGAGTTAAATGGTTAGTACAGCTATCCTGACGAAATTAAGTACTGTTGGATAAGAGGAGACAGAGTAGTATCATTTTGTTAGCTGCAGATATTAGTGGCTCAGCCAGATGAAAAGATATAAATTGAGAATTCCTCCATCATGACAGGAAAAATTGATTTTTTCTGTTTTACTTTTGTATTAGCCTTTCCAGGGGATTCCAAAATTTTTTGTCCAGTGATTAAAAATGGATGCAGCTAAACTTTGTCCTCTAGACAGAAAAACAGGGAAGAGACTATTTTAAAGGTGCAGCATACTTTGTCTGTAAATAACAGCTTGAGAGAAAATTACAGTCATTAGGATGCAGTGGCAAATAGTTTTTATTTCTATGTAATTCAAATTAAACCTGATTCAGAATACATGTGGAATGGTCAGCATTATTGCCAAGAATGCTATTACAGCTTTTACTCATCTTTTCTGCAGGCTTTTTATTAGAATAAAAGGGATTTTTTCTAGAATCACCATCATGAATTATTTTATTTTCAAAAAAAAATTGGGAAAAAAATCAATAGCATAGAGAATGCTTTATAGTTTTTGACAAATATGTTTACTTCCTGGTCATATTATTTTAGCATCTGGTCCATAAATCAGTGACATGGCATCAATCTAAGCCTGACTTAATTGCTATCTACTTGAATATATTTCAAGGAAGTATATTTTGCAATACAGGATAATGAAGGAAGTTTTGTTCAGGTCAATGAAAATCTAGAAATATTAGGATCTCAAATTATGTGACAATTTATCTGAATTATGCTGGTGATGTCAAAGACATCGTTAAAGTAAGAATACCACAAAGATCTGAACTATCACTGTTGGCAACTGAGGGTTGTCCTGGTATATACCACACACATATTTGAGACCACATGTTTTATAAAACACCAATCCATACTGTAACCACATTTCTATATTGATCCTTCCAAAGCATAATACAAGTAATGTATTCTGTAGAGCTGCTTTCTATTCACTACAGATATTGTGGCTGGACAGAAATTTTCACAACAAATTGTAATTCTACTGAAAATTGTAATTCAACAATACAAAATTTATTATGCTTTCTAATCTAGTTTCCTGTGGAAATGTGTCTTATTCAGTTCTATGATGGGTGTACATGTGAACATGAAGGTCTAACTGCCTTCCCAATAGATTTTGATCTATTTCACACAGTTGGCTGTGGGGAAAAAAGTTAAGTTCCTCCCATTTCTATGGAAATAGGCAGGCAGATGAAGACCTGGCTATAGTCCTTAGTGGAAACTACAGAATCCACACCACAAGCATGTTTATGAACAGCCCATACATAGGACAAGCTTCAAGTTCAGAGCTCATGCATTTTTAGAAAATCTAACTACAGGGCTATCTTGATTTGAGGTGGAGCACAGTCAACTTTCTGTTGAGTAAGAGTGAGAGAGGCTCTTGCTTACACTTGTTGCTGTGGCAACCGGGGTCAGCTGACTTGGTTGTTCACCCTGTGGTAGGGTTGCACCTGGGGGTGTGGGAGTAAACAGGTCAGGTGACTCAAACTGACCAATAGGGTATTACATGCCATCTGCCATGCTCAGTATAAATGCTGAGAGAACAAAGGTGTCTGTGGCTTTGTTGTGAGTGGTTGTCTTTTCAAGGACTTTCCCTTTCTTTCATGGCTGTTGTCTGAGGAAGACTCCATCAGTTTTTTTACTGATCCATATGTTCTGAAATCCACTTCCCATTATCACTGAGAGCAGTTTGGAACTTTCCCAATGCCTGCTAGTGTCATCTCCCTGAGAGCTTGTTATGGTTTTGTATGTATCTATGTATATTGTGTCTATTTCTTTCCTTTTTTTTTATTTTATTATTATTTCATTAGTTTAGTTTTTCCTAAACTCATAGCTCTCTTATCTCTTCTTCCTTTCCTTGGAGTAAGAAGTGGGGAAGAGAATCTGTCATCTTGTCATTGACCAACGTGGTCCAAACCAAAAGGACACAGATTTTTAATGTAAACTTCATTGGTTTCATCAGTCTTGAAATAGTTAATTTTTCTCTGTTTATTACAATTTTTATTTGTAGTCATGGTAAGTCTGAAGGCCATAAAAATTAGTGATTTAGAGTAATTTAAGCCACAAATTTCTTTATAACAAAATACAATATTTTCCTGTTAAAAGGTGGAGCAAGGAAGATAAGAGGCAACAAGCTATTCTTAGTTTGTGATGTTTTTCTCTTGAATGATTATAAAAGTTTTTTCTTTATTGTGAAAACTACTCATTAAGATTCTGCCATTGACTGGCAGAGTTAAAATAATTCCCTTCTGTCTGACAGGTCCTGATCCACTGCCTTCTGAACTAAAAGAAAGGACTCAAAATTAATTACTGTTGGACAAGAATCCTAAATCCTTATTCTCATCGGGTAAGCCTTCTATTTCTGCCTTGGCTCAAATCCCAGCTAGAAATGTATGACACTGTAGGTTCTCTTTTGCAGGTGCTGTGAATCACACAGGCTTTTCAGTGAAGAAATACTGTGATGGTGCTCCTGTGTGAGTTAGCATTTGGTATATGTGTACAACTAATACTCTGTAAAGCAGTTACTGAGTGCATGAAGGCAAAAAAAAACACTGTCAAGTTGGTTTGATCCCACCCTAGCTTCAGAAGGTCCTGCTTTGTGCCTCCTATGCATGTTCATGTTTGGACTAATTTTACTCTGCACATGACCGGTGGAGTAATGCCCATCACAGTAAGTCTCTGAGACAGAGGAGTCCCATTTCCAGAGTTGCTCACTGTAACACTATTCATTAATAATGCTTTCAATATTTAAAACAAGAAAGAAAACACATTATAGAAAATGAGTGATCAGAATGAGAAAGGATCAATTCGTGTAATCTTTTCTAAATGAAATTCAGTGACACAATTCAGTGACAAAATTACTGCTGTGCATGGAAAATACAGACTTCTCGGGAATCAAGGACTTTCAGAAGTCTCTGGGAAGGTTTGCAAAGCTTTCTGTTAAGTTGCCATCCTAATCCAAGAAAGAAATTCTGGTAGTATTGCTGTCTTTCCTTAAAAAGTGTTCTGTGACTGCTGAGGAGGCAGCCAAGGAGCTAGTCATTTACTTATTTTGTATGGTCTTCCTGTGACCATTTACAAACATTGAATTATTATCAGAACAAACTCAAGAGTCATTCTTTAGGTTTGATATTGGACAGAATGTGAAAATATATTCATGAGGAAAAAAGAGTTGAGGGAAAATGTATTATTTTAATTATTTATCATCATTCTAGATCAGTATCATTCCTCTCATAACCTCTCACAGGTTACACAACACTTCCCAAAATTTGTTGCATTTTAAAAAGCTAATTGTTTTCCCAACTTCTTTTAAAATGCTAGGAAGGATTCACCGCTTGCTTCCTTATGTATTGCCATCTTGTTAGATGTCAAAAGATAATTCATTTCCTTGACCAAATGTAAGAGAACAGACATGAGAACATAAGAGACATAAGAGAACAGAACTGACATGATAAAGGCTACATAGCTACGATTTAGATGTTAGTATGCTATAGTTTTCTTTCTGGAACAGTGAATGACGAAAGATAATTATATCTCAAAATACCATACCACTTTCTACAGGACACAAAATATTTTGCTCGGAAAAGGTGTTGTGATACTGAAATCTATTGCTAGTATTGTGTAATCAGTGCTCTGCAATTACTTACCAATATTCATGGTCAATGTATCATTCTATTTAGTTTACAGTGTGTCCTTTCACACAGAAGGGAGATGGGTAAATGAGAGTGATTCAATCACAAAAATGAACAATATAGATTCTCAAGGTATTTTGGTGTTAAAAGTGAGGATGATTTCTGCTGATAAACTATTATTATATTTTGTTTGGATAATAGAATAGCACATTTAAATACTAAACTATAACTAAAAAAATATAATTTTCTAGTTACATGATCAAAGGTGAGGTATCTGTTGGGCTATTAAAGGAATCTTTTTTTGAAAAGCAAAATAAATTATAGAAGTATTGTGCTAATATGTTTAGGTATTCCTGCAAGGCTACTTTGTAGAAAATCAATGTAACATTTAAGTATATTAAAACAGTGATAGCTGTTACGATACATGATAAAATGCAACTGAGAACCAATATTTCATGTGTATACTCAGTGATATTGCTCAGGGATTGGTTTTGGGCCCTATATACATACAGTAAGTTTGCAGAGAACACCAAGTTAGGTGGAGGTGTTCATCTGCTTGAGGGCAGAAAAGCTTTGCAGAGGGATCTGGACAGGCTGGATAGATGGACCAAGGCCAATGGGATGAGGTTCAACAAGGCCAAGGGTAAGATCCTGCACTTCAGTCACAACAATCCCATGCAGTGTCATGAGCCCAGGGAAGTGTGGGTGGAGAGCTGCCCAGCAGTAAAAAATCTAGGGGAGTTGGTGAGCTGTCAGCTGAACATGAGTCAGCAATGTGCCCAGATGGCCAAGAAGGCCAACAGCATGCTGGCCTGTATCAGGAAGTGTGGTGAGTAGTCCCCCTCTATTTGGCACTGATGAGGCCCCACCTTGAGTACAGTGTCCAGTTTTGGGCCCCTTACCACAAAAAAAGATATTGAGGTGCTGGAGTGGGTCCAGAGAAGAGCAACAAAGCTGGTGAGTGGTCTGGAGAATAGAGAGGTTGTTAAGCCTACAGAAAAAGAGACTGAGGGGAGACCTTATGGCTCTTTACAAGTGCCTGAAAGGAGGGTGTAGCCAAGGCAGGTCAGTCTCTTCTCCCAAGGAACAAGAGGAAACTCTCAAGTTGCATCAGGGGAGGTTTAGGACGGATACCAGGGACAATATTTACACAGAAAGGGTTACTAAACCCTGGAAAGGGCTGCCCCCAGCAGTGGTTGAGGCACAATCCCTGGAGGTACTTGGGGACATGGTTTAGTTACGGTTTTTTATCAGATTATGTTGATGGTTGGACTAGTTAATCATAAAGGTCCCTTCCAACCTAGACAATTCTATGATTCTGTGCTCTCTGATACGTTTAGCAACAACACAGAAGAACTTGTTGCCAGCTAAGTTTGATGTGAAACAAGGAGTAGCGAGGTGTTAAATATATAAGTGACTCTGAGCAATCAAAGATCATTCAATAAATATGGCCTAAAAAGTGTTTAATTGCAATGAGGGTAATGCCTTATCCTCATGGGGAAAGAAATGATGTAACTATACTCACAAGTCAGATGACTCCACATGGCTGGAAGTAATTGGGAAAACATGTTCTACAGACCAAATTAAGAAGAAAAACCTTTCAAACTGTAATGCTTTTACACAATAAAAAACTGAAGATATTAATATCCTTCCTTTGAAAGAAAGGCATATGTTCGGGATGAAGCATCTTAGTTGCATCAGCATCAACACTGACAGCGTATTCATGCAAAAGGTCAGCAGAATGCACTAAAACCATGAGGCTATGGCTTCATCGCACTATGTCCTGCCACCAAATAAGTAGGGCACACATCAACAAAGGATCATTCTGTATCCAGGATTCCCAACAGCCATGTGGCATTGAGTCTTCAGAAGGTCTTGACACACACTGTATACAAGGCACAGTACTCTTCACTAGAGGTGCACAAAATCCTACTGCGACCTTTACTTTCATCTAGAACAAAAAGGCCAGTTTTCTCAAAAGCTACATATTCTGCAGGAGTGTGTCAATTGCAATAAAGTCTTGTGGTAGTAAAACACTTGAGGGGAAGAAAGAACTTGGTAAGGTCAAAAGAGAGACTTTTTTTTTTTCAGATTTAACCAGGATGGAATTCTTCTGATTTGGATATTTCTGCTTTGATATCCATATGGCAATTTATACAATATTCTAAGCTCCTTTTCAGAAAATAGTGCCAACTTGTTTTTAAAAGCCTACGGTGATTTTTAATGGGTGGCTTTTTTCAGAGACCAAATGGAATAAAAACCATACCAAAACTCTAAAAAGGTGAAATTATTCCTAGGGTGAAAAGCATTTAAGCATTTATATCATCTGTTTCCATAGTCGATGTGAGGTTGTCACTCAAATGACTTTTAGAGAATATTGAATTTTTCATTTTTAGCCAGTTCCACTGCTGATTACCTACATCATTCGGGGCCGACACTCTCTTGTAGTATTTGCTCAAGTGAATTTAAAAGTTTATTGCTGTCACACCAATAATATTATGTATAGAAATACATCTAATATTTAATTGTTTAGGGTGCATCTCATAAGTGGCTAAGCCTTTCTTCTCTGTTTTATATATATGTGTACGTTTTTTTATTATTTTTATTTTTAACTTGTATTTAAACATTAGATTGAAAGCCCAGTTTCCATTGAAGAGGACAACAGAGGAGTAACAGTTCTTTCTTCCTTGAAGTAGCCAAAATCTTTGCTAGGCAAACGGTATCCAATTATACCACTTTTCCAGACCAGATACATAATTTTCACTGCTCTTGATCTGGAGCATACAGATCTGGTGTTTCAGGGATATTTTTAGCTTCTGGCAAGTTCCTGCATAATTTATGTTTTTTTCTTTTCTCAAGTTTAAGAATATGCCTGACACACTTCTTTTCACATTCATTTTGGGTGATTCAATCCCTTTGCTCTTTTAGTTATTGACCCTGTCTTTGAAAATGCCTACAAAGATGCCAGCTTGGCAGTGTTTTGGGAGTATGCCTAGCAGAAACTGGAATAAGTGCAACAATTTATTTTATGTAATCCATTAGTCAGTCATAGTGGCAATGGTCTCAGTCAGAATTCTGACAAGCTAGGTAACTCCAGCTGAAGAGAGATATGTTCCAGAATTATCCTTCAGTTTTGGTTTGCTTATATCTCACGTTTCACTTCAACATCAAGCAAATCTGAAATCTGTGAACTCTTGCCAAGGTATATGTACCTTGGTTCTTCCTCAAATACTATATTAAACTCCTATGTACATCTCCACAAAACATCTGTGAAAAACAGCAGAAGTTTTAGTCTTTTAGTCTCCGAGAGGCATTTGAGTAGTTTTACATTTTACAAAGCTGATTGGCTTTGATTTAGGACAAAGGAGTCTGTAAGTGATTATTTTTCCATCTAGTAATCTCCTGCCACCTATAAATAAATCAGGGTAGTTTTTATATTACTTTAAAAGCAGACATCAGTAGTGTGATATTCACCCTGTGGCAACAGTTGTTGCCTTTCTAAACAGAGTCAGGCACACCAACTACTGCCCATAGGTTGCCTCTACCAAGTAGCAACTGCCAAGTCCACCCAGTATAAGGCAGCCCACTGCCTTATACCCACTGAAGGGTAGCCTTCAGTTACCCACTGCTCTTGCCACAGGCAACATTGGCAACCCTCTTGCAAAGGCAGAGAGGATGCAGGTTGTTGGTAGAAGCAGCATCATGTATCTGGGTCAACCCCACTGTACAAAGTTAACAACTCGGCCCTGTGAACTGTACTTGAGCATAGACATGAATTTGAACTCTATATTAGATGTATGTGATGCATGACAAGAATTCAGTCTTCTTTCACACAAAGACAGAGGTCAATCATCTGTATGACCTGATCTTCTTTCAGTTACTGTGTTTTCTCCATTGCTGGAAAAAGATGACCTTCCACAGTCCCTTCCATTAGAGTCTGACAGGCTTTATGCACAACTCTGCAGATTATGAAATAGTAATTTAATCTTTAAAATCTCCAATCCACATCTCAGAGTTCTGAGGGCAGTTCTTTCATTAAAAAGTTAAGAACATGGACACTTCATTTTAGTTCAAGTGATGTAAAAATTCTTTTAGCAGATCTATATCACTTGAACCAATTTCTAGCTTCTCTACAGCATTATGATTAGTTGCCAAGACACTCTGTAATGGAGATATGAATTAAAAAACACTAAAAACACTTGGTTCCTACTCCAGTTACAAAGTCAACATTACTTCTTATGCATCATTAATTTAACTCTCTTACTGAAATCAGACAGAGGTCTCTGACTCTCAAGTTCCTCTCTTGTTTGTTTAAATTGAAAAAAAAATGGTTAGGGTTATGGGCACAGATTACAAGCATCATGTGAAAAAATTCAGACTAGAGCAAGCAGTATTTGACCTAATGACATTAATTATACAATTTCATTGATTCTAATTTTAGTGACTAATGTTATATACATTTTATCAGACAGATTCTATTCAAAAGTGTATTGTAGTAAAAGAAAAAAGTAGATCTGAGGTAGACTCTTCATTACAAATCTTGTGAACACTACTTAAGCACAAAAATGTTGCAAAAGTATAGTATTCCTTGTTTTAATAACCAATGAAACCAAACCATATGCTGCATCAGCACATTAAATTTATCTGAGAACAAAATTTATTGTTATACTCTGAACCTGAAGAGATTTCTATCAACTGATTATCAATGGTAGCTGTAATAATGTACTCAGAGAATTTAACAAGAGAAAAAAAGATATATTATTAATATGCCAGAAATTACTCAAATCAGGAGCTCCATGCCAATTTTTAACAGCTGGGGATCTAACCCATTACAATATCTAACAGTTTCTTAGAAATTAAGGCCAGAGGGGACAATTAGATACCCTAGTATGACTTCGTATTTTATATGGGTGCTGCATTTTATCCAGTTATTTCTGCATCAAGCCTCATGATTTGTGTGCTAACGAAAGCATAACTTATATTTGAGTAAGTCATATCTTTCTGTATGTCACTTGGTCTCAAACCTAAAATACTAAGAGGTGGATACACTATCAATTTATTTGACATTTTGTTCCAGTGCTTAACTACCTTTTCAGTGAAAAAGGATAATTTAATTTTCAAATTCAAATGTGTCTGTTTTCAGCATCAAGTCACTGCTACTTATTATGGCTTCATAAATTTGGTAACTGGCATTTTCTATGAAGATACTTATACAAAAATTGTAAATGAATAACAACTCCATCTACTTTTTCATATATTGCAAACCAAGTCTCAAGAATATCCAACTTTTTAATCCCTTTTATGAAACTTTTTTGAATCTTCTTCAGTTTTATAAAGCTACTTGAGAATACTAATAATTCATACGTTCTTCCAGTACCGCTATCAGAACAATATTGCAGTTATAAGCCTTTTACTTTAAACATCTTTCTGCTACATGAAAAACTGCATTCTCTCTTCAGCATCTCTCTTCTACTTCAGCATCAGATTCCACTCTACATCACAGTCCCTAGTTTCCAAGGTATGATCATGTGGTATCCTTAATTTCTTGTTTCTAGATGTAGTCTACATATATCTGGGCATTTCAGTGTTCTCTGTTTTATATGCTGTAGTCATTCACTCAAATCAAAAACTTTCTGAATGACTCCCGTGCCATTATCACAAGACACATTTACATCAGCAGTGATTTTAAATTGACTTTCAGATACTTGGGGAAGAAGCTGACCAGCATAGGGGCTATCCCTTGCAGAAAATCACTAGAAGCCTTATGAGTGTGCTCCTTTTTGAGAGAATTACCTTCTCAGTTAATTATTCTCTTGATAAGAAAGAAACTCTGAACTGCTAAAGTTCAACTTGCACATAAGGTGGTAATTAACGAGGAAGCTGCAATTTGCTCCTCAGTTCCTTCATTCATTTTTGATCTAACACTTATTGCACTCATTGAACTTTAGGGCAAAAATCACTTTGACTTTAAACGTGTAATTTATTTCATTTATTTTCAGACACCAAAATACAAAGGTAAGCTTGTGTTAACTAAATAAATTAAGACCGATGACCAGTTCCTGGCTCTGAAATCATTGACTGGGTCATGTCTGCACTGATTATGATAACCTCCTTAAAGATGCACACTGGCAACTCTACATAGCCTATTATTCTGGCTCTCATGCCCTGTGTGTTTACTTCGTGGCCTAAGACTTAATTATCACATTAGCTGTGCTTCTTTTCAGTTCACAATGTTTGTTGATTGCTCTGGGAATAATGAAGTTTTGTGGGATGTTTAAGAGTTTGAACCTTCTCAAATAATGCTGTAAGATTGCATAGAACAGAGAGATAAAGCTGTTACTGTCTCATTCATACAGCCTTTTAATGGCAGGGCCTTGGTGGATTCCATCCTCCCCAGCTGAACTCCCATATTGCATTTTTCAAAGCCAGCAGGAGTGCTCCACAGCAAAGGTGGGGAATTATTTTAAAGAAATAAACCGTGTGATAGATCAGGTGTCCCAGACACAGTCTTTTTCCCTCATTGTCTAGCAATATAAACGTTACCTCTTGCTGGGATTCAGTTACAGCTCACGGCATCTAGATTTCAGTGTCTTCTGTAAGGTCTAAAATATTAGTGGTCAGTGATTCTGCATAGGTGCTTCTCGTTCTCCACGCAGAACAGAACATATAAGATACACAGCAAAGTCAGATTGGATGAATTGTATCCTCATGGTTAAGAATCTGCGAGAGACAAAATTCAACATGGAGCAGGTTTTTGACTTATTAAGGGATTTTCTTAGCAAAACACCACATTTGTAAGAGAAACTCAAATACAGCCATGTATGGTTAGTGTAGCATCTCAGGCTCTGTGCTTTTTTTAAACTATTAATTTAGTATAATAACTCTAGCACTCCATTTCTTCTTGCAAATTGGAAATAATTTAATAGATTTTCCAAAGACATCTTGAAAGTATTATAGTGTCACATTATAAACAGTCATCCTACTATACTATATATTACAATTCAGGGCACAGAGAAAGAGATAAGTTTTTAAAGCATGATACAGAGTTCTAGTGATTAATCCATTATGTTGTCCATGCATAATTTCTTTTTACATTACAGCTAAACGTGTGTTCTGGTGGCTTCAGAATAAAAGGTTATTTGTATGCATTACAACTTTTATACAGAATGACACTATGCGTTATATAATATTGTAATGACATGAGAAGTAAATTAGTATAAACCTTGCATTATAGTTCCTGGATTGAGGAAAAGCAATCCAGTTTTTATTTCTATAAAAATACATAAGGGAAGTAAATAAGGGGAGATTCTAGAAACTAGTAACTGAATGAGTATCTGGAATTGTATTGAAGAAGTATTTAAAGGGGTAAAATCAATCTTAATAACCGTAACATAATGTATGAAAATGGAGACAAAGGGAGCTTTGCCAAATGTATCCCATGGCTAAATACAAATAATAAGTAGCTCACAGGGAAGGCTCTCCTCCTCCATTAGAGTATATATTTTTTTTCTGTTTGTTTTATAGAAGTTTTGTTTGCATAAATGCTTTCCTTTCCAGATGTGAAAATTTGAATCGCACTCTTAAAGTACTCAATGCTTTGGTAAAGTAATCAGAAGCTAAGCTTTTATGTCTATGCCCTTATATTCGCCAGAGCAAAGTGAGCATTCAATGCTACAATTCTTTATCTGATAACATTTTAAATTCACTTTGCAGAGGACAAATGACAACCATTTGAGCCCCAGGACTCTTGCCAGAAAGAGATTTGCAGAAATAGACTGTAAAACATCAGAAGCAGGTCCTCTAGAAAGGTGTAAAATTCATCACAGTAGTTGAAGTGCAAATAATATGACCCATTCTAAATAATCCCAAATATGTTAAGCTGTTTTATATTTACCTTTCTTTTTTATTATTTTAAGATTTTATATCAGATGGAAAAGCAAATATTTTTTCAATGTTGTGAACAAATAGTTGCAAAAATTCTGAGTTGAACAGTGTTAAGAAACCGATGACAGATTCATAAATTCAGTATTAGTTATCAAGACTGATTTTACTCCATAAAACATCTGATTTCAGATATTCATTCAGTTATTAATCTGTTAATTTATTTCAGGAGTGTTAGGTATCATTCCAAAGTGTTAAAGATTAACTGGTGACAAAAACATGTTGTCCAAATGTTTGGACTTGGAAAGATGCCCTCACGATCAGCTAATAAATGCTTAATTTACTGCCTAATAGTATAACCTTCATAAAGACTGGTGTGATTTGGACAAAAATTGCTTTTCAATAACTGTGTAATGATTTTAGAAACCGTTTGTAAGTCAAGACAAATAATTTATATTTGTTCTTCAAGACATATTTTGTTATTTCACCTGGAAGTGAACAGCATTGCCTAAATTTTTCAGTATTCTTGTAACAGAACAATGAAACACTATCAGTCACTCTCACCTGTGCATATTTGGCAGGGTAATTTGATCCATTTTAAATTAAGACATATATTTAACACAGCTTAATGTACCTAAACTTGGGGTTGCATTTTACTAAATTAATGACTCATTAATACTTGCATTAGGTATAGCTGTTAATATCTCTCTGTGCCTAAATTCTCTTCATTTAGTGTGCATCCACCATCCTCTATCTAATTAATGTGTATGGTTTTAAGGCTCAATGATTTGTAAGGATTAAAGGCCCATGCAACTTTGGATTATGTTGTCACATACTGTAAAAGTATAAACACAAACGACACAGAAATTGCCTGTAGAAGCCTTACTTTTTTTCTTTTTTTTTTTTCATTCGAATTCTAACTTGTGATTTTGAATTGGGAGATCTGACATTCACATTGTCTCAACATGATATGTATGCATCTACTGGTCTTGCATTCACTGGGGATATATTCAATGGCAACAGATTGTCAGCCAGCAGTAGCGGCATGCAGACAGATGAGGGCCTGGATATTTTCTAAGCAGTCAGGGTATGTTCCTCTGTTTCGGCTCAGGCCTCAGGTGAAGGGCAGAACATTTTATGGTTCACTGACCACTGCCTGAAATGTCTCTTATGCAAACACATGAGAAGCAGAAGAAAGAATTTTCTTAATCTTTACATATTCACAAGTGCAGCCAAATTAGCCTTATCCTGCTACTTACAGTAATAGTAGCAGTGAGTTGTTAAATGTTGATAATTTCAGTTTACTACTTGACTAATCAGCTGTAGCACTTAATGTAGTTCCTGAGCAATGTCTAGGATTACAGTTTTTCAATTGCCTTTAGGAAAGACTAGGCCATTGGCTTGCTAAATTCTATGTATTCAAAAATATTCCTCACATTCCTCTCAAGTAGAAAGCCTTAGTGATTTCTAAATTTCACTACAGAAATAACTCTGTTAAAAGAACATTTTTCACTGTGAGAATTAGAAGCTTTGGTAATGAGAATAAATTATCAGCCATCATGAATTTTTAATATATTGGACCAGATTCCCAACTGGTAAAACTGACAAAATTCCTGTGGCCTTCAGTCTGCTTCTGCCGTCTGCAGATATAATCATTCATACAGCTCTCCACAACATAGCTATGCTAATCAGTAAGAACAGAGTCATTACTCTCTATGCATTTCATATATGCTTCCTATATATCTATTGGAGGGGATTGCTTTATATCTTTTTAATATGNCTTTGTACTTCTATTACTATAATTCTTGAAAAATGACAGCAAAATCATGGAAATTACAGTAATTATTACACATTGAAAAACATTTCTGTTTGAGAAACAGCATTTTTTATTATTATTTTTTAAAAAATGTCTTTGGTCTATTAAACTATGTAGTGGAAATGAGCTTTCCTGTTCCGAGAGAAGGAGAGAAACTGAACAGAACTGCTCATCTGCTAGAAAAATACATCACTGTCCTTCCTGGACAACTTGGAAACCAAACTGGGATTACTCTCAACTATAAGAGTTCCCTAACAAATAATCTCTGAATTTAAAGAGACATCAACTTTTCCAGTAGGTGATGAAAACAGACCACCACTTCTACATTTGGGTTTCTAGAAGCTATTACTTTTGCTTCCAAGCATGTTGAGGGACAAACCCATAAAGTGGCAACCAATAAGCTTATTCCGTAAGAGAATGCAACAAATTAGCTTGTAGTGAAGATGTGAAAGCTGCATGCACCAGTGCTCAATTCTTTGTCTTTGGCAGGCACTAGCCATTGGCAAGAAAATAAAATAATTTTCACAATGACATTTAACTTTGATCTATATATCACATATTAATAGGTAATTTATTGAAGCATGTAAAGCAGATGAAGAAAAAGGGGGTTGGTTTTTGTTCTTTTTTGTTGGGCCAAATAGTTCTGCTGTTAAAAATTGTCATGCTATACTCTGGTCCTTTTAGACTAAGGAAAGAAACTCTTCTAAAAGAGATGACTGCTGATGCATTAGGTTGCCTAATTAGGTTAGGCAACACTATGTAAGGTAGATAAATCTTTTCTCTTTTCTCTCTTTTTTCTCTTTTCTCTTTTCTTTTCTTTAAGTGAAAATCTGTCCCACATCACTTGCAAAATGCAAAGAAGTAAACACTTCTGAACAGTATTTAGAATTCAGCAATATGTAAATACAGGCTATTTGTTAAAGTGCTTAAAGTTGTCTTGAAAGCTGTAAAAAATCCATATGTTAGTGCTTAAAAGTGGTCTAGTTTTCCAGGTAATTAGCAGTTTTGAACAACAGAGCACTTCTTTGGGCACGACAATATTGATTTAGAGTTACCAACTTCTTCCTTAAAGTCATGGTGATGAAAATGCTCTGCTGATTAGTAGATGGAAAAAAAAAAAAAAAGAACAACTCAGAAGGCAAATGCTTCAAGAAATAGAAAGCTGATGAAAAGCTATGTTAAAAACTATATGTGTAAGTGATTAGTTTACAGGATTTCCTGTTTTGTTGCATAAGTAAAGATGGTTGGTGCAGTCTAAATTTAAAAACAATCACATGATGTAGAATAATCTTTTAAAAAGCCATTGACACATACAATATCACACAAGCTTTTCTAGCATGGCTGGATGGATGTTTATCGCATTTTGGTTTGAGTGTCTGCTGTCCCTCAGATTGCTTTCCTGAGCCTTACTGCAACTGGTTTTCTTGAACTGATGAAACAGTTAAAAAACTGTTGATAGGTCTTTGCTTTTCTCTACATTTATTTTTGTTTCAACCAGACACATAAGTGTGGTTTGTAATAAGATGGAAAAATAGCATTTGACACACTAGTTAATTTTACTGAGGCTTTCAATTATCTTGAAGTCCACAGGTTGACCATCACTTATGAAAAAACAGGTCTTCAGTCCAGTTAAATCTCATTCAGCTTGTCTAAGCAGACGTAAGAAAGACTTTCAATCAGATCACCATTCTCTGTAACAGCAACTAGTTTGCATGTTTTGTACAGACATCACAGAATCACAGATTGGTAGGGGTTGGAAGGGACCTGCATCTAGTCCAAACTCCCTGCCAAAGCAGGTTTACCCACATAAAGTTGGACAGCAATGCATCCAGGCAGGTTCTGAATATCTCCAGAGAAGGAGACTCCAAATCTCTGGGCAGCCTGTTCCAGTGCTGTCACTCTCAAAGTAAATAAGTTTTTCCTCATGTTGAGATGGAATTTTCTGTGTTCCAGCTTGTGTCTGATGCCCCTTGTCATGTTGCTGGAGATCACTGACCCTGGCCTAATACTCTTGACACTTGCCCTTCAGATATTTATAAGCATCAATAAGATCCCCTCTCAGTCTTCTCTTCTCATAGAATGGTTAGAGTTGGAAGAGACCTTAAAGATCACCTAGTTCCAACCCAGGCAGGGACACCTCCCACTAGACCAGGTTGCTGAAAGCCCCATCCAGCTTGGTCTTGAACACTTCCAGGAATGGGGCATCCACAGCTTCTCTGGGAAACATGTTCCAGTGTCTCACCACCCTCACAGTGAAGAATTTCTTTCTAGTATCTAAACTAAATATCCCCTCTTTAAATTTAAAACCATTCCTCCTTCTTCTGTTGCTATACTTTCTGACAAAGAGTCCCTCTCCAGCTCTTCTGTAGGCCCCCTTTAGATACTGGAAGGCTGCTATAAGGTCTCCCTGGAGCCTTCTCTTCTCCAAGCTGAACAAGCCCAGCTCTATCAGCCTGTCTTCGCAGGAGAGGTGCTCCAGCCCTCTGATGATTTTCATGGCCCTCCAACTTGACCTGTTCCAACAGGTCCGTGTCTTTCCTGTGTTGAGGGCTCCAAAGCTGGACACAGTGGTCCAGGTGGGGTCTTACGAACGCAGAGTAGAGGGGTAGAATCACCTCCCTTGACCTGCTGGCCACAGTTCTTTTGATGCTGCCCAGGATGCAGTTGGCTTTCATAGAATCATAGAATCATATAGGTTGAAAGAGACCCTTGGGATCATCAATTGGGATTGTTTAGTTTGAGGAAGAGGAGGCCGAGGGGATACCTCATCGCTCTCTACAACTGTTTGAAAGGGCATTGTAGGGAGGTTGGTGCTGGTCTCTTCTCACGGGCAATTAGCGACAGAACAAGAGGGAATGGCTGCAAGCTGCAGCAGGGTAGATTTAGGCTTGATATTAGGAAAAAAATTTTCACAGAAAGAATAGTCAGTCAGTGGAATCAGCTCCCTCAATCACTCCTCATAAGACTTATCCTCCAGGCCCTTCACCAGTTTCATTGCTCTCCTCTGTACTCGCTCCAGCACCTCGATATCTCTCTTGTGCTGAGGTGCCCAGAACTGGACACAAGACTAAAGGTGCAGCCTCACCAGTGCTCAGTACAGGGGGACAATCACCTCCCTGCTTCTGCTGGTCACACTATTTTTTATGCAAGCCAGGATGCCATTCGCCTTCTTGGCCACCTGGGCACACTGCTGGCTCATGTTCAGCCGCCTGTCGACCAGCACCCCCAGGTCTTTTTCTGCCAGGCAGCTTTCCAGCCACACTTCCCCAAGCCTGTAGCGATGCATGGGGTTGTTGTGGCCCAGGTGCAGGACCTGGCACTTGGCCTTGTTGAAAGCCATGCCATTAACATTGGCCCATCTATCCATTCTATCCAAGTCCCTCTGTAGAACATCCCTGCCCTCAAGCAGATCAACACTCGCACCCAATTTGGTGCAATCTGCAAACTTACTGATAGTGTTTTCTATGTCCCTGGTTTCTGGTTTCTGAGCTACCAGTCAGTGCGTATTGCCGGGTCATGCTGAACTTCTCACCCACAAGCACTCCCAAGACCCTTTGCTCAGGGCTGTTCTCAATCCATTCTCTGCCCAACTGGTACTTGTGCCTGGGATTGTCATGTACCAGGTGCAGGACCTTGCACTTTGCTTGGTTGAACATCATGAGGTTTGCACAGGCCCACCTCTCAAGTCTGTCCAGATCCCTCTGGATGGCATCCCTTCCCTTCAGTGTGTCAACCACTCCACACAGCTTGGTGTTGTCAGCAAACTTGCTGAGGGTGCTCTCTATTCCACTGTCCAAGTCTTCAACAAAGATGTTAAACAGCACTGGCCCCAGCACCAACCCCTGAGGATTACCACTCATCACTGGCTTCCATTTGGACATTGAGCCATTGACTGTGACCCTTTGAGTGTAGCCATCCAGCCAGTTCCTCATTCACTGAGTGATCTATCTATCAAATCCACGACTCTCCAATTTTGAGACCAGGATGTTAAGTAGGACAGTGTCAAATGTCTGTTGCTCTATCCTCGTCGACCAATGCTGTGGCAATATCATAAAAGACCACCAGATTTGTCAAGCATGACTTGCCCTTGGTGAAGACATACTGGCTGGATTCCAGGAGGAATCTGCTTCATGACCTTGCCAGGCACAGTGGTGAGTCTCCAGGCTAAACATACTGAAGTCTCTCAGCCTTTCCTCATAAGAAAGGTGCTCCCGTCCCTTGATCATCTTTGTATCCCTGAAGGACTCCAAGCACCTGCACATCAAAATGTCATGAGGGTCAGAGACACAGCTCCCTATGGGGAGCAGCAGGCCTGGCCTAGAACCCCATCCTGTCCCAAACCTAAGCCAATGAGCAGGACAGCCAAGAAGAAGCAGTGGGGCAGCTGGGGCCAGCCTCATCCTCCATTTATAAGTGTGTATGTGGTAAGGGGCTGAAATGGGGTCCTTGAGCCTAGAAGTATTGGTCATGATCGAAATGGCCTGGTAGTGCCTCAAGTCCGTGACACTGAGAACTGCTTTGGTTTAATTTTATTCATAGCAGAATTGGACTCCCTTGCAAAGATGCTGCTTAAATAAATCAGTTCCATGCATTTAATTTCAAACCAGGCATTTTCATTTAAGCATCACTTTTACTCCCTCTCAGAAAAATATCTACCCATTTCTTAAATCATTAGTGACCTGTTTCCCAAAGCATGTGGCAACAGGTCAGATCCAGTCACATGTTCATATAGCAAAATATAAAAAAATCCTCCAGTCAGAAATTCCAAACACCTTGACAACACATGTTCCATCTTTAAATTATACAGAGTGATCACTGAAGATTCACCAATAAAATTTAATTGAGGATTTGCAAATGGTAGAGGAACAAAGATGGAAAAATCTGGATTCCAAAGTAGTGAAAAACAAGTAGCATTCACCATCTGTGGTCCTTGACAACAAGCAGACTATCAACAGAACCATACCGTAAAAACATAACTGCTTTTATAAGCTTAAACAATCTGTAAAAACAAGTGCTTTAAACGCTAAACTGAAATGGCTCAAAAAAAAAAAAAATAAAGGCAGAAAACAAGCTACAACAAGCTACATTATTGTTCTGGTATATCGATGTCATATGAAATAGCCAGCACAAAATCAACAAAGCAGATCAATTCAGGCTTAGCAAAAATCAATATCCAAGACAACCTAGTGGACTTATCTTAAGTGACCATCTCTCATAAACTAGCAGACAGTCAGAAATCTTCAGAATGTTGCTCACTTCACTCAAACATTTGTTCTGGAAATCATCAAACCCCACATGCTGAGCTTTGAAACTAAGCGTTGACATTTTTATCTTTTTCTCCATTCAAAATATCAGCAGCTTTTAACATTTTTAAGGTAGCTATAAATGTGTATGTAACTAGGCTCTTGCAAAGGGAGAGCATTCATTAATGGGAAGTGGTAAAACAAATCAAAATAACTCCATGACACAAATGTGTAAAAGAAACCAAAGCTGAGGTGCCGCGGCCAGGAGCAGTGAAGCCAGACGCAATCCAGATGATTGGTAGATCAGCTTCAGCTTTATTCAGAAAGCTCTCCAACCAGACAGCAGTACAATCCAGTCAGAAGGCAGAACCACGTTTGAATCAAAGTCACAGGTCCTCATTCGCTAAGCACTACATTTCGGATAGGGAGAGGGATATTGTCCACGAGCTTTTCACGCACTTTCCACTCGCCTAAAGTTTCCCCATCATTGGCTACAACCCTTGTCTCATTTGCTGCTTCCTACACCCAGTTTCACTTTCACTATACTTACTTCCACTCATTTGCATCTGTGCTCTCCCAGCAACCCCTCTTAAAGGGCCTGCTCTCAACGCTGAGGGAAGTGTCCTTTACAGAAAGACCACTGAGCCCAATACTGTGCATTAAAACAACCTGAACATGGGCATTTCCTGACTGGGAGAACCACGGGACAGAACCTGCCTTACTGCAGTATTCTATTCATGGATGCTTCTCTGGTAAAACCCCTAACCTAAGGAAGTCCAAGGCCCATTGCACAGCTTTTTACACCCTGAGGCTCCTTCTCTGTGCTGGCTTTGTTGTAAAGAGGATATTTTACTTCTGTGTTCCTTTTGAACATATGGAAATTTACATCCATGAAGTCTTTGTTATTTTGAGGGCTGCTGTTGTGTAGGTGCTGCACAACCCTCTTTACAAAGCATAGAGAAAAAGACTGAAAGACAGAAACTCTCACCTTTGTGTCCTTGGTATAAGTATGTTAGGGAAGCCAAATAAATTGCACAATAATATACCCATTCCAATAAAATAAATATAAAATTTCATGGGAAGGTATGGAAAAGCTTTTAATGAGAAGAAAGCAAAGCAACTTTCCTATGAAAGTATACAGTGATAACTTCCCAGTGTGGTCTCCCAGCTTTGGCCACTTTTTGGCTCTTTTTTACCTCCTAAGTTAGAGGCAGCATCTCTGCTGTGATGCTCTTACTGCTGACATATTACATAGGCTGGCAGTGTTTTTCCTTTTCTCAATTCCTTATTAAAATATAGTTAACACGTAAAATAAGTAAGAGGAATAAATTACATTTGCAGAAATTTAAAATCTTTATCTAGCAGAGATGGTATGCTGCAGGGTTAAGATTTAATGCTGAGACAGTCTGTTTAATGTAAATAATGCTTTTTCTCACCTCTGGCATTTAACAGTCTTTCTTTATCTACATTAGGAATTCTGATAATTGCAAATCTTCTCTCTTCCCCCATACTGATGACTTAGTTCACTGCTTTCTTAAAAGTTTTTTGCAGTCCTGTTTTGGCTGATTATCTTCTTGTGAGTCTTTCACCCCTCGTTCTCCTTCCAATAGCTTCAGCTGCTCAGGTTCTCAAGGACAGGAAAGAGAGAATTACCTGGAACTACTATCAGAAAATGTTTATACTTTTCTGCCTAGGGGAACTGATCTGCTACCACAAACGGAAGCTCTCTATTGTCTCTCCCCATCCCCATACACTAAACTGAACACACGAAACCTATTCTCATCCCCCTAGTCTGGAATGAACTGAGGTGTTCCCAACTCCTGCCATGCAACATTTCCAGACTTGCTCTGGACTTTTTCTTCCAATAGACAAAATACAAATTTCTGCAGGAGAGAAACAATCCAGTCATGTATTTGCCTATTTAGAAAACAAAGAAACTGCCAGAACTTTAAATAACTTCTTATTTCAACTTCTATTAATTTAGAATATCTGTTTCAGGGAATTGATGTTTTGAGGTAATTTTTTTTTCCATTCTAATTTGTTTTTAACATCTATTTTTCTGAATATCAGAGTTTTCACCTTGTAGCAGATTTTTAGAGGTTCATATGTTCTCCTCTGGGCTGTTGCTAGATCAGTGAGGTTGCATATTAACAAGATTAAAAATCAGACATCTGTTCTTTGTGTTAAATTGCTGAGTCTGATTTTTGTACCATATAAATGGTATCTGACCATGCAAGATCCAATAAAATTTGATGCCAGTTTTACAAGCTGTCCCTTTGCTTTATTTACATATAGGTGATTAGATACCCTCAGTAGGTCGTGTACACAGGCAATTATATTCAGATTGGATTAATCTACAACAGTTTACAATGACATTAATGTAATTTTCAAAAGAGAGAGGAATAAAAATCTACAGGCAATTTGCTAGGTACTATTCAAATAAGAAATTTTAAGCTATTAAATATTCAGATTAACCAGAGATAATAGCAAGGTTTGATTATTCTGTCTTCCTCTTCATTGCTGTGTGACGTAAGTCCCCTCAATACATTATCGCTTTGTTTTCCCACATGTAAGATGGGAATAACAGTGCAAAACAAGCCCCAAATCCTTCAGAGGAATCTTATGAAGTTAAATCACAATTTCTAAAGGATTTTTGCATTTAAAATAAAAAAGGAAAAAAAAAGACAACAAACTTGGCCACCCTGCTTCAAATACAGGCTATTTCATTTTTTGGCACTTTCCCACATATGAATTGTATAACAATGTGTGTATATCTATATATATAGAAAATATTCTATGTATATATATACAAAATATTCAAGACATCAATCTCTGAGTATTGCACCCTAAATCAAAATTCCTAATCTGATTCATCAGAAATGTGTTTACATTCTGAAGTCAGGCTATTTTGCAGGAGATTTCAGTTCTGAAAAAAATATTGGAAGAACTGTAGAAAGCTTCTAGCTGGGAGAAAGTAGCTATATAAAACAGACAAAATACTTCACAAAATCATTCCAAGAGAAATGGAATAGTTTTATAGTTAAATATAGTTAAATACGTTAAATAATTAAATATGAAAGCATAAAAAAGACAAACTTCCTGAGATTATATGGAGTTAGAATTCAAAATGCACTTAGGATGTATCCAGAACTCTGGTGTTTATCCTCCAGTGTTCACAGTCTCTCTTTAAGTAACATTACTGCCCTGAAATTAGGGTCAATGGATCAAATATGTATGGAGAAAAGCACAGTAATAGCATATGCAACCTTTCCTTTCCTGTATACAATAATTTTTCTAGCTGAAGCAGCAGGTAGTTCGGGAGACTGTCAAGAAGAGACGCATCTTTGGAAAAGACTGCCTGAACCCCTGTTGAGATCCAAGACCATAGTGAACAAACACTAATACCAGGGTTGCTTTCAACTCTTATTAAGATCTATCAGTTAAGGATGAGTGTTTAGTCACAGGAAGAATCCAGATGCTGAAAGTTTTATCTCATGTCTGAGAGAAGAATATGGAAAAACAAATACTAAATGAAAACTACTTCAGTTTCTCAATTGCTCATCACTAGTCTTTTATGAGGAGCAATATAGCCTTTAAGGTACAAAGCTGCCTATAATATCTGCTGAAGTAGAATTCTAGGTATCATTTTTCTAGTAGCCTGCTCTGTTCCCTGTAAATTGGTTATTCATTTGGAAAGGAAAGCATTAATTCAAAAGCTTCATCTACACATTCAGTATTTTATTTTGGTTGTATATTGCATTTAAAATGTCCACATCACTCTTTTTTTACTCCATCTATTTCTGCCCTTCTTTCTCATATACATAAACTCACTTTGAATAAATATGATTTTATTGTCTCCATGCATTAAGTTTTATACATTGGTTGGAACAAAAATAATATAAAATCAATGTACAGTGGTAGTGTGTGTTCCCTGGAGGAAAGGAAATGATTGGTGATGGAATGAGAAATTTGGAAGTCAAAGTGTATAACAGAACAACATATCCATGGTCATCATTATTACTAACTTTAATTTTCCTGTGAGGTCTACTTTTTCATATTGATTGATAAACATAAAAGGGGATGACATATAGTGCTTTCCTTGAGTCAGGAAATTTCTAAATCTTAGATCTGATTTTAGCTGCATAAGCAAATAGAGCACAAATAAGGCAGCCAGTGCAAGAAAAGGTGATGCATTATTAGTCCTATCACCACCTACAATTTGTTTGTTTTACAAAGGAAAACTAATTTTACCTTGTGATCATCGCAGAACTAAATCACATGTGGCTGTGTGACCTGTTTTGGAAGACATACGTGTAATAAATACGTGAAATACATAAAACTTCCTAGACATTCTACTTTCCATTCCGCATTCCAGTTTTCTTGGATTTGTATGCCAACTCCTCCCACAACTAGGTCCCCCACAGGCTCTTAATAGGTCTGCAATGCTGACTCCGTACTGACTTATGATTCACTTGGAATTTCACCTCCTCCAGAGGTCATAGACCTTCCAGCTTGTCTAACTATAAAGTTTGAGTCATCCCTGGGTTTGTTGGACAGTTTATTTGGATAGTTGATAAGTTCTTCATAGTCAAACAAGGTAGGTCTAACTCCTCAGCAGTTAGAATTCAAAATGTTTAAGTCATAGCTTCCTTCATAAACAACATACATACATATTCACTGCAGTATGTTTGTTGTTTGACTACAAGGGATGTAATTACTGCTCCAACATGCAGCCTTGCTCCAACCATTATTCAGCTCATAGGATTATTAAGTGAAGCCCAGTTAAATTTAAAGCTATGCTGGTTTGAAAATAACCTTCTGCACTATGTGCTATATACGGCTTCCTGAAAGGATATATTTTGAACTGCAGACCTTTGTCTCTCTTAAAACACCGATGTCCAACATTATTCATCATTACTCGGCTTAATACAGGGCTATATTATGGTTTCCTTAGCAGTTGTTATTCATTACTTTTAAAGCATCTGGAACTAGACCTGCATCTTAACTGTAAACTTCATGCACATTTTTCAGTTCAGACAAAACCATTTATTTGCAACTACAAAGCAAATAGCTGATGCAAAATACATGCTGGGAAAACTGAGTATGTACAAGAGTGAAAAACAGCTTATTAATATCTGAAGTAAAATTTTAAAAAACATTAAGGTGTTTAATCTGTTGATCCCTCCCTGAGCTCAGAATGAGAACAATTCTTATTTGACAGGTAAGAAAAGTGAGACATGAAATAGATATGGATCAGAAATACTAAGGACATTGACTTTTAATCCCTGTATTTAACACGTCTCCAACTTGAGACTCCTTGCCTACAAAGTCTTAGACCCTATGGGAAGGGCAACAAATGCCCAAATCTATTTGCCTTTTGAAAACACAGTAGTGTCACAGACAGCCTTTGTGCTGCCTACAGAAACACCTGTACACAGCCTACAATGTACGCTGAGAGTGTACCAAGTCACCAAATACCACAGGAAGTTTCTGGCAGATTTTTCACACAGCACCCTCCAGACCCCAGAGTTGGTTTATAGCTGAAATTTGAGTCATGGTACCAAATTTACTCTATGGTCAGTCAGAGAAATTGATTTTGATTGTAGCCTTAATGCTTCCCTATGAAAGTACAGGCACACCTGTTGAGGCTGACTGAAAAAGCGGCACAATCACAAAATATTTAAGGAAATTGATGGAAACACTTCCAAAAAAAAACCAGAACATGATTTTTAATTTAGAATCATAGAATCATTTAGGTTGGAAGAGACCCTTGGGATCATTCAGTCCAACCACCAGCCCTACTCTACAAAGTTCTCCCCTACACCGCATCCCCTAACACAACATCTAATTGATTCTTAAACACATTCAGGGACGGTGACTCTACCACCTCCCTGGGCAGCCCATTCCAGTGACTGACCACTCTTTCTGGGAAGAATTTTTCCCTAATGTCCAGTCTAAACCTACCCTGCTGCAGCCTGAAGCCATTTCCTCTCATTCTATCACTAATTACCTGTGAGAAGAGACCAGCACCAACCTCTCTACAGTGTCCTTTCAAGCAGTTGTAGAGAGTGATGTCTCCCCTCAGCCTCCTCTTCCTCAAACTGAACAGTCCCAGCTCCCTCAATCATTCCTCATGAGATTTATGCTCCAGGCCCTTCACCAGTTTCATTGCCCTCCTCTGTACTCACTCCAGCACCTCGATAACTCTCGTGTTTTGAGGTGCCCAGAACTGGACACAATACTCAAGGTGCAGCCTCACCAGTGCTGAGTACAGGGGGACAATCACCTCCCTACTTCTGCTGATCACGCTGTTTCTAATACAAGCCAGTAGCACTGCACAGGGTTGTTGTGGCCCAGGTGCAGGACCTGGCACTTGGCCTTGTTGAAGCTCATGCCATTAACATTGACCCATTTTTTTAATTAACATTTAGCTACATAAGACTTAACCAAACAGTTAGAATCTTTTGAAAATTTGCGGTTGAAATATCTTCTCTAAAATCACCAAGTAACTAAATACCTGAGCTTGTAATAGAATCTGTATTCCATACCCCTCTCATTGGATGTTTCACCAGTCATGGTAGTTCTTCAATATTAGTGAATGTTATTAAAAAATGTTGGTCAAAATTTCAGTACTGATTTCAGCTGAGAAATCAAAGGGTTACTACAGATTCTTTTATTTCTTATTCATATACAGCCAACTTTCTCACTAAATCACTGATTTTAATAAAACCCCAAAAGAGATCATCTCGTCTAATGGCATTTATTCATGGATAGATATAGGTTAAAATTTAGCTTAGGCATATTTACAGGAATATGTGTGCCCTATATGGAACAAGGAGGTGCTGCCACTGTTTGAGCTCATTTAAGCAAAACCTTATGAAAAAGTGTTCTTTAAAAGCTGTTATGAAATCAAAATAACTGGTCGTCCTATCAGGACTTATAACACGACAAAAAGAATTTTCTTGAGACAGCATTCATGGATGAGGCATTTTTTTTAAATATTATTTTACAGTGGTTTAATAGCACATGAATAAAACTTCCAAAATTAAAACATGAACCACAGAGAAGATACAAGACACTTGGTTACTTAATAGTCTTCATTAAAGGTTTTCTCAAGTTTTTGAGCCAAAGCCTGGGAACTAAAGCTTGGAATGTATACTGCCCTGGTAAGGTGATACAGCATTTGCTGATTCAAGAGAACACAGTCCCAGTCTACCCGAATTTTCCTGAATTACCATTGGCAAACTTGTCACTGAACAGCAGCCTTGCTAGGAATTTTATGCACACTCGGCTACTTAAAATTTCAGACAGCTATTGCTTGCTCAACAAATGCCAACATTACGCAACTTATTCCTCCTGACAATTCACTACCCAAATACACAAGGGCTTTGCAGCCAGAATTAGCTCAGGTACTTGGTTTCGGTTTGTGCCTCCTGTCACAAATGATAAATGCTAAACATCTTTTTTACAGTGAGTTTTGATGGCAACCAGAGGAAATATATCCACGAAAGAGAAGGAAACTGGTAAATGGAGGAATATGCTCCAAAAAAAGGATTTTTCAGCATGCCACCATTGATTTTTCAGTTTAGGAAAGCAGTGAGCAACAGTGGAGGTGTTTTTCAATACTTAGTGTTGTAGCAAATTAAAGTTAATAAATTAAAAACCTTACATGTCAATGTATATTTTGAACCAATTTCTTGCAGGTCTAATAGGTTACCATCTTCTATATAAACTGAACTAAAATAGTTAAAGTGCTTTGTAGTTCACCAGAGTGAAATTTCAAAGTCTATGTCAGAAAATATTTCCCCCAGCAACAAGATTCAGGCTGAAAAAGAACTTCTCACTTCAGACAAGGGCTCTGATAGACTGAATTTTAGTCCCTGTGTATTCTTCTGTCCTTCCATAAGTTTGTCTCCATTATCATGCAGCTTGTGTAATTTCTTCTAGTCCTGTGTGGCTGTTTTATGAATGGCGTCTTGAATCACATATGACCAGAGGTGACTACAATAAACTAATCATCATGCAACCCCAGCACCATTCAGATTTGGTTCACACAAAAGAAATGCATAAGAGTTGCACAAAAAGCAGGAAATGCCTTTGAAACATGGGAATAACGGAAGGGTCAGAGAAACAGACAATCTTGTAAAAACCTTGGCAACTCTGAATAAGGTTGGCATAAATCAGTCACATCTTGCTGTTACCAGGACTCAGAGACGCTTAATTTGATCTTACCCACATTGCTATTATAAGATTCATTTTGGGTTAAGGTACATCAGAATTGTGTAGAGCTCGTATCTTCTCATTATCAAATAAATAAAGATGGGATGAAATGTTCCTCTTCAGAATAAAGAAAAAGAAAAGGCGATTTCATTATCAGAAACTCACTGCTGCCCTAAGCAATAAGTCTAGTCAAGTTTTTACAAAAAAAAACTTATTCATAGGACCTCTTTTTAACAATGGGCAATATTACTTGATAAAATTGTGCCTCTACATTAATAGCTAAAATTTTGCTTGTTTGTTCTTCGTCTCCCTCTGTAGGGTTCTGCTTAGTGCCAATGCAGCATTTCTTAAACCACTACAAATGTTGGAATCAGGAGAAACAATTCTTGCTGTTCCAGACTCTCCTTTTCCCAAAGGCAGTTTCATAGAAATATACAATTAGTTATTATGACATTACTACAGCATTGGATTTCTCCTCTAACATTTTCTGTTTCTCTAATGCACTGTATTTAATAAACTTTTATGAAGAGCTGGTAGGCACAAGAAATAGAAAATAATGAGAAAGGTGTTTTACAAAGCGCCTCATAAAGGTCAAACAGCTCTTATTAGTCCTGACTTTCCTGATAATTCAAGACTGTACTGAAGAAATACCTACCGTAAGTATCAAAGTGCTTTATACTGAATCTATAAGACAATTTGCTTATTGCATTTGATGTTAATAAATCCAAGCCCTTTGAAGGAATATTGTTTTGATTTAGTTTTGAAGGTGTAACTTCAAGAACATTCTTTAAAAAACATGAAGATACAGGGTATCACATTGAAATAAACATATGGGAAGGATGATACCAAAAAAAGAAAGAAAGTGGAAAATACAGACAAATGAGGGACTGTGAGTGTTTCAGTGTTTTCTGACCTGTGCTTTTTTTGAATGTTCTCCATTGGTATAGCAAGTCATATAAAACATCAGCTATTATAAACACTTTTTCTTGCATAAATATTCTATTGCTGATAACAGAGCAGGTGTGATATCAGTTCTCTTTTTAAGGACTAGATATATTCTATCAGCAATAGACACTTGGTACCTTGACTAGTTAAGAAGTAAATTTTCTTTAGCTTTAATTAAATGTGATTTGAGTTTCTTTCTTTTTATATAGTTATTAGAATTACGCTCCTTTATACTACTGACTCAGCCACAGAAGTCATGTCTATTGAATCAACAAAAATAAATTGAAAAACTGGGACCAATACTGAAAATAGAAATTTACGTAAGTATTACACTAGTTTCCTAAACTAAATAATATATAAATAAAACTAATACCTTCATAAGTGCAAACTATTTACATTACTGTAATATCAGCTTTCATTGGTGAGTGCAAAAGGATAAAAACCTGTTCCTCAGAAGAGTTTAAGCTCTGAATCCCATAAGCAAGGGGAAAATTTTAGCAGATAGCTCATGGAAGTAGACCTCCAGACACTGCAGTGAACTGTCATTGAAATTAGCACAGTATAACTGAAAATCCAGGCTTAGAATTTTATTTTAAAAGATTTTAAGGTAATGCTAGAGAAACAGGCAGCAGTCAGTTGACCTGTGGGTTCATGACTCTCATAATGTCTGGCAACTCTACTGCTGCACCAATGAACACAATTTTGCATGTAGATATGGTTAAACATACTGGATCAGCACTGGATTGCCAAGATCCTGTCCCCTCTAAATCCCATGGGCCACTCGATTTCCTCTGAACTCTTTTATTCTGCCCTCTGAACTCTTTGATCTGCCCTGTAAGTAACTTCATGTGCCTACACCAAGAACATGGTGCAGGCGTCTTAGTGTTAGAAGTGAAAAAAACATGAAAATGCTTCCAAAGCTGGTGCTGGCTAAAGATTTTGATAGCATTTATATATTGTATTGGCAGTTGTATTCAGGCCTTTGAACCCTTTTTGGCTCTATTTTCTTCTTTCTTTTTTGGTTTTATACCTATCATGAGCTACAGTGAAATCACTGAAATCAGCGCTTAGTTTGTCACTGTCCCCGAAAGAGACCAGACGGTTGCTGTGAGATAGATCATGGACATGATCTGTAAGAGATGCTATGCAGACTGGAAGTGAACACTGAAAGCAGAGAGAATCTTTCATGGCCATCATCTCTACAAGCACTGAAGGATTGGGGATGATAATTCA